>CM030361.1:295505969-296013520 GCA_017893485.1 Hemerocallis citrina | reverse complement strand
CATCATATTGGTAGGTTTTTTTTTGTCCTTTTCCTTCCCCACGTGCATCGCACGTGCATCATACTAGTATATATATAATCTGAAAGGATGAAAATATTCTAAATATATATTTGTACAAAATAAAATAGATTTCTACAATTATGAAAATCTATTGCTAAGTTTAAACAAAAGAAGTATATTGCCAAATTTAAGGAAAACAGAATATGCTGCCAAATTTAACCAAAAAGAAATGAGTATGTTGCCAAAATGTTTTTTTTTGATGAAACGGATAGGGTCTTCGACCCCAGCCACCAAAAACATAATATATATAAGAAAAAATAAGCAGTAATTTTACAAGCCGTAAAATGAAACAATGCAAATCAAGAACAAGAATAAATAGCACAAAGACTATGACAAAACATCAGAAGCAAGAAACAGTCCTAACATAGCCGAGTAGCAACACGACTGAGGGGATCAAGGGGGCCGAACTGCACAGCAACGACCTCAGCACAGAAGCCACAAAATCCGCTGAAAAAGGAGGACAGATCCCCGAAACCTGATCGCTTAAGGAGAGGCACCCATCAGTTACCACTCCGACGCTGTCAGGAACGCATCAAACAACACCACTCTTCCCAAGCTGGGAGCAAATAACCTGATAAAAATGCTCTACACTGCCCAACAGGAGAGAACAAAAAGATAAGGCGATCAAAATAATAACAAATACCAAACCATCTAGGTGGTGAAGAACTCAAGCAATGAAGAACAAGTCTGAGCAGCGAACATCAAGCAACAAAACATCAACAGCATCTCCCAACAAAACCAACCCATAAGAAACAAGCCTCCAAGCCTGCTATCTAAATCGATAGCAGGGCAGGTTAAAAATTACATCAAAGAAGCCAACACAGCGCAACAAACAACATAACCATGAGTCCCTAAATAACCAGTATCACCGGACCCAAGCAAAGATACATACAAAGGCGCAGTCCGCCCAAAAAGATAAGACAGGAGAAGATAAAGCAAACTTCTCTATAATAAAGTTGCAGCAGGAACCACAACCGCATACAAAAAACAAAATAAAACTTCCACCAAAAAGAGAATGGAAGAACAAACACTACCAGAGCTAGCCAAAAAAAGGATGTAGTAGCTCGGCCAAGAACAAAAACACAGTGCCCAGCAGAGCTAAGCTGGTGGCCTCAACTAGTGCGAATAGTTAAACCTGCAAGGCAAAATGGAAGAGAAAGAGGTTGGTAAAAAACAATGAGCAGTGAGAAGCAACTCAAGACCATCAGATTAAAAAGCATGAAGAGTACGAAGACAGTGATAAGCATTTTCTATAACATTGAAAGAGGAAGAATTAATGTCCTTGGGTTCCAGAGCCGACGACCAAAGTTTGAAAAGGAATAAGAACTCGTCAATCAACGCTATTAAAGAGGATCGGCAATTCTGGAATAATCTACAGTTCCTCTCCTTCCAAATAATCCAAATAATAGTATGAATCGAAAGAATCCAAGCGTTACTGTACAAAGAGTTCGAAGGCTTGGAAGACCAAACGACAGCTAAGTCTAGAGGAATAGAAGCTGTACCCCAAGCCAGAGTGCAGATCTTCCATAACGAGATAACAAGGGACATTGAGTGAAAAGATGATTAACATCTTCGACGTGCTGATCGCACATAACGCAGAGCAGACCCCAGCCTAAGTTTCTTTTATTCAGAACTTCAACAGTAAGGAGCTTGTTATTAAAAGCAAGCCAGGAGGTGATTTTCACCTTAAGAGGCGCCCAAGAGTCCCAGAAAAAATTGGCGATAGGAGATTTCACCCCTCTCGAGTTGAGGAAACTATAAAATGATTTAACCGAGAACTCCCCAGAGGATGACCAGCGCCAACCGGTACCCTCAGACGCTCTCCAATCGTAGTTATTAAGGTAAGCAATGAGGTTATTAAAGGCCTCAGTCAACGATGGAGAGAGAATACTCGTGAAAGGAATAAACCAGTAGCGTGAGCCATCAATCAAGATGAAAGAGTCCGCTACAGTAGCCTTAGGATAGGCTGCCTGGTGGAAGAGGGAAGGGAATGCCGTAGCAAGCATGGTGTTACCGATCCACAGATCGGACCATAGTTTGGCTCTAGATCCATCAAAGCAAATACAAAAGATGCCACACTGAAAAGTCGCGGAAGCCTTCCAGACACCTTTCCAAAAAGGGGAGGCGAGGCGATGAGTCGCTTCAGGAAACTCCCACCAATAGAAGGAAGCAGAACGGCAACCTCTAATGCATCTAACCCAAGGTAAATGGTCATGATTGTGCAGTTTCCACAACCATTTACCTAAGAGCGCGATGTTCTGTTGGCGAATGTCTAGAACACCTAGACCTCCTTCGTCCTTGGAAGTACAAATCAGTTTCCACTGATACAGGTGGGATCCAGGTTTAAAAGATGAGGAACCATTCCAGAAGAAATTACTTCTAATTTGATCAATTTTTTTGATAACCCAGGATGGTAAGAAATAGAATGACATAAGATACAGGGGCATGGCTGAGATCACCGAGTTAAGTAAAGTCAGCCTGCCACCTCTAGACATAAGCTTGCTCGACCAAATGTTAAGCCTGGCTTCCACTCTATCTATAAGAGGGAACCAATCCGATCTATGCAGCTTACCCCAGCGAAGGGGAACACCTAAATAGGTAATCGGGAAAGAGGCGACAGGGCAATTAAAAAAATTGGAAACCTCAAGTTGGCGGTTGGGAGTACCTCCCAACCAGAGAACGGACGATTTTTGAAAGTTTATCGATAATCCAGACGCCATTTCAAAGCAGTAAAGGAGAAGTATGAGGTTACGAAGAGAGTGTAAATTCGGTTTGGCAAAAATAATAGTGTCATCGGCATATTGGAGGTTGAGAATACCCTCGAAGTAAGGAGAGCTACCAAGACCCTCTATCATATTCAAGTTCCAGGCATTCCGCAGGAGTTTGCTAAAAACGTCTGCAACTAACGAAAATAGTAATGAGGATAGAGGATCTCCTTGGCGGAGGCCACACCTGATTTTGAATTTGTGACCCTCCGAGCCATTGATGAATAAAGAAGAAGTTCCAGAGAAAAGGCTGGATTTAATCCACGCAATCCATTTAGGACCGAAGCCCCGGAAAATGAGAATATCCAGAAGGAAATCCCAATTAACATTATCATATGCTTTTTGAAAATCGAGTTTAAGAAGGATACCTTCCGACTGAGTTCTATGGCAGTGGGAGATAATTTCCTGGGCCGAAGCAACACTGTCAAGAATAAAGCGATCTTTGATGAAACCTGATTGAGCTAAGTCAATCAACGGCGATATGATCGCACTCAGTCTAGAGGAGAGGAATTTCATAATGATTTTGAAGGAGGTGTTAATAAGACTGATAGGTCTAAATTCAGAAACAAGGTGTGCTCCCTCTATTTTGGGGATGAGCACTATATGGGCGTAGTTAATACGGTCGAAAGAAAAGTAACCCTGGTGAAGATCTTGGAACATCTTAAGAAGGTCTGCCTTAAGCAGGTCCCAGAATTTTTGGAAAAAGAAAGCAGGAAAGCCGTCAGGCCCAGGCGCCGAATCGCTTTTTAAAGCGAAAACCGCCGATTTGATCTCATCAAGAGAGAAAGGAGCCTCGAGCGAGGAAAGGTCATGATCTTGGATGCCATAAAGATGATCCCAATCGAGCTCAAGCGAGCAATGTTTCTTCGTGCCTATAAGGGTTTTGTAAAAAGAAAGGAATTCCCGATGAATGGCGTCAACGGAAGTAAGATCCTCTCCCTGCGCGGAAATAGAAGAGATACGGTTGCATCGTTGTCTATGCGAGGCAAAGTTATGAAAGAATGCAGTATTTGTGTCTCCCTCCTTCATCCAATTGACCCGAGCTCTTTGAGCCCACTTAATATGGTCTTGGTGGAGAATATCGGCGTATTCTTGCTTGCAAGAACGACGTTCCGACCGAAAGGAATCGGGAAGGGGACCCAGTTCTTCCATCTTGACAATGGAATCAATGGATTGCAGAAGGAGATCCTTGAGGAAATTGGTGTTACGTTGCCTCTCATAACGCCAGATCTTGCACCCATGCTTAATGGCATGCAACTTAAGAAGAATATTGCCCAGTCCGGATGAACCGGTGACTGAGGCTAGACATTCAGATACAAGGTTGATGAAAAGCTGGTCTTGTAACCAAAATTTTTCAAAACGGGATTTGTGTTTGTGATTGAAACAGAAGTTGGAATTGAGCATAATCGGAACATGATCAGATGATGGGTTAGGGAGAGCTTGAACAACGGATTGGTGAAAACGAGTCATCCAGTTTTGCGAAACCAGAAAGCAGTCAAGTTTAGCAAAGGAAGGGTGATCTCGTAGGTTGGACCAAGTGAAAGATCTGCCGGAAATCGGAAGATCCGACAGATGAAGGTCACGGATGCAATCATTAAAACGGCAAGATTGAGAAATAGAAGAAGCCGGGTTCGATCTTTCTGAGTAAAAACGAGTAACATTGAAGTCCCCACAAAGGACACAGAGATCTGAAGCATATTTCTGTAATGAAAGGAATTCATTCCAAAATAAAAGGCGTCTATCTGAAGTAGAGGGACCGTATACCGAAATAACGGTAAGCGGGCAATTAATAAGAGTCCAATGGAGCTGGACAATTAGAAAGAAGTTCAGGCAATGAACTGAGATCAGAGAGAAAAAGGCCTCCTTGAATCCAAAGATGATCCCTCCTCTGGAACCAATCGCATCCAGTGAGATCCATTTGGTAATAATGGAGCCACCTATGGAGCGATAAATCGCCGGAGAAGGGTTAACCAACATGGACTCTTGGATAGAGATAATATCGCAACGAGAGGAAGAAATTAAATCATAAACTGCCCTTTGTTTAGACGGGCAGTGCAGGCCCCGGATGTTCCAAGAGACACTATTCATTAAACAACCTACGCTCCAGAACTCTAGAATATTCTTGCTTCCTAAGAGAAAGGATACGGGGGGAGTCCAATGGGTCAATCAAGAAACCAAGATATTGAGCCAAAGCTGCCAACTCTGAGTTGGACAACGAGTCGAAAATGGGAGTGTAAATGGATCCTAGATGGTTGAAAGGCGTCAACGATGAAGAAGAAGGCAAGGATTTCTGAGGTCTAGGAGAGGAGCCGCTGCACGAGGCAGGTGAGACAGAGGAATTTAAACGATGGGATTTCTTAGCCAGAAGGCGAGCACTTGACCTAATGAAATGTTTTTTCAAGATAGAGTCAAGTAACTCATCAGTCTCAGGCACACACTACACTTGATGATAAGGAGACTGAGCTTGAGATACCTCCGGTATGAGGGGAGAGGAAGGGTCAATACTACCCTTAAAAACACCAATAGCTGAAATAGAGTCTAAGTCGACTGAATTGATAAGAAAGGATGAGTGGACTTTCATGAACTCTCGGGCTTTCGCCGCGAGAGGTATGGAAGTCCATCTAAGAGAATAAGAAACAAAAGCAACGATCCCAATACTGGACCGAACACAATGGGGCAATGAGCAAATATTTAAAAAGATACCCAATTGAACTAATTTAAAACAAAGAACCGAAATAAAATAATAATTAATATTGGAGTGCAAAAATAAAATGAAGTGAGGTACCTTCTTCGACTGACCAGAAGTCAGCTCTGCTTCCTCTTCAGATAAGAGGGAATCCTGCTCAGTCCAATCCGAAGCTTTGACGGATGGTTTAGAAGAAATCTTGGAGGGGGAGAACGCAGGGTCCGACTTTTTTGGCGTAGGAAAGTGGGCTAACTGCTGGAATTGTTCCCAATCAGAGGCAAAGTTAGGGTAAACTTTCCAAGCCGGCCATTGAGAGGAAGAGCCCTTATCAATAATAGCGGGAGAAGGCAGATCCGAAGCTGATGCATCTTTAGTAAAATAGGCTGAGGAGCCTTAGAAGGAAGAGGCGATACCGATGGGTTCACACTAGAGGAACCCTTTAAACCTTGGCGCTCTGGATTAACCCAAACTAGGTTGGGAGATTTAGAAGGCGAGATTTTAGGAATGGAGGGATGGACCGGAGGTTTATAAGGGGAGGGCGGAATGCTGCGAGCAGCCCCAGCAGAGACAACTTTCACTTTAGAATTATTAGGCTTAACAGAAGAAGTAGTGCCGGGGTGAAATTGAGATGATAAATCAGTACCGAAGGATTGGAGCTTGGGAAGAGAGCTAGGATCACGCTGAACTGCTGAAGAAAGATCATGGTAATGTACTGAAACAGCAAAAGAAGAGATCCCGTCTGTAAGACAAAAGGCTTCAATACGAGATGGAACAGAATGACAGCGAAAGATCGCTTCAATCTGCAGACTACCAGAGGCCAATCTAGCCTTGGATGAAATGCTCACTATTTAAGACAAGGAAATATGGGCGTGCAAAAAAGTATAATGGGGATAATAGTAGGAACGACGTGTCACCATGTACATCACGTTCCTAGGGCTGGCAACGGAACCAGTTTGGGCCAGACCCACGTAGGCCCGAACCCGACCCGATTTTTCTTCGGGCTTAAAAAATTAGGCTCGAGCATGGGGCCTGGGCTAGAATTAGGCCCGAATATAGGTTCGGACCTAGGTCCGAACTACTATGCATGTTCCAATATATAAATTTTTCATAAAATAAAACTATATAAAAATAATATGGGTAAAAGGGATATGAGCAACTTGCTCATTTAGTAAATGAGCAATTGATTATGTGGCATGCATGTGATACATTGGACAACTAACCCTTTAAGGGTTTTCCAATCACATGTATGCCACATCATCAATTGCTTATTTACTAAATGAGCAAGTTGCTCATACCCCTTTTTCCCAAATAATATACAATAAAAAACAACAATAATATGAATACTATAAACTTTAGAGTAATCAACAAATATTTTGTCTATTTTCATTTAATTTTATATATAAGACATATTTCTCTGTCTAGACCAAGACCAAGGCCCCCACCCCACACACACACACACACACTCTGCCTAGACCAACGTTCATCAATGTTTACCAATATAGAGTGAGTCTATTATGAGATGGTGAGAAGAAACCCTTATCGTGAGCAAAAGGTTTCAGCTGTTGGATCGAGATCCAACGGCTGAGACCGTTGTAGCGCCCCGAATTTCTAATATGAGATCTTAGAAATACGTGGCACAATTCCCAGCATCAACTTCAATATAATATTAAACACAGTCAGCACCAATAAAATTTTCAACTTTCATTACATAAATCTTTACATAACACAGCGGAATACAATACACCTTATATCACAATTCTCTTTTTTTACAACACTTTCTTTTACAAATTACATAAGTCACTACATCATTTTAACTCAAGCATCTTAATTCCGAGATATAAGAAATCACCTGTAAAATATGAGGCTAGAGATAACCCTAACCCCCAAAACTAAAGGGGTCAGCCATAAAGGTGTGAGTGACATAAACAAGCAACATAAGTAAATCATGAATTTATCAACAATATATAATAAACAGGAATACATAAAATATGCCATAGCAAGGAAACATGAAAATATCAAGTAAAACTAAATTAAGTGTCAAGTGTAGAAAACAGGAAACCATATGCATAAAACCAGGTCAAGAAAACACAAGTCTATATGCTGACTCCCTAATGCGTACTTGTCGGAGTCTATGCATCCCACTCTATATAGGTCCGGTACAAGCCCTTAACGTCTCCTCATAATAGGGTTTAATCCCCCGCTATGCAACTAATCCTACTACGATGACTACTACGAGATAAAGATACACTGTGAGTATCAGCCCATGCCCCGATAATTCTGGAGGTCAATCTCTATCCACAGATAATTCTGGAGACTATTTCACTCACACCCGGAAATCTTCAAGAATACCCCACACCGCAAGCAATGGCACCTCATCACAGGAATACCACATGTGTGTCGCCTCGACCCCGATAATTCCGGAGATCAATCCCACACCACAGGTAGGGATGGCAACTGGGCCGGGTCAACCGGCGACCCATCCGCGACCCGGCCCGCTAATCCGGCCCGTTTAACAACTAGGCGGGTTCAGGTCGAACCCGGTGAACAGTACCGGGTCGACCCGGGTCCCAAATAACGCGAATTGAACCCGCGAAACTCGGCCCACGGTTAAGTACGCGAATTCAACCTGCCAACCCGCGGGTCGACCCGCGGGTTCTGACCCGTTGGACCCGTACGAGTCGAACATCGTTGCCCCGCCGGTCGAACGGTCGAAAACGGCAGCTCTCTGTCTCCAGAGCCGTTCCGAACGGCTCTTTAGTCTTTTTTTGGCTTTTTTTGTTTTTTTTTGTTTTTTCCCATATTTTGAGCCTATAAATACCCCCAAAAATCTCATAAAAATTCACACCTTACTCTTTTACTCTCTCTACTATTATACATCATTTGTAAAGAATTTTTTAACAATTGTAGTAATCATCAAACAAGTCTACAACGAGCCATATACACGATCAAATTTCGGTCGTATCGGAATCAAAATTCAACGTCTTCAACGTCTTCAACTCTCTTCAACCCTCGTCAAATCTACTTCAAGCTCTCCTCAACTCTTCAATTGCGGAATCGGCAAAGCGCTTCTCCATCTTTTCTATTCTATTTTTATTTTCACGATTTTTTTTACATACGTGTATTCCACGGTGAACGGTATCAAAATTTCATACCTCTCTCGTTATATATTTTTTACGTTGTAGTTAAAATTATTGTTCGTTTTTTGAACTTCTCTATCTCAACCCTCTTGTTTTTAGATTTTTTTTGTATAATTCACCGTTCCTACATTGTATTTTTTTTTTTTACATACTTTACTTTAGCACATTACTACATTATGTCTAGATCACGCGGAAGCGGTCGTAGCGGACAAGATTCGTCATCCTCTTCCCATAGGCCACCAATTGTCCCAACTAGTGAGCCCGTCCAAGAATACCATGATCCTCCTACCCAACAATGGGGTACACACGACGAGGTTGTAGGTGACATACAATTGGAAGAAGAAGAAGAACAACAACCAACCAACCAAAACCACACAACCCCGTACTAGTAGGAAAAGCAGAGGAGAAACTAGCGATTGGCATAAATTTTATGATTATATCCCGGACGAACATACTCCGGGTATAGGTTTGAAAGTTTGTAAAATATGTGGTAAAACATACAAATTCAAGAGGGGTGACGGCACCGGTACAATTAGTAGGCACATCCAACATAACCATAAAGAACTTCTTGATCAAATACAAGGCCAACAAAAAACCAACCCTAGGACCGGTCTAATTGATAGCCACCCTTATGATCCCGATCTTAGTCATCGGAAAATGGCCCGATTAGTCATTAAGGAAGAGTTACCATTTTCCTATCCCGAGAGTAGGAACTTGGAAAATTTTAATAAAACGTCCTTAAACACTCATTTTAGAAGAATTCCGAGAAATACTTGCAAATCGGATTGTTTTAAAATGTACATCGAAATGAAGGACGCTTTGATTGCAATTTTATGGAGTTTAACTTGTAGGGTTAGTTTAACTTCGGATTGTTGGACGGGTCTCAACAATATTCCAATGATGGGAATAACCGGTCATTGGATCGACAATGATTGGATTCTTTAAAAAAAGAATCATATCACTTGCGGCGTTGCCGTATCCCCATAGTGGCGCTGAAATAGCAAATCGTATTATAGAAATTTGTGATGTTTTTCATATTCGCGATAAAATTATGTGTATTAGTTTTGATAATGCATCTAACAATAATGTAGCAATTACTACTTTAAAATCCATATTAAACCCTCCATCTGACAAAATTTTTCATGTTAGATGTGCATGTCATATTATAAATTTATGTGTTCAAGATGCATTAAAAATAGCTGATCCATATATAGTTAAAATTAGAAATTGTGTACATTTCATTGCATTAAGTCCAAGCATTTTTCAAGAATGGAAAGCTTGGTGTAGGGTTAGAAATGTTCCTTTTAGAAGATTTCCAAAGGATGTTAGACACCGATGGAATTCTACTTTTGATTTACTAAATGTTGTTACCGAATATAAAGCAGTTGTAAATGATTTTTGTATCGCAAAAAATATGCACAATTTTGAAATGACTCCCCCCGATTGGTTTTTTGCCGAATCTTTGTTGAAATTTTTAGAACATTTTAAAACTGCAACTTTAAAATTTTTAAAAATATATGAATCTACTTCTAATAGCATTTTTATTGAATTAGTTAGCATGATGCAAACATTTAACGAAATGTTAAATGATATCAATGTTGGTGAGATTGTAAACCTGCATTTCAAAAATTTTTGAAGTATTATTTTCCTCCTCCTATGTTGATTTGTGTTGCTACGGTTATGGATCCTCGTATCAAATTAGAAGGTACGAAGAGTTTGATAGAAATATTTTTTGCATTACTTGAGGAACATGTAGAATTAGTAATTGATTGTGCTACTTTTTTAGTTCAGTTTGAATCTACGTTAAATAACTTATATGATTATTATGATAGACGTTTTGCTTCTAGTAGTACAACTTCTATAGTTAGTTCTTCTTCTGGTAGTTCTAAAGATAAGGGTAAAAGTATAATTGGTGATAGAACATTTAATTTACTTGAACAAATTCAATCAAAAAAACCTAGGACTAATCAACCAAATGAATTAAATTGGTATATACAACAATTACATTTGGTTATACCAATAAATTAAACATACTAATAAACCTATAATACTAATAATAACATTTTTTTTTATTGTATAAAACTTATTTGTGAATTGAATTCTTCATTTCATTAGAAATTATTAAAATTGTATAACTTAAATTCATATGAATAATATTTCAAAATTTGTTGCCAATTTCACACTTTCTATCTTATTATTATTATTATTACATTTTTTAATGTTTATTAGTATTATTACTTACTTAGTATTATTATTATTATTATTATTATTATTATTATTATTTTAAGCTACAAAAAAAATTATACAAAAAAAAAAAAAATCCTAACCCTATATAAACGGGCCAACCCGCGGGTCGACCCGGCCCAACCCGGGTTGAACCCTAAAGGGTTCATGGGTTGGGCGGGCCACCCAAACCAAGCGTGAGCCCGGCCCGGATAAGTGGGCAAACCGGCCCGAGCCCGCCCATTATACGTGCCAACCCATACGGGTTGGGCCCGGCCCGTCCCACTCGACCCGTTCGCCATCCCTAACCACATGTAATTCCGGAGACTATTTCACTCACACCTGGATAATTCCGGGAATTATCTCACACCGCAAGCCATACTGAGATTCATAACTCATGCTCTCATTCATCATATCACCACTAGTGCATGTTCTTATCATTTAGGTTATTTAATTACTTTACGAATCTCCTAGAGTTGGTGTACCCTACCGGACTTAACTCAACAACTGATCAACTAAAATGCCTCAACAGGCCCAAACAGAAATATCTCAACTGCCGGTAAACTAGGGTCACACACACCCTATAGAGACTCACACTCAATTATCCAAACAAATCTTCCAACATAAATTGCTTAGTTAAACATCTTAAAACGTATGTTCGGTAGAAGATAAAATATAGAACGATAAGTTATAGATTAAGGACATTTAAAGAGTAAATCATTTAAAAGAACATTCAAATATGTATAAGTATATCAGTATCAGTCGACTACAAAAACCATCGGTCGACTATCCAGAGAGAGAATCTAGTATCCTTGAGAAAATAATTCTAAGTATTATAAGTCGACTGTCAAGGGTCATAGGTCGACTGTCTAGAGCGAAAAATACAATAACTTTGAGAAAATAATTCTAAGTGGTGCCAGTCGACTGTAAAAGTCATCAGTCGACTGTCCATAACGAAATTTCAAGAAAAACTAGAGAACACAGCAGTCAGGTCCCGTCGGTCGACTGTCGACCTACAGACTGCAGACTTTGGTTGTGCACATTTCAACCGATATGTAGTTTTACTTTATGAAAACGATTTCTACGAAAAACTTATTTCTTATATGGTCAAATACAACTTGTAGAACTTATAATAGCCCACAAAACTAATTCAAAGTTACTTGAATTTATAAAAGTAGTGATTTGTTGATTTCTTTCGATTAAAACATAAATTGTGCATATAATCAAAAATAGAGTTTCTAAAAATTTTAATTGTTCATTGAAATAGCTTCATATTCAGATCTAAACCAGATCAATACCAAAATCTCAGAAAAGAGAATCCCCAATTTGGATTCATTTCTACAAACTCACTAAATTCTCAAATTTTGATTCTCAAGACAAGATCTATTGATTCATACTTCTCTTCCGAATTTCTCAAAACTGAATTACCATTACAACTCACCACCATAATCAATGGATAACATCACCATATCAAATTTTTACTCAACCAATACTCAACGTAATAAAAGTCTCATTTTTATTAAGTTACGCATCAAGATCAATTCAACATCAACCCAAAAGAGAATAGCCTACCCATGGTCTCTAATAGAACATTCATCAATCTCGAATTACCCACACACAAATTTATTCACAAACAACTAGGGTTTCACAAGATCCAATTTTTCATCCATCCATCCAATTCATCATGTACATATTCATACTCAAACCTTAAACAAACTTTCTAGTAGATAAAATTTAACATCCAAGAACAATCCAAAACATTTATATCACCCGCATACAACATACACAAAATAAAAGAAAACAAACCAGTCACTCACCTCGAATGAAGAAAATATGGTAAGAAAAGTCTTTCTTTCGCGAACTCCAAGATCTCCTCCTTAAATCTCCAAGAAATAATAAAATCCTTGTGTTGTGCAGGGAAAGACGACTGCACTTCTTTTAAATAAGCCGGAATTGAGGATTTTAGGGTTTTTAAACACATTTGCGAAATAATCCCTTTTAAATATAACTTTACATAAATAAATCCCTATGCTTGGAAACTTGCTAAAACCAATTAAATTGAGATTTTAAAAGTAAAATAGGCACCTTATTTCCAGCCGGCACTGTTTGAAAAGTCCAGAAAATAGTTTTGTACTTTCATCCCTCAAAATGACAATCTTGCAAAAAGATCCTTCTTTTTCGTAATATTTGCAAATAGATCCAATTAGTATCAGAAAAATCTAGAAAAATCATAAATAAATACCAAATAATAAATAATTATTTTCCATAAATAATTTTTGCTTTTGAACTTTCCAAGAAAATATTTGCACGTGTTTCGCACGTGTGAAAAGATAAATCTTCAGAAAAATATTTAATAAATCTCCAAAAATTCATTTTAATTCATTTATAAACCTTTAAAAATAAAATTTAAAAATATGGGGTACTACAACCGTCTCCGCCCAAACTCTATAGATCTGTATAAGTGTTGAGGGCATTTTAGGGATTTCAAAATCCATCTCACGCTCATTCCGCTTCCTCTCTCATTCCTCTCCTTCCTCTCATTTCGAAATCGATCTCAAACTCTCACCCAAATTGAAAACCCTAGATCTTCGCCATCGAATCCATCTAGTCAAGCTTCATTTTCAAGATAACTTCTTCATATTAGGAATTGAAAAAATGTTCACCAATATGAACAAATGCCCAAATTGCTGAGATCTATCTTAGTGTTGAGGGCCTTTTGTGGATTTCACAACACTCATTCATTTCTTCCCTTTCTTCTCTCACGCTCATTCCCAAAATCTATTCAACAAATAATTCTCATGACACAGAACAAAATATGCTTCAAAATAATAATTTCAACAAGCATTGTCAACTTAGATCCAGTATCAAATTTGCTTGTGATCAATTTGTAAAGGATGGTGATTTTCGTGTTTGGTTTGTAAGCAAGCTTTGTGACACATATATATCTCAAATTGAGTTATGGAGAAAAAGAAAAACAGTCTTGTTCATTGGTTTTTGGTGCAAGAAATTGCCGAAACAAACTAGATGGGTAATATTCCACATCTTTTAGTTGCAGTTGATTTAATCTTCCGTGTTAACAACACTACTAACACAACTCATCTGAAAATGTTTTAACTAATTGTAGGCTCAGAACACACTTGTATATAACAAGCATGACAAAAGCATCAGAACTACGTTGTCACTTAGGTTGCAATATTGTGTCATGCCAACAAATTCCAGCCATAATCTGATATTTCTTCTGAACCAAATGTCAAATAGGACTAAAATAAGCTGAAAAGAGAGCTCAATATGTAGCGCCCCGATTCCCATATAACTGGGAAACCGTGACACATGCCAAGATCTTTCCTTCAATTAGTCACGATACACAAAATGCTGGAAATTAAAACTTTTTATTCAATACAGAGTTACCCCGCAGTAATTACAAATATCAGTTTGTAATACCAACTGTAGCGCCTGCCCTTTTTCCTTTTTGACTCCAAACCCAATTCTTTCAATTTCTATATCACTTTAAACATAAACTAAGATAGTTGTGTTTCAGGGAAAATTTTGGCAGAGTCTCCCCTGTAATTTCTACCCCGAAACACAAAAAGCTTACAGAATTCTGCTCTAAATTTCGTAGCTCACATCACAGGCAATAATATCACGGGCTCCCCAGGCCAAAATGAGCATCATCACACAGGCAATATATATATATGCTCCGGGGGCCAAACTCATAACGGTTTGTCAATTATCAATTAAAAACCATAAATCCTTTTGAAAACGTAGTAAGTTTTTAGAAAATAACTTGTAAAAGCTTACCACAGTGCCCGGTACTCCACAACGAGATGGGTACGGGTCCAAACCATATCATGCCACTCCACACTCTACTCTCCATCATCATCCACATACTTATACATCAGAAATGCAATTTAGAGCATAAAACCTTTACTATTTACAATTAAACCATAACAACAAATAGTAAAGTGAAGCTCCACTCCACCGGAACCTGAACCTATACCTCACCTCTGCACCGCTGAGGACCTGTAACAGTAGGGGCCTAGGGTAGTCCAGAGACCCCCTAACCCCCCAAACACTAAGGGGTTAGCCATTTCTGGTGTGAGTACAATATATTAATAAGCAAATAAATTAACTTATAAGTAAAAAAGAACGAACTTACAAATACCAAGATAAACTTGAACATGTAAATATCATAAATGGAATTTCACATCAAATACTCACTGCATCACTTCCTGCATGCATATCCATACCTGCTCACAGCATACTTATCATAAGTTTGAAAATCATTCCAATTTGTCACTTAAGTCCCATCACTTTACGCCTTAAGCAACCATTCCTATAGCTTTATTTTTTTTTCCATAAAGCTTTACATTTACAAATACTCTACTATCACATAACTGCATCATATTTACCATTCATTGCAATTACAGACTCACGATTTATCTTCTTTCCCAATCTCATATCACACAACACCGCATTCATTCATTTCTTACAACATATATCATCACGTCTCGCAATACATCACTTCCACACCCATACTTCATCTTAAATGGAAAATAAATGTGTATCCTAATTTTCTAGTGTTTGTGTATGCCATGACCTGAGTCTAATGCAACAATACAGAATATAGAATAGATGCACTTAATCTAATGTCAGTAAGATTCTGGATGCACATGCATCCCATACTACATGTGACCCAGGTCAAGCCAACATACTTAGTCTAATGCAAGCGAGACTTTAGAAATGTATGCATCCCATACTACATACTCTCCAAATCAAGCCGTTGTCTCTAAGTTTGGGAATTCGAACCCTCACTATGCAATGCATTCCAATTTGGTCTACCTCCTGTTCCTGATAGATCGTGGCAATAAGGTTGCAGTCAACGGTCCCACCGTTGTGCAGTCAATGGCTGTGACGAACTTAAAGATGTACGGTCCTACCGTATGGCAGTCAACGGTCTCACCATTCTGCAGTCAGCAGCCGTGACGAATAAGGATATACGGTCCCACAGTATGGCAGACAACGGTCCCACCGTTCTGCAGTCAACAGTCATGACGACAAATATATAAATACGGTCCCACCGTATGGCAGACAACGGTCCCACCGTTCTGCAGTCAACAGCAGTGACGATAAATATATACGGTCCCACCGTATGGCAGTCAACAGTCCCACCGTTCTGCAGTCAACAGTCGTGACGATAAAGATATACAGTCCCACCGTATGGCAGTCAACGGTCCCACCGTTTTGCAGTCAACAGCTGTGACGATAAAATATACGGTCCCACCGTATGGCAGTCAACGATCCCACCGTTCTGCAGTCAACAGCTGTGACGATAAAATATACGGTCCCACCGTATGGCAGTCAACGGTCCCACCGTTCTGCAGTCAACAGCTGTGACGATAAATATATACGGTCCCACCGTATGGCAGTCAACGGTCCTACCGTTCTGCAGTCAACAGCTGTGACGATAAATATATACGGTCCCACCGTATGGCAGTCAATGGTCCCACCGTTCTGCAGTCAACAGCTGTGACGATAAATATATACGGTCCCACCGTATGGCAGTCAACGGTCCCACCGTTCTGCAGTCAACAGCTGTGACGATAAATATATACGTCCCACCGTATGGCAGACAACGGTCCCACCGTTTCTGCAGTCAACTCAAACTTGAAGTTTAGTCTAATCAACAGGTCACTAGCTTGCACGTCCATAACTTCCAACACTCGATACGAAATTACTTGATACTATAAAACCTCATGTACTCTCAATAGTACATTCTTCTTGCACTCGCTGCACCTTTCCAATATCACAAGAGTTTGCTCACACATCGGAATTTCTCGATTCTGGGTCCTATGGGAAGGTGGGAGTATCTATTTCGACTTCTTAATTTGACTCTTTCAGACTCTATCATTTGAGTTCTCGAAACACAAGTTCCATCAGGTGTACAAGCAGAGAGAAACTGGTTTTCTTAGCCAATAATACTTTAACTAAGATTGGGTCTGTTCCATCTTTGGGAAATCATAACTCTCAACCTATAAACTGGAATTACAAAACTCCAGATGGGTTAGAAAGCTATGACTCCTTACTACGACTCTCTAGTCGGTCAAACTCCCAAATTCTTAACAATAGTTCACAGTCTCTCATCTTCACCAACTAGTCCACTTATACTAGGCTGAACATAGCCCACCTCGAAGTTCAACAATAAGTCAACCTTGAGTCCAGTGCTCATGAAGTTTGAGATTCTCAATCTACACACATACCATTTCGTTTAAATTCATTTCACACAAAGAGCCACGACTCTTCCATCATAGCACACGAATTCGGCCACTCTTCCAGCAGAGCATTCACTACCCTTCACTAATGAACTCTAGAATTTCTAGAACTTGAGAATCATCAAATAAACTCATACCCGGAGCTACTCTCAAAGTTCATAGCAATATCATACATATACAATTGGTTATGACCCTTTGGACTTTAGTCCAAAAGCAACCGACTTCAGCTCTGCCTTTTCAGACCAGCTGAACTCTGCAAGTTCTGAGGTATCAACCGACCTCGATAATTTATGAAATTAAACTATAGTTGTGGACACATACAAGAGTGTCCACACCAGTCCTTAACTCAAAACATCCATGCTACACTAAGATACAAAAACAGAAATACACAGCAATTCATACTTTAAATTTTCACAACGCACCAAGTGCGTAAAATAAAAGATATCATACTCACAAATTGTCACGCGAAGACTCGAAGCGCCACCCCACATCCAAAGTCGCCAACATATCCTATTATCAAATTTTTACGCAATTAAGGCTCAAATCATTCAAACCAGCCACGGGAAAACAATAATACTAATTATCTTACTATCACACAGACGTTTTATTGAATGTCTGGGATACACGTGCGATGCACGTAATAATCTAATGTCTAAGGGATTTTATTCCCCAAACAATTACCAAAATGACCCCCAGCTTTTTATAATAGTTCTACTAAAATTCTACTACTATAAAGGGGATAATTCTCACATATATAATTTTCTTTTACAAACCCAAAATCCTAATTTATTAACAACATGCAAACTCTTTAATAATATGCTAATTTCTCGCCTCTATTACCTCTAACATCTTCTAATCTCCCTACCATAATCCTCTTACTCCAAATAAATTCACCACACTAAATTTTATACAAAAATAAAATCTAGGGTTTACCTTTTCGAAATCCTTTCGAAAAACGGACTCCGCCACGAGCTAGAGCACCCTTCAATTAGCATACCCTCCGAATTAATTTGAAGATGACGAAGAAAAGAGGAGGATTTGGCCGGGGGAACCATCGGCCGATTGGGTTCGGCGGGTTCGGGAGGGAAAGAACAGAAAGAAAGAAAGATGGAGAAGGAGAAGAAAAGGGGTGGGGGGTTTTATAAAAAAAATATATAATATAAATATATATATAAGGAATAATTACAACTAGGCCCCCAAACCTCCAAAGTATTTCAAACAAACCCCAACTCTATTCTTTAATAGCACCAACAATACAAAATACATTAAAACGACTTTGTAATAATCCGTATAAAATAATTTCATTTTCGAAAATAATAATGATAAAATAAAGTAGACAATATATCTTATATTTCTCGATAAAAATAATTATTATCAGAAAATACATATTCGCGCGAAATTCTCAATCGCACACACATTTCGATGCAAAATAGCCATATGCTATTTTTCGGGTCGTTACACAATATGCATATAAAAAACATAAACAAAGCTTAAGATGCCTGGTAACAACATAAACATCACTAAAAAATTATCTTAAACAACATAAACAGAGCATACAAACAGTTTGGAACATTTGTACCATTTCATAAAGCTTGAATAAAATATTTTTGTCATCATTGCCTAAAAGATTAAATCAACTGCAACTTAAAAATGTGGAATATTACCCATCTAGTTTGTTTGGGCAATTTCTTGCACAAAAAATCAGTGAACAAGATTGTTTTTCTTTTTTCTCCATAACTCAATCTAAGCTATATCTGTAACAAGGCTTGCTTCCAAACCAAACACAAAAATCACCATCCTTTCCAAATTGATCACAAGTAAATTAGGATTCAATTCCTGAGAGTTTGGGGGGACTCTCAGTTGCACACTCTCAGTCTTCATTTATAATCAGTTGCGCACTCTCAGTTGCAAAAGTAAATGAGTGAAAAGAATCATTTAGATACAAGTAAACTATGATTCAATTCCTAAGAGTTTAGGGGGACTATTAGTTGCTCACTTTCAGTCTTCATTTATAATTAGTTGCAATGAGGGAGAGAGATGAGTTGGAGAGAGAGAGATTAGGGTTAGGGTTTAGGAGATAGTAATTATAGATAACAGTAACAAATTTTGTTGGGGGTTTTAATGGGAATTTTGGCTAGAAGGATTTTGGGGAATCAAAAGAAGATAGGTGAAAAGCATGATCTGCTTATTAGGCAGATACAGAATGTGAAGAAATATCTGGTGGAGAATGGGTAAAAGAAGAGGATAATGGGTAGCGGGTTAGGATCCAGTAGGACGGATAGAAGGGTTAAAATAGGTTACACTGGGTAAAAACCGGATCCAATAAGCCAGAAACAAATGAATGAGCAATTAGGCCATGAAATGAACTAGATTGGAAACAATAAATTATTCAGAGATAAACTAAGTGGCAGACAAAAACGAATCAAGAATATCAAATCACAGGCGACAAAATAGTAGATGAATTTATATTGAGAATGAAGAATAATACACAGTTCAGAAAAAATGAAAGAATACAATCAGGTAGAATACACTGGGAAGAAAATACAGTACAAAAATACAGGAGATGGAAAATAGGAGTTACAAATCCTACCCACCTAACAAGAATAATTTCGTCCTCGAAATTCAAACAAGAGGCACATATGGTAACTCCGAAAACAAAGAACAACAACAACAAAAACAAAGCTACACAAACAAATGAGGGAACCTCCGCTGGATATCCTCCTCCAGCTCCCAAGTTGACTCACCTGGCGAGTGAGGATTCCAAGAAACCTGAACCAACCTAATGACCTTGTTATTCAGCACTTTCTCCCGCCGATCCAAGATAGCAACTAGCGGAATCTCACAAGTCAGATCCGGCTGCACGGATAACTCTGAGTAGTCGATCATGTGGCTCTCATCATGGATTTATCTCTTGAGTTATGAGACATGAAAAACATCGTGCATTTCAGATAAAGCCGGTGGCAATGCAAGACGATAGGCCACCTTGCCTACTCGCTCTACAATATCAAACAGCCCGATGAACCTAGGGCTTAGCTTGCCCCCACCACCAAACTGAATGACACCTCTCCACAGCGATACATTAAGGAAAACATGGTCACCAACCTCAAATCCCAAGGCTCTCCTATGGACATCTTCCTATCTCCGCTGCATGTCTTGTGCTGCCTGAAGATGCTTCCTGATCTGAGTCACTGCATCAATAGTCATGGTGATCAACTTCGGACCCAACAACTTCTTTTCACCAATGTCATCCCAGTACACTGGTGATCTGCACTTCTGACCATATAGTGCCTCGGACGGTGCAGCTTTAAGACAGGCCTGAAAGTTGTTATTATACGAGAACTCTACAAGATGCAAATGGTCCTCCCAAGATCCACCAAACTGTAACACACAGGACCTCAACATGTCCTCTAGAGTATGGATGGTCATCTCTGAATGTCCATCTGTCTAGGGGTGAAAAGTTGTACTGTACTTCAGTTTACTCCCCAAAATACTCTGAAGACTCTCCCAAAATTAAGACCTGAACCTCGTATCCCTGTCGAATATAATACTGACTGGAACCCCATGAAGCCTGACGATCTCTTGCATGTACTTCTCAGCTAGGCTCTCAGTAGACTGTTTGACTCTGAAGGGAATGAAGTAAGAACTCTTCGTCAGTCTGTCCACAATCACCCAAATGGCATTGTGACCCTTGGGACTCCTCGGCAAAGCGGTGACAAAGTCCATTGTGATGTGTTCCCACTTCCACTCCGGAATGGAAAGAGGCTGAAGAAGTCCAGCAATCCTCTCATGCTCTACCTACACCTACTGGAAGATCAAAAACTGAGACACAAACCTAGCCACGGCCCTCTTCATACCATGCCACCAGAAGTGAAGCTTCAAGTCCCGATACATCTTAGTACCTCCGGGATGAATAGAGTACGACGACTGGTGGGCTTCCTCAAGCAACCTCTGACGAACTTCACCATTCGGGACACACAACCTGGAACCAAAACGAAGCGATCCATCTTCATGAATGACTATATCCGTTCTGGAACTAGCCTCAACTTCTGCTTTGAATCCCTGCAACTGCTCATCACCAAACTGAGCATCTTTAATCTGCTCAACAAGAGACGACTGAAGCTGAAGCATCATGCAACTCCGATTAGAACTCGGCAAAACCACATCCAACTCCAACCAATGCCTCGGCCTCATGTTCAATTCCTTCTAGGTGAAGACATACTTGAGACTTTTGTGTTCAGTAAAGATTTCCACTCGGTCTCCAAGTAAATAGTGTCTCCACAGCTTTAAAGCAAAGATCAATGCCGCCAACTCCAAATCATGAGTCGGATAGTTCCTCTCATGTGGCCTCAACTACCTCGATGCATAAGAAACAACTCGGCCCTTCTGCATCAAAATTGCACCAAGATGCTTGCCAGAAGCGTCACAGTGAACCACAAATCTGCCTGAACCATCCAAAATAGTCAACACTGGCACTGACGTCAACCTGCTCTTCAACTCCGCAAACGCTCCGCTGCAAGCCTCATCCCAACAGAACTTCTGATCCTTCCCTGTCCGCTTAGTCAATTTCCCTGCTATCTTCGAAAAGTCTTAGACAAATTTTCGATAATACCCAGCTAGACCAATGAAACTTCTCACCTCTGAAACTGACTTGGGCACTGGCCAATCTCTCATTGCAGCAACCTTGGACGGATCAACTAAGATTCCTTCGCCCGAGATAATATGCCCCAAGAAGGTAACTCAGTCAAGCCAGAACTCACACTTGCTGAGTTTCCCATAAAGCTCATTTAACCTCAAAGTCTGTAGAACCAACCTTAGATGTCAGCATGCTCCTCCTGGTTCCGAGAATACACCAAAATATCATCTATGAAGGCCACCACAAATCTGTCCAGGAACAGGGAAAAGACCCTATTCATTAGACTCATGAACACAGCTGGCGCATTCGTGACTCCGAAAGACATCACAAGGAACTCATAATGCCCATACCTGGTCCTGAACGCGATCATCTGCACATCAGTGGCTTTCACCTTGACCTGATGATACCCTGAGCGAAGATCCAACTTTGAAAAGACAGCTACTCCACCAAACTGACAAACAAGTCATTGATCCTGGGCAGCGGGTACCGATTTTTCCGAATGACACTATTCAGTTCCCAATAATCGATGCACAGTCGACGACTTCCATTCTTCTTGATGAAAAAAGGAACTGGAGCTCCCTACGGTGAAATGTTGGGCTTGATGAATCCCAAATCGAGCAAACCATGAATCTGCACCTTCAGCTCTACTAGCTCAACCAGGGCCAACCTGTAGGGACTCTTCGATATCGGTGCTGTACCAGGCTGAACTTCAATACCAAATTCTACATCCCTATCAGGGCTAGCCTAGGCAACTCCTCTGGAAACACATCCAAAAACTCCAGCACCACTAAAGGTAAGGCCTCACAGCCTGTGTGCAACTCCATCGCACAAGTCTTCTGATCAGCTGTAGCCTTAGCTCGGCCAAGGGGCATCTCCCTAGCATGGAACTCAAAATATGCACGACTTGGGATCTTGAATACCAATTTCTTGGCTCGATAATCGATGACGGTGTGGAACTCACCCAACCAATCCATACCTAGAATGACGTCGAATCCAAAATTTCCAGTTACGATCAGGTCAGCTTTGAACTCTGCACCACTAATAACTATGGGACTCTGCTTGCATTCTCGAGAACAGACGACAACACTGCCACCTGTGACAATGCTCCAAGCCTCTGGCATGATGCTGCACTCCAACTGATGTCAATCCGCAAAGTGGGAAGACACAAAGGAATGAGTCGCCCCGAAATCAAAGAGAACATGAGTAGGGAAAGAACAAATTAGGATAACACCTAAGATATAATCAAAAAGGCAAGGGAAAAGAAATGACGATAATGGAATGATGAACAACAATGCAGAATAGATGACATGAATGAATAGAGCAAAGCAATGAAATAAACAAGGGAAATAACAAAACAATGAAATGCAAAGATACCTGCAACGACACCTTTTGCCATCTCGACCTCTACAATTTTTAGGTTGTAAGCCTAACATCTCCTGGGAGCCACGGTCCTCTGACCGATGATCTGGCACTGAGGGGGAAGCGGTGGCCTGACCGGACCACGAGATGGCGCTTCTTACTGAAATGGACCCCTGGCTGGAAGAGCCATCCTCCTTTGCGGGCAATCCCGTACTGAGTGGTCACCAGCACCACATCCAAAACAACGATGATTAGTTCGCCTGCAGTCCCTGCGCACATACCCCAATATCTGGCAGTAGTCACAGAAACTGTCACCCCGAGGGACAACAGGTGGGTAGGGAGCCGTCTTGACAGGATGGGCTAAGACAGGCCTCTGAATCGGGCCACCATAGGGCCTAACAACAACAACAGTGGGGTGCTAAATAGTCCGCTGGGGAGGAGCCAACCAGTTGCGAGCCTACTCCTAAGCTCAGGTTGCCTCAAGAGCCTCAGCGTAAGTACGCAGACGAAGGAAAACGAGATGCATTTGAATATCCCGTTCAAGCCCCAGTAGGAATCTCCGGACCATGTCCTCTTCGTTCGCCACTAAAGCGGCTGCGAAGCGGCTAAGTCTGGTGAATTCTACCGCGTACTCATCCACTGACCTTGCACCCTGTTCCAAGAGAGTCTCATGTTACAATATTGCATGAACAATATGTAACAAAGTTCCAAAAATAGAATAACAACCAACCTGTTTTTGGGCAAGGAACTGTTGCTCCATCTCAACCCGAGTGCTGCTAGGAAAGAACTTCTCCAAGAAGCTCCTGGTGAACGCGGTCCAAGCAACAGGTCGTGCGAGCCTTCCGGACTCAGCCCTCCACTAGGGATAGCTCCACCAACTAGATGGTCACCACATCCACATGATCAGCATCAGCAACTCTCGCTGCCAAAAATAACTGCTCTGTCCTGATCAACCACTATTCGGCTTCTGGCGGCATCTCAGTGACGAAATTTTTTTTAGGGTGCAGCCGCATGACGTCTGCAACTGTACCTAGACGAGGAGGAAGAGTTGCCTGCGTAGGCACAATGGGAGTCGAATTCCGAGCAACTTCCAATGTGGCCATCATAAGATCACTGTAATTCTGCTGCATGTGGATCAGCCGCTCCAGCACATTCGTAACAACCTTTTTACTAGGATGTTTCTCCTGTGGACGGGAAGTGGAACCTATCCGAGCCATGGCCTGCACAAACCAAACAATTAGCATCCAGATCATTGTTGATTATAACTTATTCATGTAATGCATGGTCTGTGTACTGGTGAGCCAATCCTTGATCGAGCTAAACTTGTCTAACATATTAATCAAACTAATACGTTAGCCAAACCTGGGGCTTTGATAGCACTAAAAAATCTTGTCACGCCCCACTTTCCAAAAAGAAATACGAAATACGGATACGCGAAACAAATCCAGCGAATGACTTTCACTATTCATAAGCTGTAAGGATCTTTACAACATGTACAGGAATAAACAAGGAAATAAACAGGAAATAATCAACCACGCATGCATGAACAAATTGATATAACCAATAGAATTACTTGAAAACAAGAATACTTAATCCCAAATAATCAGATCTACAAACAAGACATAAATCTGGGACAAAATGCCTAATATTAAATCCATGTAGCAATTACAATTTATTCAAAAACAACAAGAAAATAAATTGTAGCAAGAACTCCAGCCAGCTAGAATATTTGATCACTTACTCCCTCGAGCAGCTGGTCACCAAAGGCTGCAAGTTGAACAAATTGCAGGAAGAGGAAAGAGAAACAAGACGCCCGTCAATGAAAGTTACGGGCCGCTTGTAGTACAGGCAACAAGTACAGAAAAGATATACAAGTATAGAGTAACAGCAAGAAATAAGTACTGAATAAGCATGAAATGGACGTGACAGCAAAAGAGAGCAACTAACTCTAAAGCCAAGGATCAGAACCAAGTGACATGAGTAGATAACAGGGTACAGGTAACATGTGACATGTATCAGATAGCATGCAAGCAGGTAAACATGTAACGGGTGTCAGGTAGCATGTGCAGATAACAGGAATATACAGGTGATCATGTTATTCTCAAGTCTTGTATTTAATTATCTTGGTAGCACTTCATGCGTCCCAAATTTTACCACATGGTTTCTACATACATGCAATTTACGTTTAGATCTAGTGGTGGGTTTCTATAAGTCTGTGTAGTCAGGCATCATGCACAGGTAACAGGTTCATGAATCAGGTAGTAACATAACAGGTTTATGAATCAAATCATAAAGTACAACAGTTTCATGAATCAACATAAAGTAAAACAGGTTCATGAATCAAACATAAAATGGAAATACGGGCCTCCTTTTGAGTACACATACTTATATTGTCCACTACTAAGATCTTCCCTTAATCCCCAACTTATTTACTTGTTATTATTATCAAACAGGCATACGTGCACAAAACAAGGCAAGAATAACATGGTAAGAACAAGAGACAGGTTTCGGTCGGACAGAAATATGCACGGGTGACAAACAACTTATAACAGGCTAGACTGTAGAACCCCGTATTTTCAAAATATTATTTTAAATATTTGAAAATGAATTAAAATGAATTTCTGGAGATTTAATAAATATTTTCTAAAAATTTATCTTTTTACACGTGCGAAACACGTGCAAATACTTTTGGTGAAAATAACCAATTTTATATTTTTAGTAGATTCTCCTAATTACAATGGAGTATATTCTAAATTTTGGGATTTTTCTGAATAAAGAAACTATTTTTACAAATATCTCGAAAGAGAGGGGCTTTTATGTAAAAAGTCATTTGGACCTTAAATAAACTATGAAAATTCGTTTTTACTAATATTTTGGTTTCCCATGGTTAGCATTTAAATCTAAACTTATCTATATTTTATTTAAAGTCGATTTGGTGAAGATTTAAACAAAAAGGGTGTTTTTACAAATATGAAATTTATGTAGAATCTTGTGCAAATGTTTTTCTGAGAAGTAAAGGTCAAATATTTTGATTGGAAAATAGAATATGCATTACTAGATATTATTTCTAATTTTTCTGGATTTTTATAAATATTTTATGATGTAATTACAAATATTACAAAAGGGAGGGTTTTTGTGCAAAATCGCCACCCTGAGTGTAAATCCGGGATTTTCTTATCTCTGGGCCATGCTGGGTTGTTGGAAAACTTAGTGGTAAAAGAATTTTATTTAGTTTTGATTTATTTAACTTATTTTAACAAAGGAAGGTTATATAGGTGAAGTAATAAATTGAAAAAGGACTATTTTGCAAAAGTACTTCAAAACCCTAATTCCTTTCAATCCCGGCCTGTATAAAAGAAGGTTTGCAGCCGTCATTCGCTGCACAACTCCAGATTTATTATATTAGTATTTTCTTGGTGATCAAGAGGAGAATTTTTGGATCTCGCAAAAAGGAAGGCTTCTTCTTTGGATCTTTTCAATTAAAAGGTGAGTGACATTGTGTGTTTTGTTTTTGTTTTGTGAATGTTATAAATTCGTCTTGTTGTTGATCTATGTGTGCGGGTATCAATGATGTATTAATTTGATATTGTGAATGATATAGATCATGTATTGTGGCATGATTCATGTGAATAATGATTGTTGTTTGTACCATGTTGTGAAATCTACGAATGATTTGTAGATCTTTGATTTATAAATCATATTGCTAAAGACAAGATTAAGATTTGAGTATAGTTATGTTCAGATGGTGAACACCTGGATCTTGCATATTGTAAATCAAATTTTGATTCAGAGTTGTGAAAGAATTTAGTCTTGAGAAACCCTAATAAAAGAATTAGTGATCTAGAACATGAGAACTTGAGTTTTGACATATTTGATGTTTTGAGTAATATACCCATAATGAAGATTCTTTGAGAATTGTCATTTTGCCTGAATACGAACTTTTTTCCATAAACAATGAATCCTTAGAAAACCTCAGTTTTGATTATTGTATTCAAACCTAAGTTATGAAAACTGTAGGCCGACAGCCGACTGGTCTACCTATCAGTCGACTGGTATGACCCTACTGATGTATCATTAGCCTTTTGAAATTCCGTTCTGGACAGCCGACTGAGACCTTTGTCAGTCGACTGGTATACTTAGAACTTCTTTTGTAAAATTATGTCAGTTTCTTGTCTGGACAATCGACTAGACGCTTAGGCAGTCGACTGGTGTCCTGAGATCTTTATTTTGTAAAATTATTTCAGTCCTTCTGAGACAGTCGACCTATAATCCTTTAAGTCGACTTATATACTTAGAATAACTTTCTCGAAAATTATTGAAATTTACCTCGGGTAAGTCGACCGATTCTCTTCTAAGTCGACTGCTACGACTTAGTTTATTTTTGTAAAATTTTGGATAATTATCCTCTGGACAGTCGACTTATCACAGCATAAGTCGACTGGTACTGAAGGATCCTTGTAAACTTTAGTGTTATTTCGAATGATTGGTTTTCAGATAATTCAGTCTATACTTTGTCTTCAATTAAGCTTTTGATTTGAGATATTCAGTTGAGCTAATTTTGTTTAGTGGAAAGTTGTTTAAGACTTGAGTTTGAGTCTCTAGAGGTGAGTGACCCTAGTATACCGGTTGTTACCGCTGATTTCGGTGTGGGGGTAAACAGATAGAACTTGTGAGTACGGGAACAACCTGAACAGTTGACTCGGCCTTCTCGCTCCTGCCGCGACCTGCAAGGAAGTGCGAAACACCGGGGTTGATTCCGGCGACGCACCCTCCGACGCTCTTGTCAGTAATCAGAAAAGATTAACAAAGAGCTTAAAAGTGGTGAATGATTGATTAACCTAGTCATGGTGGTAGAGGGGTCATATTTATAGTCGCCTTTGGAACGGTTAGGGGCATGACTTCCTGCCTAACAGCAAGGAGGGAAATCCTCCTATTCTGTTTTGGGAGATTAGCCCTTGATTCCCGGTGGGAGCAAATCAGGGGTGCTGATTTGGCAAAATCAGGGATCCTGATTTGCTCCTTGTTGGTTTGGGTTTGCCTTGGGTCGGGACCCGTACCCAGTTGGAGTGGGTCTGTTCGCGGGTTATAGGATCTGTGAAAAGGAGATCCGGTACCCGTCTTGGATTTGCTTGAGTGTGAAGTTACCGTTTTGCCCCCGAGCATCAAGATTCGTGTCCAATCTGGACGGCTCCGATTTAACCCCATTTTTAGCCATATCACGAGCCCCCCACTCCTAAAGACTGAGTGTGGTCAGACTTTGAGGAGTAGATTAACTGTTTTAGTGGCAGGTGGAGTTGTATCGGTGTCCGAATGGAGGATCTTGGATCTAAAAAGGGGGTATTGAGGTAATTTTTGACATCGTGTGCTGTTCTTGAGCCGCGTCGGGTATCTGACAGTCTTTTATCTACTTTTTTCGAAGTATTTGTTTAATTCTGCGATGTGTTTGCTAATCGTTCGGGGGCCTTAGCGGTGCATTCGGGGTAATAATTGTTCGCTCCGGGGTTCGGAAGCGTGCCCCCGAATTTTCAATTATTTTCCAAAATTTTTAGCTAATTTTCCCGAATTTTTAGCAATTTTTTCGCAATTTTTAAACAAATAAAACGATTAAAATAAATAAAAAATGATTTAAATACCGATTAATGGCATGGCTTGATCTGAGCCGTTGATCATGGACGAGCACAAATTTCGGAAGGATCTGACGGCTGTTATAGCTCGGCAGCGTTTTTCTCCATTTTCGAGCTCGGAAAGGCACTTGCTCGGCTGCCGACCGGAGGCTAGGGGGTTCGGATGGCGGCGCGTTTTCCAAGAAAACGCTATCTTGTCTTTTAGCGCACGTGGCGCAATCTGGACCGTTCATCGTAAGGAGCACGAATTTTTGAGAGATCGGACGGTCGTGGTAGATCGGTGTCTTTTTTCTCCGTTTACGAGCTCGGAGAGGCACTTGCTCGGCTGCCGACCGAAGACAGGGGGTCTCGGCTTGCCGAGCGACGTGGCGCAATCTGAGCCGTCGGATGACGACGCGCATCTCGAGACGGGCACATTTCTTAAGAAAACACTATCTTGTCGTGTAGTGTCCTCGGCAAGATCTGGGCCGTCTGATTGAGATCACGCGCGAATATTGAGGGGAAAGTGAGTTTTCTCCGTTTACGAGCTCGGAAAGGCACTTGCTCGGAATCCGTCCGGAGACAAGGGGTCTCGGCGGCTCAAGTGATGCAGCACAATCTGTTCCGAGGTAGTCCTGCTCCCGAGGGAATTAATGGCGCTCGGGGCTTGTGCAGCGTTCCACTTTCCCAGGTCATTATGGATAACCCCCTCAATAAATGCGTGGCGTTTCGACTTCCGAGGATCATAATGACTGGTTCTTGGAGGTTAAGCTATAAGTACCCCCTTTCCCTTGCCATTTCAATCGCAATCAACATAGAGTTTCAGACCTCGGGGGCATCTGCCTTGGGTGGCTTTTCTTTCGAGGTCCGGAGAGGTGGTCGCTCTTCTGCCTGGTTTTCCCTTTGTTCCTGACGGCCCCAAAGTGGATGTCAGGAGCGAGGGAGGAACGAGGTAGTAGTGGCGGCGACTGTGGTCCGAACCCGAGGGATGAGTTACTTCAGAAGGACGGGTGGTCGCCCTGTTGTCTTATTCTTCTCCCGTTCCTCACTGCGGGTGTCAGGAGCGGGAGGGGATAAGGCAGTAGTGTCGACGACCGTAGTCCGGACCCGGGGTGTGGGCCTCTTCGGGAGGACGGGTGGTCGTTCTCTCACCAAGATCTTCTGCTTTCTTTGGTTGCTCCAAAGTGAGTGTCGAAGTGAGCGGAGGTCTTGGTGAGAGAGTGATGATCCATGTCCGATGCCGATCTCCGGGCCATCCGAGTCCGTTTGTTGCAACTGTGAAGGCGCCGCTGCCAGAGTCCTCTGACAAACTGGGCCTTCCAGTTGCAACCAACTAGCTCGGAATGGTGCGCTTCATCATGAGTTGCAGCTCGGGCTTCTGGACCGTCCGAGTCTGTTGTTTGCAACTGTGAAGGCACTGCGGTCAGAGCCCTCTGACAAGCCGCGCCTTCCAGTTGGAAACAACTAGCTCAGAACGGTGCGTTTCTCTTGATCTCTGAGTGTTGATGGGTCCCCTCCCATCTCTGTCTTCCTTCCGGGCTGATGGCTTCTGATGGATGTCAGCCCGGAGGAGTTAGAGATGAGGGGAGCGCCGATCTGTTTCTGACCGGGGCCCGTGGGTCGGTGGAATACCAGCCGAGACACGGGACCTGGGGGGCGCTCGCCGAAGGCGGCGCCTCAAAACTGAATCAAAATTTTTCCGGTTCTTTCTAGGTATAGGTGGGGCGTCCGAAGGCTCAATCGTCCGAGCGACGTGGCGCACCCTGAGCTGTTGGATGATGGCGCGCATCTCGAGACGGGAGCGGCTCCCAAGAAAATACTATCTTGTCGTTTAGTGTTCTTGGCGAGATCTGGGCCGTCTGATCGAGATCGGGCGCGAAAGTTGAGGGGAAAGTAAGTTTTCCCCGTTTACACGCTCGGGAAGGCGCTTGCTCGGATTCCGACCGGGCCCTATTGCCGGCATGTTCGGCTTGCTTGTAGCTTGGATTCGGATCTGCTGGAGCCGAGCCAGCTGACTTGGTGAAGGAGGCAGTGGTGATGGGCCTTCGCGACGCTTCGAGAGCAGCCCAAAAGTCGCAAACTTTCGTTTGGAAGTCCAAGGGACGTCCCAATTTTACTATAAATCTTCACCCCCCCTAAGACCAAGTCTTCACTTTTCACTTTTACTCTCTCTCTTCAGTTTTTACTCCGCTTCGAAGTTTTTAGCTCTCTGGTGGTGTTGCTAGCTGTCGCGGTAGCGTTCGTTGTCTCCGGTGAACTTTCCGACCGTACACATCACTTCAAGGTCAGTCTCTCTCTCTCTTCTCTCTTAGAAATGGTTAAGATCACGGATGAGACCCCCGCCTCGGGACAAGCCGTTGGCCGAGGGGATAAAGAGAAGGGAGTAGCGGAGCCGAGCGAGCAGGAGGTCGTTCGTCCGGACAGAGAGGGCGATGTGGCCGAGCAGCTTAGGGAGGTTGAGGCGGTGTCCCAGAAGGGCAAGGGAGTGGTCACCATCGTGGAGACGCCGAAGACGGCGGGGGCGTTCGGTCGGCAGCCCATTATCTTGTCGAGTGTAGGCGGTGTTCGGGACTACGCCGAGGACGTCTTGGGGAAAGTGACTCAAGGTACGGCCCCACTGGTGGAGGAGAATGAGCCAAGGGAGGTTTCCGAGGTGGACCATGCTATCTCGTCGCTCACCGAGGATGACCTTCGGCTGATCCGAGAGGGATTCCGGATCCCGCTTGAGTATGTCCTGCTTCTCCCCGGGCCGGGTTTTCGAGCCAACACGAGCTGCTCGCCGGACGTGCGCGTCTTCCCGGTCGATTCCCTTATTGCCGGACTCCGCTTTCCCCTCCATCCGTTCGTGGTTGAGGTCCTGGTCTTTTACGGTTTGAGCCCCGCTCAGCTGATGCCGAACACATGGAGGCACGTTACAGCCTTCGTCCTTCGATGCCAAGAGGTCGGTGCTAAACCGAGTATGTTCCTCTTTCGAAATCTCTATCGACCTTGCCAGCCAAGGAAAGATGAACAGAGGTTTTATCTGTCGCCCCGGCTGGGCGTGAAACTGATCGAGAATCCGGACTCGATCAAACATTGGAAGGAAAAGTACTTCCTCGTTCGATCCCTGACGCCGTGGGTGATACCGGCGGTTTGGGAGACGAAGGGTCTGCCCAAGCGGACCAAGAAGGAGGTGCCGCTGAATGAGGAAGAGGCCGAGGTCCGGAGGAAGCTCCTCGCTCTGCCGACCATGAGTTGGAAAGATATTGTAGAGGAGGATCTGTTCCGTGGGGGTCTCAGTCCGATCGACCCTCGTACGCTTCTGGTATTTATACTCATTGTTTAAAGCTCATGAAAATTTATCTAAGTTCTTTCATTCGGCTTTTGCAGAGACGATGAAGATGGATTACAAGGCTCTGATGGCGAAGGGCCGTTCGGAGCAGGAGGCGAAGAAGAAGAGGTCGGCGGCGGGGACTCAGGAGAGCCGGCCTGCGAAGAAGCCTTCGGTCGCGAAGGCTGCCGAGCAGCCGAAGGTCATGGTCCTTGACCAGGGGGAGGTCCAGGTCCTCGACCCGCCCGCCCCGGATGCGCCGACACCGACCCCAAAGGGGGACGCTCCTGGTTCATCGAGCGGCACGTTCGGTGTGACGGAGGTGTTGTCCCTCCAAGTTCCGCCCCTTACTGCCGAGGCGGAGAAGATCCTGACCGAGCGTCACAAACAGATCTTCGTCCCCGACTGGCAGGTGATGAAGGTCGATGGCTTGTTGGGCGATGGCAACATCTGCATGGAGGCCGTGAAGCACCTGCCGACCCCGAAGGACCGAGCGACCCTGAAGGCCGGGCAAGCAGGGGACGCCGTGATGCAGATTGCTCGGAATACTATGTCGGTAAGTTGGCCGGGCTCTTCCTCATTAGTTTTTCTTTCCTTGAGTTTTTTCTCAAGTACTTGGGTTCAGATTTTAATCCGGTGTTCTTTTCCAGACCCTCTGCCACTTCAACTTCCTGGTCGAGGAGATGGCGAACAAGGAGCAGGAGAAGGAACGGGAGAGGGCAGATCGCGTCAAGGCTACGCAGCGGCTTGATGCCGAGCAGCTCCTTTCGACGAGGAGGGCTGACGAGGTGAAGGGGTTGGAGGAGCAGCTGGCCAAGTCCATTCAGCTGTCGAAGGACACGGCGGCTAAACTTGAGGCCTCGGAGAAGGAGGTCGCCGAGCTGAAGGAGGCCCTGGCCAACGCTCGGTCGGAGGCGGAGAAGGTTCAGAAGAGGGCCGAGAGGACCAAGGCCAAGCACCTGAAGAAGGTGAAGAAGGTGAGGAAGGCCGTGCAGGAGGAGGCTGCTCAGCACATGCTCCAGAACATGGAGGACGCTTATGGTCGAGCGCTGATCCACATAGCCGCCAGGAACCCGGGCTTCGACACCTCCTCCTACCACTTTTACGACCCTGTGGAAGGGGAGGAGGGTCTGCCTGAGGGGATGCTCGGACCTGCGGGAGAGACGGAAGTCGTCGAGGGTCCCGGGGAGTCCGAGGCCGAGGACGAGAAGGAGGACGACTCCGAGGAGGAGAGTTGGAGCGAAGGCGGAGGCAAGGACGGTGGCGAGGACAAGACCAGGGGGTCGACGGACCCGAGCGGCAAAAAGGTCGACCCCTGACTCGGTTGTCTTTTTTTTTTGTCTTTTTTCTTTTGTAAGCCTAACTGCGGACTGGCCACCGCTAGTGTAAAACTTTCGCCTTGATTTTGAAATGAAAATATTTTGTTTGGCCACAATTTGCCCAAGTGTTGAACTTCGGATTTGTGTGTGACTAGCCGTAGATGTTTCCGAGTGTTGGGCATCGGATTTATCTCTGCTTTTCAGGTGAAGTTCGGTCCGGTCACGGAGCTCGTCTACCTTCGGAGGGAGTTGGCCAAAATGAAGCGTGAGCTCAAGGACAGCCGACAGAGGCGGTTCCTCCTGCTCGGCCAGGCAGAGGAGGTGAGGGCAGTTCTACGGAGGCACTGCCGCGAGCTGTATCAACTGCGGAAGCACCACCAAACTCCTTGTCTCGAAGGGGAAGTCGAGCGGCTCTGCGAGGAGCTTACCGCCGTTGAGCAGAGGAATGACGATCTTTTGGCAGAGGTCCAACACCTGGAATTAGCGGAGAGGGAACGCTCGGCGAAGGCAGAGAAGCTGGCATCCGAGCTGGAGAAGGCATCGGCCGAGCGCAAGAGGTTATTGGCCGACGTCGACAGGCTCAGAAGGATCACGATAGATAGGGGAATCGAGGTCACCCACTTCCGCCGGCTCGCCGCCGATGGTACTAATGCCTCCGACTCATCAAGGCCCTCTCGTCCGAAGAAATCGGCGAAGGACGACGTTTTGAGAGACAGGATCATCGAACTGGAGGAGGAGATCGCGTCGCTCAAGCCTGTGCCGGAGAGGGCTAACGTTCGCAGCACTTCGTGCACCCGCGAAGAAAGTGAGAGGGGGATTACGTTTTATGAGCTTGCAACACGCTCGCCTATGACCAGGCGGAGTTCGGCTGACGCGCAGAGCAGCGCGGCTGTCACGTCGAGCGGGGCCTCGGCAGGCACCGTGGTCAGAGCCAGCAGCGAAGGGGGGTCGCGCTTCGTTGGTTTAGGATCGAGTTCGGAGGGCAGACCTCGTCGTTCTCGCGTTTCCCTAAACCGAAGCATTCCCCTTCCGAGGAGACCTTGACCTTGTCGTTTTTCACTTTCGTTGGTTGTTGTAAAACTTAATTGTAGGGTCGGTTCGGCCATCTGTAACACCATTACATCTGAATGTGAATCTTGAAAGTTTCCTTAGAAAATTTTTCCAAGTGTTGGACTTCGGCGGTGTATTGAAATTGTGTTATTCTTTTTCCCTTCTTTTCAGCTCGTGGTGACGATCCATGGCTCGGACTCCGAGCGTTCGAACGAAGACTCCGAATCCGAGGCCACTTCTGGAATGGTGGTTCTGAGCCCCGGGAGCACCGATCTGAAGTTACGCCGAGCCGAGAGTGAGTGGGCCCATCTTTCGTTGGTCCTCAGTCTCCGGGAAGCCGAGATCCAATGCTTGGAGAATAGGATCGTCGAGCTGAGCCCCGCAGGAGAGGACGAAGACTCGCAGACCGCATTCAGCAACTCTCTGCCGGTCAAATGCATTCGGCACATTCAGTCGAAGATTATCGCCGAGCGGGATGACTTGCTCTCGGAGATGCGGCACTTGCGGGCTGTGATGGCGAAGCTCCGGGGGGAGGCAGAGGAGCTGCCAGCCGAGGAGGACGAACAGTCTAGTGAGGATGTTTCTATATGAGAGACGAGTGTAGTAGGTCGGGCATTGTAGGTTTTGTCTGCCAACACCTTGTAATGGAATGCTTTGTATTATGCGCCGACAATTAATAAAATTCCCTTTCATCGCTTTGCATATGTCTTGTTTGTAATTGGGTTGGCCGTGCCGAGGAACTTGGGCCGGACGTTGTAGTTTTGTCGGCGAGAGCGTTGAACCGAACGGGCTCCTGCGCGTGCCTTATTTTGTCGTTTAGCGTTGACTGTAAGCACGGATCTCGAGGTGGCACAGTTCCCAAGAAAACGCTATCTCGTCGTTTAGCGCAGGTGGCGAGATCTGGGCCGTTTGATCGAGATCACGCACGAAAGTGGAGGAGAAAATGAGTTTTCCCCGTTTGCGAGCTCGGAATGGCTCTTGCTCGGCTGCCGACCGAAGACAGGGAGTCTCGGCGTACCGAGCGACGTGGCATAATCTGAGACATCGGATGCCGACGCGCATCTCGAGACGGGCACATTTTCGTAGGAAACACTATCTTGTCGTTTAGTGTCGTTGGTGAGATCTGCGCCGTCTGATCGAGATCAGGCGCGAAAGTTGAGGAGAAAGTGCATTTTCTCCGTTTGCGGGCTCGGAATGGCACTTGCTCGGATTCCGACCGAGGAGTAGGCCCACCCTTCTTATCTTCTCCCGTTTCCGTGACGAGGCTCGGACTGAATGTAAGCCGAGCGCTCGCCACAACGTAGGGGATTTCCGGAAAGCAATCTTTAGGGCAGGGTTTTGACCAAGTGTTTGCCTTCGGGGTTGTCGCAGAGTTCGACGGCTGTGGGAGCAATTCCGAACGGCGATTTACCCCTGGCTCGTCCGGGGACGAGCCGCGGAGGTAAAGTCGAACCGAGTGTTGGACTCCGAACCATCGGTGTTAGTTCAACAGTTGTGGGAGCAATTCCGAACGGTGATCTACCCCTGGCTCGTCCGGGGACGAGCCGAGGTGGTAGAGTCGAACCGAGTGTTGGACTCCGAACCATTGGTGTTAGTTCAACAGTTGTGGGAGCAATTCCGAACGGTGATCTACCCCTGGCTCGTCCGGGGACGAGCCGAGGTGGTAGAGTCGAACCGAGTGTTGGACTCCGAACCATTGGTGTTAGTTCAACAGTTGTGGGAGCAATTCCGAATGGTGATCTACCCCTGGCTCGTCCGGGGACGAGCCGAGGTGGTAGAGTTGAACCGAGTGTTGGACTCCGAACCATTGGTGTTAGTTCAATGGTTGTGGGAGCAGTTCCGAACGACGGTCTACCCCCGGCTCGTCCGGGGACGAGCCGAGAAGGTGAGGTCGAGCCGAACGTGGACTCCGAACCATTGGCTCAAACCACAGCTTAGAAATCACAAGACAAGAGCAGAGAGAAGTATATAAATTCATAAGCATGAAGGGAGCTTTCTTTATTGATTATGGACGGCGAACCGTTTTACATAGTACAATTTATGAAAAATGGGTTACAAGTCGGAGGATAGGAATGGCTCGACACTCCCTGTTACTTAGAGTGGCGCCGGAACGCTCTCTTGGTATTTTAGGAGGTGGTCGGCATTCCAGGTTCTCGGAAGCTCTCTGCCCTCCATGTCTTCGAGACGGTATGCCCCAGGCCGAACAACTTTTGTGATCCGGTACGGACCTTCCCAGTTCGGAGCCAGCTTGCTCTTCTGACTGGGGAGGGATATGGCTAGCTTTCTCAAGACCAAATCTCCTTGCTTAAGGTCGGCGGGTCGGACCTTTTTGTTGTACGCTAGCTCGACCCTTCTTCGATAATTCTGCTGCCGAATCGATGCCCTTTCCCTTAGCTCATCTATCAGGTCCAAGTTTCCTCGGAGGTCCCTGGCGTTCTGTGCTTCGTCATAGGCTATGAGCCGAGGGGAAGGTATTCCGACCTCGAGGGGTATCACGGCCTCGGCCCCGTAGGTAAGATTGAAAGGGGACTCTCCGGTGGGCGTCCGCTTGCTTGTGCGGTAGTTCCACAACACATTAGGGAGTTGCTCCACCCACAAGCCCTTCGAACACCTGTCCAACCTTTTCTTGATGCCTGCGAGGATCTGCTTATTGGCATTCTCGGCCTGTCCGTTCGACTGAGGGTGTGAGACAGACGAGAAGCGCTGCTGAATGACGAGGTCATCGCACAGAGCTCGGAATGCCGAGCCGGTGAACTGAGTCCCGTTGTCCGTCACAAGGACTCGGGGGACGCCGAACCTACATATAATGCTCTTCCAGAAGAACTGTACTACTTTGTTCTCGGTTATCGTGGTGAGGGGCTCGGCCTCGACCCACTTTGAGAAGTAGTCAATGGCTACAACCAAGAACCTGAACTGACCCGGAGCCGGAGGGAAGGGCCCTAGTAAGTCCATGCCCTACATTGCAAAAGGGATCGGACTTGATAGGGAGGCGAGGTTGGCCTGAGGGAGGCGACGGATGCTGGCGTGTCTTTGACAGGAGCTGCACTGCCGAACGTGTCGCTCGGCGTCTTGAAGAAGGGTCGGCCAGAAGTACCCATAATTCAAAGCTTTCCGGGCCAAGGACCTAAACCCTGAGTGTGCCCCTCCGATGCCTTCATGAAGCTCTTGTAGGGCGTATTCGGCCTGATCCGGAGAGAGGCACCTTAGGTACGGTCGGCCGTCTACTAGAGAGAAAGAGCGTTTGTATAGGACCCCCTCGATCAAGACATAGCGTTCGGCCTGGGTTCTGACTCGGCGAGCTTCCTTGGGATATGAGGGTAGAACCCCGTCCCTTAGGAATTCCATCAGTGGCTTCATCCAATTGTCCTGCAGCATGACTGGCAAGGACTCCGCCGAGCCAGATGCCTCGTCTTCGATGCTTGGCTTAGAGAGGACTTCAATCAGTACGGTCTGCTCGAGACCTTGTAAGGAGGACGAGGCCAACTTGGAGAGGGCGTCGGCCTGTGAATTCTCCTCCCGGGGGACCCGTTGAATGAGCGCCTCTTCGAACCGGCCCATGAGGTCCCGGACCTTGGCGAGGTACTTTGCCATTCGCTCGTCTCGGGCTTCATATTCACCCAAGACCTGGTTCACAACTAGTTGGGAATCACTGTGAATCCGGAGGCGCCGAGCTCCAGCGCTTCGGGCGAGTCCGAGCCCAGCAATGAGTGCCTCGTACTCCGCCTCGTTGTTCGAGGCTTTGAAGCTCATGCGGATCGCGTACTGGAGCACGAAGTTGTCAGGGCCGTTCAGAATGATGCCAGCACCGCTTCCTTCGTTACACGAGGATCCGTCCACGAAGACTGTCCAGATGGGAGGTCCCTTCGGGACGTGGCCGACCTCAGGGATAGTGGACTCTACAATGAAGTCGGCGAGAGCTTGCGCCTTAATTGCTGTTCGAGGTTGGTAAGAGATGTCGTGCTGGCTCAGCTCTATGGACCATTTCATCAGCCGGCCCGAGGTCTCTGGCTTATAGAGGATCTGCTTTAAGGGTTGGTCGGTCAGGACAACGACCGAGTGAGATTGGAAGTACGGCCGAAGCTTCCTCGCTGCCATGACCAGAGCGTAGGCTATCTTCTCTATCCTCGGATAGCGGAGCTCGGCGTCCCGGAGCACCTTGCTCACGTAGTAGATTGGCCTCTGTGTTCGGTCCTCCTCTCTTACTAAGACCGCGCTCAGGGTCTGCTCGGAAGCAGCCAAGTAGACAAAGAGAGTCTCGCCCGGGACTGGTTTGCTGAGCAGAGGGGGGTTTACCAAGTAGGCCTTCAGCTGTTCGAATGATTCCTGTTGCGGTTGGCCCCATTCAAAGCCCTTAGCCCCCCTGAGTGCCTTGAAGAAGGGGAGGCACTTCTCCCCCGACTTAGAGAGGAACCGACCGATAGCAGCGAGCCGACCAGTGAGCTTCTGCACCTCTTTGATGTTCCGAGGCGGGGCCATGTCTAATATGGCCTTAATCTTCTCGGGATTAGCTTCGATCCCTCGTTGGCTTACCATGAAGCCGAGGAATTTTCCCGAGGAGACCCCGAATGCACACTTGTTCGGGTTCAGTCGCATGTTGTGCTTCCTCAACACGCCAAATGCCTCTTGGAGGTCGGCTACATGATCGGTGCCGCGAATGCTCTTGACGAGCATGTCATCAACGTACACCTCCATGTTTCGGCCGATCTGGTTCTGGAAGACCTTGTTGACTAGGCGCTGGTAGGTGGCGCCTGCGTTCTTCAAGCCGAACGGCATTACTCGGTAGCAGTAGAGGCCTTGGTCGGTGACGAAGGAGGTCTTCGGAATGTCCGGAGGGAACATTCGGATCTGATTGTATCCCGAGAAAGCATCCATGAAGCTGAGGAGCTCATGGCCCGAGGTGGCGTCTATAAGGGTGTCGATGTTCGGGAGCGGGAAGGGATCCTTCGGACACGCCTTGTTCAGGTCGGTGAAGTCAATGCATATCCTCCACGAGCCATTGGACTTCTTGACCATCACAACATTCGACAGCCACTCGGGGTAATTTACCTCCTGTATGAACTTGGCCTTTAGAAGTTTATCAACCTCTTCCTTGATGGCCTGCTGTCGCTCGGGGGCGAACTTCCGCCTCTTCTGCTGAACCGGTTTGTACCCCGGTTCGACGCTCAGGCGATGGACGAGCAGTTCCTCGGAAATGCCGGGCATGTCCGCGGCCGACCAAGCAAACAGGTCGCGGTTATCCCGGATGCACCTCACCAAGTCAGAATACAGCACGGTCGGCAAGGACTTGCTGACGAGGAACTTCCGGCTCGGCTCCTCGTCTGAGAAGAGCACTTCTTCTAACTCGTCCGCCGGCTCGGACGTTGGGCGAGCCTTCGGCTCGGGGATCTCCAGTGTCTCGAGCGAGAGCACTGGCCCACCGGTGGAAGTCATGTAGCACTTCCGGGCTGTTTCTTGGCTTCCCCTTACTTCCCCTACTCCAGAGCGAGTGGGGAACTTCATCTTCAAATGATACTCCGGGTCGGCCTAGGATGACGTTGTATGCTGCCGGGACGTCGACGACCATGAAGTCCATCGGCTCGGTCCGGGTAGTAGGGGTGCTTCCCGCAGTAACGTCCAGGGTTATCACCCCTTCGACGGTTACCGGGACCCCCGTGAACCCATGGAGTGTGTAACCGGCTGGCTTGAGACGGTCTCGGGACAGCTGCAGGCCTCGGAAGGCCGAGAGGAAAAGGATATTGACCGAACTCCCATTGTCCACCAAAATCCTCTGCACCGTGAAGTTGGCCATGCGGAGGTCGATGACGAGGGCATCACAGTGTGGGGTTCGGACTCCTTCGAGGTCGGCGTCCGAGAAGGACACGGGGACGCCGAGACCTTTGGGAGGAGGAGCACTGTGGACCGAGTTTACCTCTCGGACGAAGGCTTTCCGGGACGTATTAGAGGAGCCGCCCATGGGGCCTCCGTGGATCATGTGCAGAATCCTTTCCTCCTCGAACTCAGGTGTTTCTTCGCGCCGCTCGGGGCGCTTGTTAGCCCCCCGAGCCGGAGGAGAATTGCAATCCGCCCGGTCGTTCGTCTTCACGAACTTTGCCAATTGTCCCCTCCGGATGAGGGCTTCGATCTCGTCCTTCAAGGCCCGACAGTCGTTCGTGTCGTGGCCGTGGTCTCGGTGGTAACGACACCACTTATCTTTGTTCCTCCTCTTTGCCGGGGTGTGCATCCTCGACGCTGGAGGGATGACCCCCTCCTTCTCGACCTCCATCAGGATAGTGAAGACGTTGGTGGTGAGGGGAGTGAACTTCTCGAATCTGGGGGGAGCGCGACGGTGACCGCCACTGTCTTTCTGGGCTTTCTTGGACCCCTCTTCCCCTGTCGCCTTCCTTTTCGACCCTGCGAAGGGCCCTCCGAAGCTCGGAAGGGCTTCGGCCTCCTCTGCCCGGATGTACTTCTCGCACCTCAGGAGGAGGTCGGCGAAGTCATGCGGGGGCTTCTTTGCTAGGGACGAGCGGAGGTTCGCATTGAGGACGTTCGACTGGAACGCCACGGTCGCCACGGACTGGTCTAAGGAGGCGATAGACCTGACCTCCGCGGTGAATCTCTTCACGTAGTCCCGCAGCTTCTCTTCCCTTGCCTGCCGCAGGTTCAGCAGGGAGAGACTTGTTTTCTCGGCTCGCCTGCTACTCACGAAGTGAGTAATGAACAGTGTCTCAAACTGCTCGAATGAGAAGATGGAGGAGGGGGCGAGCGTGGAATACCATTCCCGAGCCGACCCCCTAAGGGTGGCAGGGAAGGTTGTAACTCCTATTTCCCCATATTTGTATTTTGTACTGTTTTGTGCCTTATTGTACTCTCTCTCGTCTATTTTTGATATCATGTAATTTCTTCTGATTGAATGGAATTATTATTCTGGTCTCAACTCGAATTGTGGGTTCTTTTGTCAAATTCGATTGTGTACCATCTTGCACTGTTCTCCATGAGAAATAGACCGATTCTTCTCGTTTATCTCTCTAATCCCCATTATTGTGCATTTTGACCATTTCTTCTGTTGGGCCCTTTTTGAAACGGGTCCCCTAAACCCCAAAACCCAATACCCACAAACCCTAGTATTTAAACCCCTACCCTAACCCTAATTACCTCTATACTGTTTAACCCTAATCAAAACTACCGCCGCTAATCATCTTCCCTAATCACCTTCGTCCCGTTCCTTCTCCTCCATTTTCGCAACCGCCCAAACCATCTCCGATCGCCTCCGAGCAATCCCCTCACCTTCGCCATACCCTTCCACCCTCGTCAACCCACTCCTGCTCGCCATCCCTCCACCGTAGAACTCCCGAACCCATCGCCATTAACCCAACAACTCGAACCCATTATCCGAACACCTCCGACCACCTCTACTCGACCCCTCACCGCCTCGTCGAACCCCTCAGCACCACCGCCTCCACAAACCTCCATCGACGTCGCCTCCATCTCCCCACAGCGCCGCCGAGTCCCTGTTTTCCCTCTCCCCTGTTCGAAACCACGAACAGAGCCCGCCGCGCGTCGCTTCTCGACGTCGTCGCCGCCTCACCGCACTCCGTCACCGCCGCAGTTGCCGCCAGCGAACCAACCACGCCGTCGCCCCTCTCTCTCGAGCTCTGCTCAGTCGCACGTCGAACGAAGAAGAAGAAGAACGAAGAAGAAGAGGAGAAAGAGTGGGAGCGATTCTCAGCCGCCAGATCTCATCAAGATTCGCGCTCTTGATCGGTGTTCTGTGTTCGTTCCGCAGCAGATCCGATTCCGTGTTCGCTATTCTGGGATTGGATCCGGTGCACAGGAGTGATCTGATTGGACGTGTTGCTGTTTCGTGTTCTACCCGCAGCCGATCCCACTTTGCTGTACGCTGTTTGGGCCGATCGTGTGTGCTAGGAAAGCTCGATCTCCGATCAATTTTTGCACGCGCATTTCGAGGACATCTTCGGGGATTTTTCTTCTCAAATTTGCTTCAACAAGCGGAGATTTTAATCGTCGATTTAAGGCAAGTAACCTTGTACATCTTATTGTCCTAGTACAAGTCTCCTTGAAATACCACATATAGTTAGATTGTGACTCCCTTTGAAATACCATAGTAAATCAATTTGAACCTTCAAACTCACCAATCTAAGAGTCACAAAACTTCCTCGTATTAAATAATAATTCAATTGGACTCTTTTATCCCCTTGAACTTGTGAATCACATGGACATATGAATTGAGGACCCCTAGAAGTTGTAGACGCATATAAATTTAGTGTTTTGGCAAATTTGTGATTATTATGACTTGAAAAATATTATTATTTGCTGTTTGATTCCCATTACCATGTATTTGTGCCACATAATGGTTTTAGACACCAAATTACATAATTCTATGAAATCTACATTAGTGAATTATTTCCCTATGTTGCTGTCTGGATTTCCTTTTGCGGTTTCGACCCTCTTATCTTTGGAATTTGGACCCGAACCCTGAATATAAAATGTAGATCCGGATGTGTAGATGTTGATAGACTCCAAGTTGATCGAATTTGGAGCTACGGTCTAGGAGTTATAGCAGTTACACCGCAGCTGTGTCAGTAGACACAGTTTTGCAAAACTGCTGTATATATTTACTTTGCGAATTATTTTAGCTGTGTAAACAGCGAGCGTTTGACCCCAAATTTTATATGTAGTTGCTGGACACCCTATAGGACATCTCCAATTATTCTTAGAATTAATTTATATTATTACAACCCTGTTTCACATGTATAAATACAAGAACACAAAATCTGCCTGAACAAATGTGACAAGCCGGGGTTATGGGAAAGACTATAGAGTGGACAACATAGGTAAGTGTACTCGGAAGGGGGCCCGTGTTTCCCAAGTTGTATGTTAAATGGAACTAAGTGCCACGTAGAACTAAGTGCCACGTCATGGGTGACGGGGGCCACCTCTAGAGCCTACGGGGGCCACCTCTAGAGCCCATTATGTGATTACATGATGTATGTTTGAAATCACCTGGAACTAAGTGCCACGTAGAACTAAGTGCCACGTCATGGGTGACGGGGGCCACCTCTAGAGCCTACGGGGGCCACCTCTAGAGCCCATGGTTGATCACCTGCTTGTTTGATGCCTGAGTACACCGCCCTATAGACTCCACTACTAGGTCTAAACGAAATTGTTTGACTGTAGCAACCATGTAGTAAAAGAATGGATGCATGTCGTGCTACCTAGATAGTAATAACTGCAAGACTTGAACTTGACACCTGTCACTTGATACTTGATGATATGACACATGAAACATGATACCTGAGACTTAAAGCCTGGAACTTGATACTTGGACTTGACATTTGAAACCTGACATTCAAAATAACATATGACACTAGACTTGAGGTTGTCGCTTGATATTAAATACCCCTATAAGTATACCTGACATGTGATTCACCACTAGCAGTTGTTATCCAATCTAGTCATTATGATGTTCCCTCTTGCTAGCTAGTCTTTGAATTTGCCACTACTTCTTATAACCTTGCTTATTCTTGATTCCAATTCTTGTTTTCCCCTTTCTTGTACTTGCTTTTACTATTTGTGGCCCTAGCTTGCACTAAGGGCATTTTCTCTTGTTTCCCCTTCGTTTTCCTGTTTATATTTATTAAGCAGACTTGGGAGACAAGTTATCTGCTGGAATTGGCGAGCAGACATTTCAGGTTTTGCTTGGAGCAAGGACCTGTTGCTTTTCTTAAGGTATTTATTTCTTCTGCTGTATAAGACTTGTTCCCGAGTTTACACTTGATCCAGACATGAGAACTATTTGAATATTATTATTTGTTTAAATTGTTTTCTGTTGCTTAATAAGTTAATCATGCATGCTTGGATATATATAAATCTGGTTATATTCTTGTTATGATGCTGAGTCGATCCTACAGCTTATGGATGATGTAAAAATCATTCGCTGGGCTTCGTCACGTGCTCGTATTCCATATTTTTGGGAAGCGGGGCGTGACAAGGTTTTTAGTGGTATCAGAGCCAGGTTTGGCTAATGTGTTAGTCTAACTAATACATTAGACATGCTTGACTCAGTCAGGATTAACTCAACATTAAACAAACCATGCAATCACATGAATAATTTAATAGTCAACTTGATCTGGATACAAGTCTTATCCCATCCATTTTAATTTCTTCATATTCAATTCTTTGATTCCTTGGTTCCTTCCATCTCTTGCAGTCGTCCTGATTTGTTGATTCTTTATTGAGTACGAATTTAATTCTTTCCGTACCCATATTCTTTTGATTCCGGTGCAAGCAATCTCTTATCTTCTGCTTGCCTCGTTGATCCCCTCTTATTTCAGTTCGTGTGTCGTTCATTACTTTTCGTGCCTTGCGTTCATCTACAACTGTTGACTCACTTTGGGTATCATGTTGGTTATTTCTTCCCTTGCTATATTTTCTTCAATTTCCGATTTTGCCCCTCGTCCCTCTTCCTTCGTATTCAATTCCTTAATTTTCTTTCGTCCCTTCTAGTCATCATTCTCTTTAACTCCTTATTGGATATAGCTTCATTTTTCTCTTTATAATTATTTTTTTTTTTTCCGAATACTTTATATACTTCGATGATTAATTATTATATTTAATTTCGATCTTCTGTAAAAATGTTTCTCAACAAGATTTTATTATTTCGAACAATGGTGTATTCTAACTTTATTTTTATTTTTTGATCGACTATATGTTTCTACTGGATTATTTTGATAAGACAAATTCTTATTTTGTTGTACAATGCCATTATTACTACTATTATTATTATTGCTATTATTTTCACTATCCTTACTAGTATTATTATTATTGTTACTACTATTGATATTCTTATTGTTGTTTTCATTATTTTATTATTATCGTTAATATTAAATTACTTTCACAAAAATGTTGGGCTCAAACTATATCTTGTCTTACATTATTACTTTTACTAGTGCTGTTAATATTTTAATATTATCGTTGGTATTATTATTATTGCTATCATTCTTTTTGCGAGTACCGATATTATTATTGTTATGATTATTATTCTTATCATTGTTATTCTTATTGTTAATAGTATCGATATTTGTTATTATTGTTGTTATTGATATTATTATTTTTATCATTACTATTATTATTATATTTAATTTGTTTTGAGCCTGAGCATGCTCAATTTATATACATTTCACAACTTCGTTGCAACCTAATATCGAGGCGGCAAATATGCAACTCGATGTCAATGGAGGCAAATTGCAACTGGATATCGGCGAGGCAAAATGTGCAGCCGAATATTTGGATGGCAATTTGAAACCTGATGTCGTGAAGGCAATATGCAACTTGATGTTAAGTAGACAAGATTTTCTACCTATTACTAATTGATATTTCAAGACTCGTTACTTATATAAATAAACTGATGGTAAAAGAATATTTTCGTTATTATTCGTATTATTATTATCATTGTCGTTTCGATTGATGTTATTATTATGGATTTCATCACCTTTATTACTGTTATTATTTTTATTATTATTACTGTTACTTTATTGATATTATTATTATTATTGCTATTATCATATTATTTATTATCATTATTGATATTATTTTTAATGCTATCATCATTATTATTATTGCATTATTTCACGAATGCGTTGAATTCTACTTGTCATGTATGTATTATCGTTATTATTAGTATTGTTGATATTTTTATGTTATTATTACCTGTATGATTATGACGATTTTTATTTCTGTTATTATTATTGTTATTATTATTATTTTGTTACTATTATTACTAATTTTGTTATTATCATTGTTATTATTAGTTTTTATTGTCATTATTATTTTCTATTACTATTGGTGTTATTATCATGGATATTGTTACTGTTATTATTCCTATTAAAGCCATTAGTTTTGATATGTATTCTACCTTCTAATTATGAAGATTGAAGCTCAAGCCCTATGTCCATTTTGCATTATTGTCTATCTCTATTTGGAGTCCATACTCTCTTTGATCTTGGTGTCTCATTCCTTTCTTCCTGCTCGGATCGTCGTTTGGTGTCACGTGGTCTACAACGACATGTCTGGAGCTTGGAACGCCACCATCAGAGTGGCGCAGCGGATGCGTGGCCGGCCCATGACCCACAGGACCCAGGATCATGTTGTTGCTTCTCCTTTCTTGTATTGTGTTTTGTTCCATTCCTTGCACCATTTGCTGTCCCCTATCTCTTGCTTTTGTTCTCATCCATTGACTCATTGCGTGGTGCATCTTTCCCTTGTCGCTCCCTTCTTCGATTCCAGCTCTTTCTATTCGTTCACCTCCTTGCCTCGTTATCTTGCAAGTCTGTGGTGATCAGTGTTCTTCTTCGTTTTTGATACCGGTTATTTCCGTCTTGCTTTCTCTCCTGCCATCATGTACACATTCATTATTGGATTCAATTCTTTCCTCTCTTCCATCTCCTAGGTTTCAGTTCTGCCTGCTCCTTCATCGTATTTATTATCTTGTGTTATTTGGATCCTTTAGATGCTGTTATTCTCTTTCATGCCTTCCATTTGACCATCGTTGTTACCCACCCCCTCTTATTTTGGTGTTACCACCAAGTTGACTTTTTCTTTGGATCCCTTGTTTGTTACCTTCCCCTAAATTGCTTTTACCCTGTCCTATGTACCGCCTAAGCAAATTTCGAGGACGAAATTTTTGTGTAAGGTGGGTAGGATTTGTAACTCCTATTTCCCCGTATTTGTATTTTGTACTGTTTTGTGCCTTATTGTACTCTCTCTCGTCTATTTTTGATATCATGTAATTTCTTCTGATTGAATGGAATTATTATTCTGGTCTCAACTCGAATTGTGGGTTCTTTTGTCAAATTCGATTGTGTACCATCTTGCACTGTTCTCCATGAGAAATAGACCGATTCTTCTCGTTTATCTCTCTAATCCCCATTATTGTGCATTTTGACCATTTCTTCTGTTGGGCCCTTTTTGAAACGGGTCCCCTAAACCCCAAAACCCAATACCCACAAACCCTAGTATTTAAACCCCTACCCTAACCCTAATTACCTCTATACTGTTTAACCCTAATCAAAACTACCGCCGCTAATCATCTTCCCTAATCACCTTCGTCCCGTTCCTTCTCCTCCATTTTCGCAACCGCCCAAACCATCTCCGATCGCCTCCGAGCAATCCCCTCACCTTCGCCATACCCTTCCACCCTCGTCAACCCACTCCTGCTCGCCATCCCTCCACCGTAGAACTCCCGAACCCATCGCCATTAACCCAACAACTCGAACCCATTATCCGAACACCTCCGACCACCTCTACTCGACCCCTCACCGCCTCGTCGAACCCCTCAGCACCACCGCCTCCACAAACCTCCATCGACGTCGCCTCCATCTCCCCACAGCGCCGCCGAGTCCCTGTTTTCCCTCTCCCCTGTTCGAAACCACGAACAGAGCCCGCCGCGCGTCGCTTCTCGACGTCGTCGCCGCCTCACCGCACTCCGTCACCGCCGCAGTCGCCGCCAGCGAACCAACCACGCCGTCGCCCCTCTCTCTCGAGCTCTGCTCAGTCGCACGTCGAACGAAGAAGAAGAAGAACGAAGAAGAAGAGGAGAAAGAGTGGGAGCGATTCTCAGCCGCCAGATCTCATCAAGATTCGCGCTCTTGATCGGTGTTCTGTGTTCGTTCCGCAGCAGATCCGATTCCGTGTTCGCTGTTCTGGGATTGGATCCGGTGGACAGGAGTGATCTGATTGGACGTGTTGCTGTTTCGTGTTCTACCCGCAGCCGATCCCACTTTGCTGTACGCTGTTTGGGCCGATCGTGTGTGCTAGGAAAGCTCGATCTCCGATCAATTTTTGCACGCGCATTTCGAGGACATCTTCGGGGATTTTTCTTCTCAAATTTGCTTCAACAAGCGGAGATTTTAATCGTCGATTTAAGGCAAGTAACCTTGTACATCTTATTGTCCTAGTACAAGTCTCCTTGAAATACCACATATAGTTAGATTGTGACTCCCTTTGAAATACCATAGTAAATCAATATGAACCTTCAAACTCACCAATCTAAGAGTCACAAAACTTCCTCGTATTAAATAATAATTCAATTGGACTCTTTTATCCCCTTGAACTTGTGAATCACATGGACATATGAATTAAGGACCCCTAGAAGTTGTAGACGCATATAAATTTAGTGTTTTGGCAAATTTGTGATTATTATGACTTGAAAAATATTATTATTTGCTGTTTGATTCCCATTACCATGTATTTGTGCCACATAATGGTTTTAGACACCAAATTACATAATTCTATGAAATCTACATTAGTGAATTATTTCCCTATGTTGCTGTCTGGATTTCCTTTTGCGGTTTCGACCCTCTTATCTTTGGAATTTGGACCCGAGCCCTGAATATAAAATGTAGATCCGGATGTGTAGATGTTGATAGACTCCAAGTTGATCGAATTTGGAGCTACGGTCTAGGAGTTATAGCAGTTACACCGCAGCTGTGTCAGTAGACACAGTTTTGCAAAACTGCTGTATATATTTACTTTGCGAATTATTTTAGCTGTGTAAACAGCGAGCGTTTGACCCCAAATTTTATATGTAGTTGCTGGACACCCTATAGGACATCTCCAATTATTCTTAGAATTAATTTATATTATTACAACCCTGTTTCACATGTATAAATACAAGAACACAAAATCTGCCTGAACAAATGTGACAAGCCGGGGTTATGGGAAAGACTATAGAGTGGACAACATAGGTAAGTGTACTCGGAAGGGGGCCCGTGTTTCCCAAGTTGTATGTTAAATGGAACTAAGTGCCACGTAGAACTAAGTGCCACGTCATGGGTGACGGGGGCCACCTCTAGAGCCTACGGGGGCCACCTCTAGAGCCCATTATGTGATTACATGATGTATGTTTGAAATCACCTGGAACTAAGTGCCACGTAGAACTAAGTGCCACGTCATGGGTGACGGGGGCCACCTCTAGAGCCTACGGGGGCCACCTCTAGAGCCCATGGTTGATCACCTGCTTGTTTGATGCCTGAGTACACCGCCCTATAGACTCCACTACTAGGTCTAAACGAAATTGTTTGACTGTAGCAACCATGTAGTAAAAGAATGGATGCATGTCGTGCTACCTAGATAGTAATAACTGCAAGACTTGAACTTGACACCTGTCACTTGATACTTGATGATATGACACATGAAACATGATACCTGAGACTTAAAGCCTGGAACTTGATACTTGGACTTGACATTTGAAACCTGACATTCAAAATAACATATGACACTAGACTTGAGGTTATCGCTTGATATTAAATACCCCTATAAGTATACCTGACATGTGATTCACCACTAGCAGTTGTTATCCAATCTAGTCATTATGATGTTCCCTCTTGCTAGCTAGTCTTTGAATTTGCCACTCTGCTATAACTCCTAGACCGTAGCTTTTATCCTTCATGTTGGGGTTGAGCCTTCTCTGTGCCTCTCTGCTAGGTTTTGCATCGTTCTCCAGGAGTATTCTATGCATGCATTTGGATGGACTTATTCCCTTGATGTCTGCAATGGTCCATCCTATTGCATTTTTGTGTTCTCGCAATACCTTCAGCAGCTTTTCTTCTTCCTGTGCACTCAAGTTAGCAGCAATTATTACTGGTAGCGTCTGGTTCTCTCCTAAAAATGCGTGCTTCAAATGGTCGGGCAGCTGCTTGAGTTCTATGTCTGGACGCTTCTGTACAGTCGACTGGTCCATGTCAGCAGTCGACTTGTTCTGGGTGTCTGGGTTTGGTCGACTGGTTAGATCACCAGTCGACTTACTATGGTCATCAGTCGCCTGATCTGAATATGACTGTGGATTTTCAAGGTGATGTACTGTCTCTGCAATCCCCCAGTCATCGTATTCCTGTTCAACATGAGAATAAGTTAGAGATTGAGTGATTATGGCTTGAAGTGGTTCAACGCTATGTACCTGAAATGTTTGATCAACGATCTCCTGCACTACATCAATATTATAGCATTCATGATCATCTTGTGGTAATTTTAGTGTATCAAACACTTTAAATTCCACTTTTTCTCCGTTTATCTTCATACTTATAATGCCCTTTTTAACACAAATTTTTATATCAGCTGTACTCATAAAGGGCCTACCTAATATGATCGGTAGAGATGATGACATTGAAGATTCCTCCATATCTAACACAACAAAATCAGCAGGCAAAATAAAATCATTTACCTGAACTAGGACATCTTCTAAAATACCTCTAGGTCTTTTGATGCTGCGATCAGCCAATTGCAAAGTGATGGATGTTGGCTTGAGTTCCCCCAATCCAAGTTTTTCGTAAACAGAATAAGGAAGAAGGTTGATGCTTGCCCCTAAGTCTAGCAGTGCTTTTTCAAAGAAGTGCTCACCAACCTTGCAAGGAATGGTGAAACTACCTGGATCTTTCAGTTTAGGTGGTAGTTTTCTTAATAACACAGCACTCACTTCTTCTGTCAAAGCAACATCCTCCTTAACCTGAAATGTTCTTTTGTGAGTACAACAATCTTTCAAAAATTTGGCATAAGAAGGAATTTGTTTGATAGCGTCAAGTAGGGGAATATTAATTTCTACCTTTTTGAGAGTTTCAAAGACGTCAAACAAATGTTGTTCTTTCTTTCTATTGACTAACCTTTGAGGGAATGGTGGTGGAACTGTCCCTACTTTTTCACTTACCTTACTTGAACCCAAAGCTTTTGATGGTTGTTTTTCTGATTTGTCTGTGCAGTCGACTGTCTTGTAAGAACAGTCGACTGGTTTACTGATTGGCTTGTCTGTGTGTGTTCCAACCATGTTGTCAATTATCTTACCATTTCTTAGGGTTGTGACTGCTTGGAGTTGTTCTTGACCTCCAGGGTTTGGTATGGTTTGTGAAGGGAGTTCACCTGCCTTTCTTTCGCTTAGCTCTTTTGCAATCTGACCAATTTGGGTTTCCAACTTCTGAATTGCTTGTCCTTGTTGGTTGCTTGTTTGATGTTGTTGTTGGAGCAATTGAAGAACAGTGGTTTCAAAATCCAACTTCTTCTGTTCTGGAGCTGGTCTTTCAAATCCACTTCCCATCTGAGGGTTCCTTGCATGTCCTTGTGTGAATTGATTCCCTTGATTATTTTGATTATTGCTCCATGAGAAGTTTGGATGATTCCTCCATCCTGGGTTATATGTGTTCGAGTATGGATTGTTCTTTGGAGGAAACACTCCCCGACCCACATAATTCGCATGCTCCTGATCTGTGAAAGTAGACATGGGACATGTATCAGTTGTGTGATCTAAATGAGAACAAATTGCACACATTTCATTTGTTTGATTTTTAACTCCACCCATTGTCGACATTGCATTAACAAGCATATCAATTTTTTTATTCATGTTTGCCATTTCTAATTGAATGTTATTATTATTAGAGATTTCGTAGACTCCCTGTTTTTTCGTAGGTCCCCTTCTTGTTGAGAATTGTTGGGAGTTCTCGCTGAGTTCTTCAAAAAGTTCAATGGCTTCTTCTCCACTTTTCCTCATCAAAATGCCATTGCAAGCTGCATCAACAATTGCTTTATTAGTGTCATTTAAACCTTCATAAAAAGCTTGTACCTGATCGTCCTTAGGCAGATTGTGAGTAGGACACTTGAGAAGCTTGCTTTTGAAGTCCTTCCATGCCTCGAAGAATAAATCTCCATCCTTTTGTTGGAAGAGTTGAATTTCCCTTTTCAGCTGTTTGGTTTTCTGGGCTGGAAAGAACTCTTTCAAAAATTTCGTTGCCAATTGCTCCCATGAATTAATTGATCCTGGTTCCAAAGAATTATACCACAACTTAGCATTAAGTTTTAAAGAAAAAGGAAACAAGATTAACCTGATTTGTTCAGCGGTAAGCCCTTGGACGCTTTGTGTCCTGCAAAGATCGAAAAAGTCTTGCAGATGAAGATGAGGCTCTTCATCTGGTCTGCCACTAAAGTGGGGAACCATACTAAGTAAATGAGGAGATAGGTGCATGTTCCCTGTGGCATTAGGTTGAAAAGAAATGCAGGAAGGTTGCTCAATATTCTTAGGAGTGAATTTGTCCTGCATTGGTACGCGATTGGGTGTTTCTTCTGCCATTGCTGTATGTGTACTAGGTCTCTGATCAGTCGACTGGTTCGTGTGGGCAGTCGACTGGTGTGCTGCAAATAACTTACCTAGTCTGTGCAAAGTGCGTTCTGTTTCCGCGTCAATTGGTAGTAGTTCTGGTCGAAGTGATCGTCTACCGTGCATTCACCGAAGTCCTGTAACCTAAAAGAAAAATTATTAATAAAAGAAAAGAAAACTAATAAAATTCTACTGACTTGTAAGTTAAAATACTAAACAATCCCCGGCAACGGCGCCAAAAACTTGTTGTTGGAAATCTAGCTACCTAATTTAATAGACTAACCAGACACAAATTATAAAACCTCGCAAGTGCACGAATCGAATCGTAGTAATAGCAAGGGTCGATCCCACAGAGATTGTAGATTTCAACTAACTAATCAATAGAAAATAGTAAGAATCATAATGAGTTGTTTTAAAAGTCTAAAAGGAATAAAAAGATTAAAACTAAGAAGGAATTGTTGAATCACAAATATCTCTTGAATAGTTGGGTTGTTGATCTCCACCAATAGTTAGTAATGCTAATTTGCCTTCTGAATTTACTTCTAATTACTCATGTTGTTCACTTCAAGGGCATGGTATCTACTCCTTAAAGTATTGTTTCCCTAAGCCAAGAATTAGGCATGGTATCTACTCTAATTCTTTTCTTTCCATAAGTATCTAGCAGGGTATCTACTAAGTTATACTTAGAGAAAACATCAGAACAGTGGAAACGAACAAACACTTAAAGTTCTAGAAATTGGTATCAAATCTAGATCCTCTAAGTTGATTGAACCACGAACCCCTAAAGATTCCTTTGTTACAAATTATGGGCACGAGATTCGGTCGTCTCAATATGCTTCATATAACAGATTTAGATAAATGATAACATAAACTTGATATTCTCACGTGCTGTATGTCAGTCGACTGGCTCTCACCTCAGTCGACTGCTCTCAGACTTCAAGATCCAAGTTTGATGATCATTAATCTATGTCAATTCAACCAGATTCAATCAATAAGTAATTAGAAGATCTCAGAAGAACATAGCACTACATAACTACGGTTTCGATCTACCCAACTATGAAATTAGTTCCACATAATAATACTTTTATTGCTTAACAAGTTCAAATACATGATCAACATAAAAGAATAAAGAGAGAAGAAATAAACTAATGGATTCCGGCAATATGGTCGACTGGCTGTCACACAGTCGACTGCCTTCTGTTTGCTGGATCTTCTCTTTCCTTCTTCGATGTTGATGGAGTGATGTTCTTGATGCTTGTTCAGGAACTTGGTGATTGAGTGATTGAGTCGCCTTCCAGAGATATATGATTGTTGGATGGAGTCGTGGAGTGGAGAGAGAGAGATGTTCTGGAGATGGTATTCTGATATTTATAGAACACGGCTGAGAATTAGGGTTTCCACTTTTTCAGGAAGATCCTTCTTTATTTGATTTGATGATTAATATCTTTCTCTTTTCTCCTTTCCTTCCTTATTTGTTTACCACGTCCACTTGGAAAATACCCTGTCTTTAGATTTGATTCGCTGCATAAAATCTTGATTCAAATAGATTTGAAATCAGATTCAGGTGTATCTTCGAATATCTTATCTGTTTACTCCGCCGCAGACCAGTCGACTTGTCTTCGAACCAGTCGACTGAGTCGAGACTTATGTAGATTTCATCTTTGATCATACCAGTCGACTGTCTTTGAGAGTAAGTCGACTGTGTCGAGAGTTGTGGAAAATCAGCTTCTCTTGTTCAGTCGCCTGGTTGAGGAACCAGTCGACTGATCCTCTGCAGTTTGCTGTGTATTATCCTTGAAGTCCTAAATCTGCTTCGTTTTGCTGTTATAAGCTGTTTCCTATGGAAAAGAGAAAATAGGAGTTAAATACCATATAGAGAGCTTTTAAATGTCTAATTATATTAAGATTATTGCTCTAAAAAGTGAATAATAATGTGTTCATCAAATACCCCCACACTTAGCTTTTGCTTGTCCTTAAGCAAAAAGTGAATTTATGAACAAGGGAGTAATAATCAGAATAAACTCAACCATCATGATTTCTTATTATGTGGACATCAAAATGAAAAATACAAAACTACAAACAATTTCAGATAAAGTAAAGTTAAACATACCCACTTTCTCCAGTGCAATTGTCTATTCATAAATCCCAAACTTAGTCATATTTGTCATGCGATTAATGTAGTTATAGTATGCATCTACTCAGTCTGTGATTATCCCTTTTCTCTACTACAAATCCAGTAGCAAACTAGAGTTTTTTTTTTTTTTTTTTTTTTTTTTTTTTTTTTTTTTATAGTCTCTTCTTTAAAGTTGTCACTTGTCTTTTGACGCGAATGCGAAACATTTGTGATGTATCCACCCGGTTACTCAACAAGTCACAAACATTAAAGTGCTTTGCATACTCGTATTTCAAGTTGCCGTTTGACGTAAAGGTAAACATTGGTGATGAATACCCCTAGTTACTAAGCCCTCAAAACATTGGAGTAGACTGACTTTATTCAAATATATATACATATATTGTATCACTCTATTTACTTAAACTCGATTTAGGACTAGATCTGAAGGGAATAATTATCAGAAAAAGCATCACATTTGTTTATTATGTATAATCGCATGACGCACACAATTTTTGTAGGGAATTATGAAACTCAACAATCCTAAAGTAAATAAGTATCCTTACTCTTACTTTATAAGAAATTGTTTATCCTAAAAAAAAATTCAAAAATTCCAAATATAACTAACTAATACCCCCACACTTAGATGGAACATTGTCCTCAATGTTCGCACAAAACATAAGATATAGGCATGTGTTACCATCTAGTGAGGAGAGACTGAAAAATAAAAATAAAAATGAATAATAATGAATAACATAAAGGGAAAGTGTAAATACTCCCCTGAAGGTTGGGTTGCCTCCCAATAAGCGCTGTGTTTCATGTCTTCAGCTAGACATGATGAGTTCATGCAATGTATTGAATGGTTTGAAGATTCACATCTTCCTCTTGCGGTTCTAGACTCATCTCTATGTATGGCTTCGCCCTGTGTCCGTTCACCTTGAATGTTTGATTTCGTTCTTTGCTGTGAACTTCCAATGCACCATGTGGAAAGACTTTTGTGACGATATATGGTCCATACCATCTTGACTTGAGCTTGCCTGGAAAGAGTCTTAATCTTGAGTTGTAGATCAATACCTTTTGTCCTTCATAAAACTCCTTCCGTGCTAGCTGCTTATCATGGTACAACTTGGTTCTTTCCTTGTATAGCTTGGCATTTTCATATGCATCGTGCCTCAATTCTTCAAGCTCATTTAGTTGCAATCGCCTTTTGTCACCTGCCTGTTTCATATCAAAGTTGAACTTTTTGATAGCCCAATAAGCTTTGTGTTCTAATTCTACCGGCAGATGACATGCTTTTCCAAAGACTAAACGGTATGGTGACATGCCAATGGGTGTCTTGAAAGCGGTTCTGTAGGCCCATAATGCATCATTCAAGCGTAGCGACCAATCCTTCCTCCTTGTGTTGACTGTCTTTTCCAAGATGCTCTTGATCTCCCTGTTGCTAATCTCCACCTGCCCACTGGTTTGCGGATGATATGGAGTTCCCACTCTATGTGTAATCCCATATTTCTTCATTAAAGAAGCAAATGGGTAGTTATTGAAGTGGCTCCCTCCATCACTTATTATTGCTCGTGGTGTACCAAACCTAGTGAAAATGTTCTCCTGCAAAAACTTGACAACAACTTTGTGATCATTAGTTCGTGAGGGGACAGCCTCGACCCATTTAGACACATAATCCACACCAACAAGTATATATAAATAACCAAATGAGTTAGGAAATGGACCCATGAAGTCGATTCCCCAAACATCGAAAAGCTCGATTACTTGTATGTTGTGTAGTGGCATTTGATTTCTAGAAGAGAGGTTGCCTGTCCTTTGGCATTTGTCGCAAGTCCTGCAAAAAGAAAAAGCATCTTTGAATACCTTAGGCCAATAAAAACCAGATTGTAATACCTTAAGTGCGGTTCTCTTTGGCCCAAAATGTCCTCCACATGCATATTGGTGGCAATGTTGTAGAATACTCCTTTGTTCCTCGTCTGCCACACATCTTCTTATAATTTGATCAGAGCAAAATTTGAATAAATAAGGATCATCCCAATAATAGTGTTTGCTCAAATCCACCAATCTTTTTCTTTCCTGATGTGTCATACCTGGAGGAAAAGCATGAGCAGTTAGAAAATTGACAATATCAGCAAACCAGGGGAACTGTTCAGAGAGTCCAGTCGACTGGTTGAAGGACCAGTCGACTGCCCCGAGAGTTTGAACATTTATTTCAAATAAATGTTCATCTGGGAAATTTTCATTCAGCGGGGGCACAATTCTCTCTTCCTCCTGAAGTAGTCTGGACATGTGATCTGCCACAACATTGTCGCATCCTTTCTTGTCTCTAATCTCAAGATCAAATTCTTGAAGCAGCAGCACCCATCTGATCAACCTAGGCTTAGCTTCCTTTTTAGCCAACAAATATCTCAAGGCAGTATGGTCAGTGAAAACAATAACTTTAGAACCAATTAAATATGATCTAAACTTCTCTACAGCAAAAATAACAGCTAACATTTCTTTTTCAGTGGTAGAATAATTTAGCTGTGCATCGTTTAGAGTTCGAGAAGCATAGTAAATAACATGGGGTTTCTTATTGATTCTTTGACCTAAAACAGCCCCTAAGGCATAATCACTTGCATCACACATGAGCTCAAAAGGATGGCTCCAATCTGGTGCCATGACAATAGGTGCAGAAATGAGAAGAGTTTTCAATGTATTAAAAGCATTTGTACATTCCTTAGTCCATATAAACTCAACATCCTTGGCTAACAAGTCACAAAGGGGTTTGGAGATTTTTGAAAAGTCTTTTATAAATCGTCTATAAAAACCTGCGTGTCCTAGAAAACTCCTAACACCCTTAACTGTAGTGGGAGGGGGTAGTTTTGATATGATGTCAATTTTTGCCTTGTCTACCTCTATTCCCCTGTTGGACACCACATGTCCCAACACAATACCTTGTTGTACCATGAAATGGCACTTTTCCCAATTCAGCACTAAATTGCATTCTTCACATCTTTTAAGCACAAGCTGCAAATGGTTAAGGCATTCATCAAAACAAGATCCAAAAACACTAAAATCATCCATAAATACCTCGATGAACCTCTCTACCATGTCTGAAAATATACTCATCATGCATCTTTGAAATGTAGCTGGAGCATTGCACAATCCAAAGGGCATCCTCCTGTAAGCAAAAGTACCAAAAGGGCATGTAAAAGTGATCTTTTCTTGATCTTCTGGAGCAATAGCAATTTGATTATAGCCACTATAACCATCTAGAAAACAATAATGACTATATCCTGCTAATCTTTCTAACATTTGATCAATAAAAGGAAGAGGGAAGTGATCTTTCCTGGTTTCATTGTTCAGTTTCCTATAATCAATGCATACCCTCCAACCTGTGGTTACTCTTGTTGGGATAAGTACATTCTCTTCATTTGTTACCACTGTAACTCCACTTTTCTTAGGAACTACATGTATAGGACTTACCCATTTGCTATCTGAGATAGGATAGATGATGCCAACATCTAGTAGCTTCAAAATTTCTGCTCTTACCACTTCCTTCATGTTGGGGTTGAGCCTTCTCTGTGCCTCTCTGCTAGGTTTTGCATCGTTCTCCAGGAGTATTCTATGCATGCATTTGGATGGACTTATTCCCTTGATGTCTGCAATGGTCCATCCTATTGCATTTTTGTGTTCTCGCAATACCTTCAGCAGCTTTTCTTCTTCCTGTGCACTCAAGTTAGCAGCAATTATTACTGGTAGCGTCTGGTTCTCTCCTAAAAATGCGTGCTTCAAATGGTCGGGCAGCTGCTTGAGTTCTATGTCTGGACGCTTCTGTACAGTCGACTGGTCCATGTCAGCAGTCGACTTGTTCTGGGTGTCTGGGTTTGGTCGACTGGTTAGATCACCAGTCGACTTACTATGGTCATCAGTCGCCTGATCTGAATATGACTGTGGATTTTCAAGGTGATGTACTGTCTCTGCAATCCCCCAGTCATCGTATTCCTGTTCAACATGAGAATAAGTTAGAGATTGAGTGATTATGGCTTGAAGTGGTTCAACGCTATGTACCTGAAATGTTTGATCAACGATCTCCTGCACTACATCAATATTATAGCATTCATGATCATCTTGTGGTAATTTTAGTGTATCAAACACTTTAAATTCCACTTTTTCTCCGTTTATCTTCATACTTATAATGCCCTTTTTAACACAAATTTTTATATCAGCTGTACTCATAAAGGGCCTACCTAATATGATCGGTAGAGATGATGACATTGAAGATTCCTCCATATCTAACACAACAAAATCAGCAGGCAAAATAAAATCATTTACCTGAACTAGGACATCTTCTAAAATACCTCTAGGTCTTTTGATGCTGCGATCAGCCAATTGCAAAGTGATGGATGTTGGCTTGAGTTCCCCCAATCCAAGTTTTTCGTAAACAGAATAAGGAAGAAGGTTGATGCTTGCCCCTAAGTCTAGCAGTGCTTTTTCAAAGAAGTGCTCACCAACCTTGCAAGGAATGGTGAAACTACCTGGATCTTTCAGTTTAGGTGGTAGTTTTCTTAATAACACAGCACTCACTTCTTCTGTCAAAGCAACATCCTCCTTAACCTGAAATGTTCTTTTGTGAGTACAACAATCTTTCAAAAATTTGGCATAAGAAGGAATTTGTTTGATAGCGTCAAGTAGGGGAATATTAATTTCTACCTTTTTGAGAGTTTCAAAGACGTCAAACAAATGTTGTTCTTTCTTTCTATTGACTAACCTTTGAGGGAATGGTGGTGGAACTGTCCCTACTTTTTCACTTACCTTACTTGAACCCAAAGCTTTTGATGGTTGTTTTTCTGATTTGTCTGTGCAGTCGACTGTCTTGTAAGAACAGTCGACTGGTTTACTGATTGGCTTGTCTGTGTGTGTTCCAACCATGTTGTCAATTATCTTACCATTTCTTAGGGTTGTGACTGCTTGGAGTTGTTCTTGACCTCCAGGGTTTGGTATGGTTTGTGAAGGGAGTTCACCTGCCTTTCTTTCGCTTAGCTCTTTTGCAATCTGACCAATTTGGGTTTCCAACTTCTGAATTGCTTGTCCTTGTTGGTTGCTTGTTTGATGTTGTTGTTGGAGCAATTGAAGAACAGTGGTTTCAAAATCCAACTTCTTCTGTTCTGGAGCTGGTCTTTCAAATCCACTTCCCATCTGAGGGTTCCTTGCATGTCCTTGTGTGAATTGATTCCCTTGATTATTTTGATTATTGCTCCATGAGAAGTTTGGATGATTCCTCCATCCTGGGTTATATGTGTTCGAGTATGGATTGTTCTTTGGAGGAAACACTCCCCGACCCACATAATTCGCATGCTCTTGATCTGTGAAAGTAGACATGGGACATGTATCAGTTGTGTGATCTAAATGAGAACAAATTGCACACATTTCATTTGTTTGATTTTTAACTCCACCCATTGTCGACATTGCATTAACAAGCATATCAATTTTTTTATTCATGTTTGCCATTTCTAATTGAATGTTATTATTATTAGAGATTTCGTAGACTCCCTGTTTTTTCGTAGGTCCCCTTCTTGTTGAGAATTGTTGGGAGTTCTCGCTGAGTTCTTCAAAAAGTTCAATGGCTTCTTCTCCACTTTTCCTCATCAAAATGCCATTGCAAGCTGCATCAACAATTGCTTTATTAGTGTCATTTAAACCTTCATAAAAAGCTTGTACCTGATCGTCCTTAGGCAGATTGTGAGTAGGACACTTGAGAAGCTTGCTTTTGAAGTCCTTCCATGCCTCGAAGAATAAATCTCCATCCTTTTGTTGGAAGAGTTGAATTTCCCTTTTCAGCTGTTTGGTTTTCTGGGCTGGAAAGAACTCTTTCAAAAATTTCGTTGCCAATTGCTCCCATGAATTAATTGATCCTGGTTCCAAAGAATTATACCACAACTTAGCATTAAGTTTTAAAGAAAAAGGAAACAAGATTAACCTGATTTGTTCAGCGGTAAGCCCTTGGACGCTTTGTGTCCTGCAAAGATCGAAAAAGTCTTGCAGATGAAGATGAGGCTCTTCATCTGGTCTGCCACTAAAGTGGGGAACCATACTAAGTAAATGAGGAGATAGGTGCATGTTCCCTGTGGCATTAGGTTGAAAAGAAATGCAGGAAGGTTGCTCAATATTCTTAGGAGTGAATTTGTCCTGCATTGGTACGCGATTGGGTGTTTCTTCTGCCATTGCTGTATGTGTACTAGGTCTCTGATCAGTCGACTGGTTCGTGTGGGCAGTCGACTGGTGTGCTGCAAATAACTTACCTAGTCTGTGCAAAGTGCGTTCTGTTTCCGCGTCAATTGGTAGTAGTTCTGGTCGAAGTGATCGTCTACCGTGCATTCACCGAAGTCCTGTAACCTAAAAGAAAAATTATTAATAAAAGAAAAGAAAACTAATAAAATTCTACTGACTTGTAAGTTAAAATACTAAACAATCCCCGGCAACGGCGCCAAAAACTTGTTGTTGGAAATCTAGCTACCTAATTTAATAGACTAACCAGACACAAATTATAAAACCTCGCAAGTGCACGAATCGAATCGTAGTAATAGCAAGGGTCGATCCCACAGAGATTGTAGATTTCAACTAACTAATCAATAGAAAATAGTAAGAATCATAATGAGTTGTTTTAAAAGTCTAAAAGGAATAAAAAGATTAAAACTAAGAAGGAATTGTTGAATCACAAATATCTCTTGAATAGTTGGGTTGTTGATCTCCACCAATAGTTAGTAATGCTAATTTGCCTTCTGAATTTACTTCTAATTACTCATGTTGTTCACTTCAAGGGCATGGTATCTACTCCTTAAAGTATTGTTTCCCTAAGCCAAGAATTAGGCATGGTATCTACTCTAATTCTTTTCTTTCCATAAGTATCTAGCAGGGTATCTACTAAGTTATACTTAGAGAAAACATCAGAACAGTGGAAACGAACAAACACTTAAAGTTCTAGAAATTGGTATCAAATCTAGATCCTCTAAGTTGATTGAACCACGAACCCCTAAAGATTCCTTTGTTACAAATTATGGGCACGAGATTCGGTCGTCTCAATATGCTTCATATAACAGATTTAGATAAATGATAACATAAACTTGATATTCTCACGTGCTGTATGTCAGTCGACTGGCTCTCACCTCAGTCGACTGCTCTCAGACTTCAAGATCCAAGTTTGATGATCATTAATCTATGTCAATTCAACCAGATTCAATCAATAAGTAATTAGAAGATCTCAGAAGAACATAGCACTACATAACTACGGTTTCGATCTACCCAACTATGAAATTAGTTCCACATAATAATACTTTTATTGCTTAACAAGTTCAAATACATGATCAACATAAAAGAATAAAGAGAGAAGAAATAAACTAATGGATTCCGGCAATATGGTCGACTGGCTGTCACACAGTCGACTGCCTTCTGTTTGCTGGATCTTCTCTTTCCTTCTTCGATGTTGATGGAGTGATGTTCTTGATGCTTGTTCAGGAACTTGGTGATTGAGTGATTGAGTCGCCTTCCAGAGATATATGATTGTTGGATGGAGTCGTGGAGTGGAGAGAGAGAGATGTTCTGGAGATGGTATTCTGATATTTATAGAACACGGCTGAGAATTAGGGTTTCCACTTTTTCAGGAAGATCCTTCTTTATTTGATTTGATGATTAATATCTTTCTCTTTTCTCCTTTCCTTCCTTATTTGTTTACCACGTCCACTTGGAAAATACCCTGTCTTTAGATTTGATTCGCTGCATAAAATCTTGATTCAAATAGATTTGAAATCAGATTCAGGTGTATCTTCGAATATCTTATCTGTTTACTCCGCCGCAGACCAGTCGACTTGTCTTCGAACCAGTCGACTGAGTCGAGACTTATGTAGATTTCATCTTTGATCATACCAGTCGACTGTCTTTGAGAGTAAGTCGACTGTGTCGAGAGTTGTGGAAAATCAGCTTCTCTTGTTCAGTCGCCTGGTTGAGGAACCAGTCGACTGATCCTCTGCAGTTTGCTGTGTATTATCCTTGAAGTCCTAAATCTGCTTCGTTTTGCTGTTATAAGCTGTTTCCTATGGAAAAGAGAAAATAGGAGTTAAATACCATATAGAGAGCTTTTAAATGTCTAATTATATTAAGATTATTGCTCTAAAAAGTGAATAATAATGTGTTCATCATTTATATTATTACAACCCTGTTTCACATGTATAAATACAAGAACACAAAATCTGCCTGAACAAATGTGACAAGCCGGGGTTATGGGAAAGACTATAGAGTGGACAACATAGGTAAGTGTACTCGGAAGGGGGCCCGTGTTTCCCAAGTTGTATGTTAAATGGAACTAAGTGCCACGTCATGGGTGACGGGGGCCACCTCTAGAGCCTACGGGGGCCACCTCTAGATCCCATTATGTGATTACATGATGTATGTTTGAAATCACCTGGAACTAAGTGCCACGTAGAACTAAGTGCCACGTCATGGGTGACGGGGGCCACCTCTAGAGCCTACGGGGGCCACCTCTAGAGCCCATGGTTGATCACCTGCTTGTTTGATGCCTGAGTACACCGCCCTATAGACTCCACTACTAGGTCTAAACGAAATTGTTTGACTGTAGCAACCATGTAGTAAAAGAATGGATGCATGTCGTGCTACCTAGATAGTAATAACTGCAAGACTTGAACTTGACACCTGTCACTTGATACTTGATGATATGACACATGAAACATGATACCTGAGACTTAAAGCCTGGAACTTGATACTTGGACTTGACATTTGAAACCTGACATTCAAAATAACATATGACACTAGACTTGAGGTTGTCGCTTGATATTAAATACCCCTATAAGTATACCTGACATGTGATTCACCACTAGCAGTTGTTATCCAATCTAGTCATTATGATGTTCCCTCTTGCTAGCTAGTCTTTGAATTTGCCACTACTTCTTATAACCTTGCTTATTCTAGATTCCAATTCTTGTTTTCCCCTTTCTTGTACTTGCTTTTACTATTTGTGGCCCTAGCTTGCACTAAGGGCATTTTCTCTTGTTTCCCCTTCGTTTTCCTGTTTATATTTATTAAGCAGACTTGGGAGACAAGTTATCTGCTGGAATTGGCGAGCAGACATTTCAGGTTTTGCTTGGAGCAAGGACCTGTTGCTTTTCTTAAGGTATTTATTTCTTCTGCTGTATAAGACTTGTTCCCGAGTTTACACTTGATCCAGACATGAGAACTATTTGAATATTATTATTTGTTTAAATTATTTTCTGTTGCTTAATAAGTTAATCATGCATGCTTGGATATATATAAATCTGGTTATATTCTTGTTATGATGCTGAGTCGATCCTACAGCTTATGGATGATGTAAAAATCATTCGCTGGGCTTCGTCACGTGCTCGTATTCCATATTTTTGGGAAGCGGGGCGTGACAAAGGTCCTGCAGAGTACAGCGTCCGAAGCTTGATGGATGAGCATCAGGGTCTTGAAGCTTTCGACGTGGTCGACCGGGTCGGATTCCCCTGAGTATGTTTCAAACTGTGGCGGTTTGAAACTCCTCGGTATATGGGCCTTCATGATCGACCGTGAGAAGGGGGGTCGGCTCGGACGGAATGTTCCGGCTCGGGACTCTTCTTCCTTGTCAATGCGGCCGATGCGCCTTTCCACCTCATGGAGACGGCGGATAAGGGCGTCGTCTCTCCGCTGGTAGTCGTACGACCTCCCGGACTCCTCTTCATAGGAAGGGGAGCGTGGACTGCGGCGCCGGTAGTCCTGGGACCGGTGAGGGCTCGGTTGCCGCTGTTGACGGCTGGGAGCCGGGGAAGGGCTCCGGGTGCGGTGGCGAGGACTCGGATCCCTCGGGGCCGTCAGAGCCCTCTGTGCATCCTGGACATTCTGCCTGAGGTTGAGAGCCTGCATAACGGTCTCCTGAAATTGGAGGAATTCGGCCCGACTGATAGGCACTTCTCGGTCCCTCGGATGACACCGATCCCTGGGGGACCGGGACCTCCTCCTTCGGCGCTCAGGGGACGCCGCTCGGCCTCTGCGGTCCGGGGACCTTCTGCCGTCTCGGCGATGCGGGGACCGCTCACCTTGACGCTGGCGGGAGGCTCCCTCTCGGGCCCGCCTCTCGTCAAGATGGGTGCGGAGGTCGTCGTCCTTCTGGCGGTTCAGAAGTGTGATGCGGAGGTCGGGATGATGGGAAGCCATCGAGTCCGAGGACCCATTATGGACAGAGACATGTCCTGGATTGAGGGGCTGCTTTCCCTTCCGACCGTTGTGACCGGACGGACCGTTGTTGGGTTGCTGATTGGGATGAGGAGGAGGGACCTGCTGTGCCGGCGGAGGGAGACTGGATTGTGGAATAGGGTTGACCGGGGCTTCCTCCGTAGGGTCGGCGGGATCGGCCACCCGGTTGGACCCTCTAGATTTGACCTTCTTCGGAGGCATGGCTGCAGCGGACGACGAGGAATAGCTGAGGCTGTTCGTGTGGTGGTTTCCCACAGACGGCGCCAATCTGTTACCGCTGATTTCGGTGTGGGGGTAAACAGATAGAACTTGTGAGTACGGGAACAACCTGAACAGTTGACTCGGCCTTCTCGCTCCTGCCGTGACCTGCAAGGAAGTGCGAAACACCGGGATTGATTCCGGCGACGCACCCTCCGACGCTCTTGTCAGTAATCAGAAAAGATTAACAAAGAGCATAAAAGTGGTGAATGATTGATTAACCTGGTCATGGTGGTAGAGGGGTCATATTTATAGTCGCCTTTGGAACAGTTAGGGGCATGACTTCCTGCCTAACAGCAAGGAGGGAAATCCTCCTATTCTGTTTTGGGAGATTAGCCCTTGATTCCCGGTGGGAGCAAATCAGGGGTGCTGATTTGGCAAAATCAGGGATCCTGATTTGCCCCTTGTTGGTTTGGGTTTGCCTTGGGTCGGGACCCGTACCCAGTTGGAGTGGGTCTGTTCGCGGGTTATAGGATCTGTGAAAAGGAGATCCGGTACCCGTCTTGGATTTTCTTGAGTGTGAAGTTACCGTTTTGCCCCCGAGCATCAAGATTCGTGTCCAATCTGGACGGCTCCGATTTAACCCCATTTTTAGCCATATCATCGGTGTTGAGTTATTTTGTTGAGGCCCGTAGAGGCATTTCAGTTATTCAGTATTGATTTTAGTCCGGTAGGATACACTACTCTAGGAGATTCGTTGAGTAATTTAATAACCCACAAATAATAAGGACATGCACTAGTGGTGATATGATGAACGGGAATATGGGTTATGCACCTCAGTATGGCTTTAGATGTGGGATTTAATCTCCGGAATTATCCAAGTAACTATCTTGAGATGTGGGATTTATCTCCGGAATTATTCAGGTAAATTACCTGAGATGTGAGATATATCTCCGGAACTATCCAAGTAGTTTGCTTGAGATGTGGGCTTGATCTCCGGAATTATCAAAGTCAAGGCGACGCACATGGGGTATTCATGGGATGATGTGTCTATGTCTAGATGTGGGATGATCTCCGGAATTATCCAGGTAAAATACCTGAGATGTGGGATCCATCTCCGAAATTATCAGGCATGGGCTAATTCTCACAGTTTATCTTTATCTCGTACTAGTCATCGTGATAGGATTAGTTGCATAGCGGGGATTGAACCCTATGAAGTGAAGACGTTAAGGGCTTGCACCGAACCTAGTAGAATGGGATGCATAGACTTCGACAAGTATGCATTAGAGAGTTCGCATATAGACTTTGTGTTGTCTTGACATGGTTTTATGCATTTGTTTTCCAGTTTTCCTACACTTGACACTTAGTCTAGCTTCACTTGTTGTTTTCATTCTATGATGTTTCCATGCTTTACATATTTGTTATTTCTCATTCCTTTATTCTTGTTGGTGATACATGTTGTTGATAACTTTATGTCTTACGATTAAATTATGTTGTTTGTTTTTATGTCACTCACACCATTTATGGTTGACCCCTTTAGTTTGGAGGTTAGGGATCATCTCTAGCCTCATATGTTGCAGGTTGCTGCTTAGAGTTTGGGGGTTTGTACGCTTGAGTTAGCTTTGGAGATTATAAGTAATGTAATAGAGCCTTGTGTAATTTTTGTAAAGAGAAGTGTTGTAAAAAGAATGTTTTTAATTCAAGGTGTTTGTATTTCCGCTGCATTTGAAAAAGATTGTTGTAATAAAAGTTGGAATAAAATTATTTGTGTTTTTTTGGGCTATGTGTACTATTACATTGAAGTTGATGCTGGGATTGTGCCACGTATTTTCTAAGTTATTATATTAGAAATTCGGGGCGCTACATAGACAATGAGACTTTCAATTTTGGACAGCAAAACATGACTGAACCAAGTCCAAGATTCCGGTTGCCACAAGAATGCAAACCTGGATCCTTCAGAAAATATAGAAAATAGACTCTCGTCCGAATCCATCACATATACACAAGTCATATAATAACTACAGGAACATGGCTCAAAACAGCGTTTTATACATAATTCATGTAGTCAGAAATGGCAAGGTTGTATTCATAAGCATGAAAATGGCATAAAAACTTACTGATTAAATCTAAGAGAAATCTGGGGTATTCCCTAGTATGTCTGGTATCAGCAAAATAAAATTTCATAATATTCCAATACATATAGGATAGTTAAGTAAATTCGGAAAACAACAAGATACAACAAGTTTATAAATCTGAACTTTTTGACACAGCAGTACTAAAACATCGATAGATCACAAAGTACAACTCTAAATCTAAATCCGTCAAAAGGGTTGTAAAATAGATACAGCAAGCTACATTTTCTCTTCACAAAGTTTTAATCAACAGCGAATGGAATCGGGTTGAAAATATGGTTTTTTACTGAACAACATGCAGTTTGGAAAGATATTGGTTTATTCACAAGCATGGAATAGTTTATAAAAGTCATTAAATAAATCTACAAAAATTAGGGGTTAACCCAGTCATGATTGGTCATATCCAGAAAAATATTAGATTCAAACTTTACCTTTAACATCAGTATTAAAATGAATAACTATACAGAAGTCACATAAAACAAAATCTGGAATTTTCAGCATATCTGTAGCAAAACAGCAATAACTCACACCTCACAAATCGAAACTGAGATCTGTCGAAAATTCTGAAAAATAGACAACGGGGACTACAAATCATATTCACAAAATAATTTAATTTACTGGCCTTAACAGGGTCTAAAATACTGAACCAAAACAGGAAAGAAGCAAAACGAAAACTCTTCTCATGCATTTAATCAAATAGTTCATATGCAATAAATCCAAATTAGAACAAAATACAAAACATGGTATAATAGATGTCCAAAACACATGGTATAGGTGCTTAACAAATCCACCACAAGATACTACAACCAACACATCAAGCATTCAAGAAGTATACAACATATCATGGATCACAAAACAACATACATACATGCATCAATTGTCTAGTTAGATCTAAATTATTTTTTTGTCGTGTGTGTGGCAATTGTGACTACGGATGGATAAAAAAAATGGAGTCAAGATCTATTTAAAGATTTTCATGAGGTTGATTCTAAAAACAAAAGCATGACTACATACGGTATTTTGTACTTGTATATACAACAAAAATTAATACAATTTACTTGCCTTAGGATAGTTGACGAATCTGATGAAAAGATGAGAATAACGGGAATGGATTCCCGGCAACGAACACAACACAATCGAATCACGAACGAGATGAGCAAGATGATCACGAACACAACGGTTGGGATCAACCACATGCACACAACAAACAAGATAGTTGGGGGGTGTGTGTGCACGGCGATGAGAGGATGACGACAGCGAATAGGGGTAGCAACAGCAAGGGCGCGGGGTGCGTCTGTTGGCATTGGAAGGAAACAGGCTGAGAGGGGGGTTTGCGGATGGATGTGGGTGCTGCTGTCGGCTTCGGAAGGAGAAGGGGAAATAGGTCGGAGGGCTCTGGCATTAGGATGAGGGCAGGGCGACTAGGAGTCGCGAGCAGGCGTCGGCGACGGGGGCAGCGCAATAGTCGGAGGGCAGCACGGCAGGGGTAGGGGATCGGGATGCAGTGAGGGAGAGAGATGAGTTGGAGAGAGAGAGATTAGGGTTAGGGTTTAGGAGATAGCAATTGTAGATAGCAGTAAAAAATTTTGTTGGGGGTTTTAATGGGATTTTTGGCTAGAAGGATTTTGGGGAATCAAGAGAAGATAGGGGAAAAGCATGATTTGCTTGTTAGGCAGATACAGAACATGAAAAAATATCTAGGGGAAACTGGATAAAAGAATAGGATAATGGGTAGCGGATTATGATCCAGTAGGACGGATAGAAGGGTTAAAATAGGGTAGACTACGTAAAAATCGGATCCAATAAGCCAGAAAGAAATGAATGAGCAATTAGGCCATGAAATGAACTAGATTAGAAACAATAAATTATTCAGAGATAAAATAATCAGCAGACAAAAACGAATCAAGAAGATCAAATCAAAGGCGACAAAACAGTAGTTGAATTTATATTGAGAATGAAGAACAAATACATGGTTCAGAAAAAATAAAAGAATACAATCAGGTAGAATACACTGGGAAGAAAATACAGTACAAAAATACAAGAGATGGGAAACAGGAGTTACATGGGGGACGAAAATTATCATTCTTGTGGGAGATTGTTGAAAATCTGTTCCAGCCTATTGTACTCATCAAGACGAATAAAATAATGTATTCACATGTCCAAAAAGAATTTTAAATGAACAAAATATTCACCTCTGAAGTTAGCATGTTGAAATGAAGATTTAGATTCTTTGCTTAGTATATGACATTAAATGTTAGTCCCACATCGAAAAAGAGCAAACGTGTAAGCAAATTAATAAGTTAAAAATTAGCCTACAGTTTGTGCCCTTGAGGATGCGAAGATATTATCGGGAGGGATAACACACCCAACTCGAACTTCAGTTTCAAACACACACACGCCCACCTGCCGGCCGGGCCGTGCTTGGGTGTGAAACCGTAACTTATTTTTTGTTACATAACAGTTCTGATTTTTTGAAAATTCTGCACGGTTGCAGTAGTCACTTGACGGTTTTCCCGAATAGTTGCAAAAATCACGCAAAACTGCTCAAGGTTTAAGCCTATAAATAGAAGTCGATTTTGATCAAATCGTCATTCCATTTCTGAACACCCTTACTAGTGCTAACTTAATCAAACAATGCTGTCATATCCATCTCAGCAGAGCCTCCGTTATTCTAGTGTCAGTTAGCAGAGTTCAGACTATCGTATCTTGGAAGACTACCGCTAGTGAACTATGTGCACCACAGCAATGGTGGAAATAACGTTTTAAGGGCATTGCTTTTTATTAACAGGCCTTAGTCTATCTGTTCACCATCTTCAAGGTCTAGATCGAAGATAAAATTATATTCTTTATGTTATTTGTTTATAGTGAAATATGTTGTTTGCGAAACAAAACAATTAGTTCACCATTATTAAGGTCCGAATTGAAGATATATTATCTTCTTTTTTATCTTTGTTTATAGTGAATTTCACTATTTGCGAAACAGTATAATTGCGATTAAATTCGAGTAAGAATTTAATTTGGTTTTATTAACAGAATAAATTAAGCTGGTCAACTAGAGTCATAACATTTTATAATGACAAAAAAAGGGAGTTTGTTGATAATCTTCAAAAACTGAAAACTGAGTGGGTTATATGAAATTTAGCCTTAATCCAATTATCCCTGAAAAACTTAGTAGAGGAAATTGTTTCCCAAATGATGTAATGAACCCAACTATTAGAAACCTTTTGGAGCATATGTAGTCGTTGACTATAATCCCAAAATTTGCAAAATTTGATAAATATATCTCGCAGTAGTTAGCAAAATACCCAAATTTTGGGTTTGAAATGAATAGTACGTTGCCATATTTGGGAAGAGATATATGAATTTGGAAAGTATAGCTAACAAAAGATAATCTTTTGTCCCAATTTTTTTTAAAATAAAGTATAACGAACGGGAAGTAAGTTGTATTAAAAAAAATTCATCAGACGACATTTGATCTCTCGTCTGTTTTTTTTTATTAAAAGAAATTCATCAGAAGGGAATTGATCTCCCGTCCCTTAAATTTTTTGCCAATTGAAAAATGAATTCTATGGAATTTGTCTATAGATTTTGTTATGCGTACACATTAGCTTTGAGATTGGTGTGTTCTTGGGTTGAAGAGCTGAGATGGAATGAGGCCTATATGAATTATTATAGGTCCATTTTTTTAAAAATGTGTTCGAGAGCATATTAAATTAACAAAAATTAAACGGGATGAAAGATGATCTATCATCTGTCTCTTTTATTTTTTATAAAATCCCAATTTTGGGTTTACACGACTACAGTTAGAACCCAAAATTTATATCTTTAAATGCCAAATACCTAAATTTTGGGTCCAACAAACAAATGATTGCAGATGCTCTAAGAAAATACTATGTATTTGTGAGGACCTTTTGAAAATTATAAAATTTACGAGGCACCTTTACACAGAAAGCTCTAACGTAAAACAAAAGGGTAATGCTACACCTACTATCAAATCTACTACATTTTTCTTTACTACTTTAAGTGACACATTATTAATGGAGGTTATTGTAGAATAGGTGGGAGGAGCATTCAATAGTAATGAGCCACCTAAGATAGTAAAGAAAAAGGTAGTAGATATCATTACCCAAAACAAAATGAAATTAAAACGAAAGCGAAAACGCACCCTTACAACTACAAAATTACACCAAACATAGTTCTATTTGCAACCCACAAACCCAGTCACTTCAAACATAGTTACACAAACCACCTCATGCATCTCCCAAAACACAAATCTCACTACTGTATATAACTCTGCCCCGTAATGTCCAGATCCCGATCCCCTGTCGACGGCGGCGGCGGCGGCCGGTGCTTAGGCTCCACCGCCTCTCCCCCTTCTCCGTCCGCGCTCTGCGTCTCGCTCGCCGGCTTCCTCCGCCTTTCCTCCGCCTCCGCCGCCGGTCTCGTCTCCGTTCCGTACATCCCCCGCCGTACGCCTCCCGCGTCAGCGGCTTCATCTCCGATATGTTCGTCTCCTTTTTATTATTATCTTCCATTTTCTGATTGTTTGTGTTCTTTTATTGCCTCTGTTTGGATGTGTATATATAGATGTTCTTGGTTGGGATTGTAATTGACGCGTGTTTTTTTTGGAGGGTGCCGTGGATGGCTACATGTAGGACACGTGTTCTTGTAGATAATCCATCTGACTTTTTTTTTTAAAAAAAATTAATTTTTATTTAATTTTTAATAGGAAATGGTAGTGGTTGTTTGATGTTTTTTGGATGCACGGAACGTGTTTGGTTTAATGGCTGTGAGGGAATAATGACATTACTAAGCATTTGTTTGGTATTGTTGTAAGTGAAAAATGCATTCACTCTCTCAAAAGTGATAGTACTCGTAGAAAGAATTATGATTAATTTTAAAATTATCTAAGTAGAAACACCTTTTTGAAAAGATAGATGTATAATTTTTGGTGTCTCGAGAAAAATACTATAAATATTAGTTTTAGAAAAATTAATTTTGATTAAATGACGTACACTTTTAATTAAATTTGTCAAACACCTAATTTAAGCCTAAAAGAGCTTTTAAATCCAAAAGCACCCTCCAAAAGCAATGCCGAACGGAATGTAAAGGTGTGTTTGGGGATGAAGTTAAGTCATGATTAATGGAGTGATGTACAATTATTTTGCATGACTTCAATTATCGTAATTTCTGGCTGTTTGGAACCCATTTTGGTGTTGAGGTAACCAGAGTTACCTAAACCCCACTTGGAACTAAGTTATACAAGACTACTAAATACTGTTATTGTAAGTTGGACGCAGAGTTATGATAACCATTATTAACATACATGTACATTCACTTTAATATGACTTATCCTAACTTCACCTTTTCCCTAAAAAAAATAAAAAATAAAAACTTAACCTAACTTTGTTCGCAAACAAGACTAATCTCAATTCTCACTTGTTCAATAAATATACAATAATTGTCATTAATTTCCTACCAATATATATACTACTGTATAATGAGAGAATGGTGTAGCTGAATAAAGTAGCCTCTGTTCTCTATTCAACACATTTGCTATGTATGCTCTTTTATCTCCATTTTATCATAATAGAAATCATGGATAATCACTATACACTGGGAAAATGGATGACCTATCAATGCAATACGAAGAAGAAAAGAAAACACAGTGAGCTAAAATCTAGTATGACTAATGACGATGGAAAATATGTTCAATAATGTGTCAGTGAAACACAAACAACGTCTACGTAGCTTCAATTCAAAGTCTCACAGTTATAGTAATAAACTACATCTCCCTTGTTGAGGTAGGGGACTGTTTTTAAATTTCGGTTAGCCAATCTAAAGATGCAGTTCTAGTCTAGTCCCTAACATCTTTTAAGGGGGAAATGCATCAATTGGAACACTTTGATAATACACAACACTCTCCCATCCCACCTGCCATATCCTGCTCCAGCGCAAACTTTTCTTGCATCTTTATTATATCTTATGAGAAAAAGATTTTGATTTGGGTAGTAAATGATTTGGGCACAGTGCATGGCAGCTCTGAGCAGAGAAGTGTGATGTTGGATTAGGTGGAGTTTTAGAACTATGAGAGTGAATCTGCAGAGTAGATATTATTAGAGTCGTGTATGGGCAAGTGGTCATGTCTAAGAATTTCTTCTATCTTAATGGAAACTGCTATAAGCTTTCATGAAACCGATTGACAGTATGATTGGCTTGCTGACCTGAGCCACCTGACATCGATTCACTCTTGTTAAGTGCAAAGTTTCAGGTTTTGTATATATTTTCCGTTATGGTGGAGTTGGCCTAGGCCAGCACACATGCCAACACGATCTTTTTAGGTGCATTTTCTCTGTATGTGAAGCTTACAACAACAACAACAACAACAACAACAACAACAAAACTTTTTTCCCAACTAGTTTGGGTCGCCTACATGAATCATGGTTTTCCATTCTGCTCGGTTTAGCGTAATATTTTCTAGTGTGATGACAAGCTATCATATCTTTTCTCATTGTTTCCACCTAAATAAGTTTAGGTCTTCCCCTACCCCTAACTCTACCCTCAATACTTATAATCACACTTTCTAAAAGAATAGGATAATGGGTAGCGGATTATGATCCAGTAGGACGGATAGAAGGGTTAAAATAGGGTAGACTAGGTAAAATCGGATCCAATAAGCCAGAAAAAAAATGAATGAGCAATTAGGCCATGAAATGAACTAGATTAGAAACAATAAATTATTCAGAGATAAAATAATTGGCAGACAAAAACGAATCAAGAAGATCAAATCAAAGGCGACAAAACAGTAGTTGAATTTATATTGAGAATGAAGAACAAATACATGGTTCAGAAAAAATAAAAGAATACAATCAGGTAGAATACACTGGGAAGAAAATACAGTACAAAAATACAAGAGATGGGAAACAGGAGTTACATGGGGGACGAAAATTATCATTCTTGTGGGAGATTGTTGAAAATCTGTTCCAGCCTATTGTACTCATCAAGACGAATAAAATGATGTATTCACATGTCCGAAAAGAATTTTAAATGAACAAAATATTCACCTCTGATGTTAGCATGTTGAAATGAAGATTTAGATTCTTTGCTTAGTATATGACATTAAATGTTAGTCCCACATCGAAAAAGAGCAAACGTGTAAGCAAATTAATATTCTTTGCTTAGTATATGACATTAAATGTTAGTCCCACATCGAAAAAGAGCAAACGTGTAAGCAAATTAATAAGTTAAAAATTAGCCTACGGTTTGTGCCCTCGAGGGTGCGAAGATATTCTCGGGAGGGATAACACAGCCAACTCGGACTTCAGTTTCAAACACACACACGCCCACCTGCCGGCCGGGCCGTGCTTGGGTGTGAAACCGTAACTTATTTTTTGTTACATAACAGTTCTGATTTTTTGAAAATTCTGCATGGTTGCAGTAGTCACTTGACGGTTTTCCCGAATAGTTGCAAAAATCACGCAAAACTGCTCAAGGTTTAAGCCTATAAATAGAAGACGATTCTGATCAAATCGTCATTCCATTTCTGAACACCCCTTACTAGTGCTAACTTAATCAAACAATGCTGTCATATCCATCTCAGCAGAGCCTCCGTTATTCTAGTGTCAGTTAGCAGAGTTCAGACTATCGTATCTCGGAAGACTACCGCTAGTCAACTGTGTGCACCACAGCAGTGGTGGAAATAACGTTTTAAGGGCATTGCTTTTCATTAACAGGCCTTAGTCTATCTGTTCACCATCTTCAAGGTCTGGATCGAAGATAAAATTATATTTTTTATGTTATTTGTTTATAGTGAAATATGTTGTTTGCGAAACAAAACAATTAGTTCACCATTATCAAGGTCCGAATTGAAGATATATTATCTTCTTTTTTATCTTTGTTTATAGTGAATTTCACTATTTGCGAAACAGTATAATTGCGATTAAATTCGAGTAAGAATTTAATTTGGTTTTATTAACAGAATAAATTAAGCTGGTCAACTTGAGTCATAACATTTTATAATGACAAAAAAAGGGAGTTTGTTGATAATTTTCAAAAACTGAAAACTGAGTGGGTTATATGAAATTTAGCCTTAATCCAATTATCCCTGAAAAACTTAGCAGAGGAAATTGTTTCCCAAATGATGTAATGAACCCAACTATTAGAAACCTTTTGGAGCATATGTAGTCGTTGACTATAATCCCAAAATTTGCAAAATTTGATAAATATATCTCGCGGTAGTTAGCAAAATACCCAAATTTTGGGTTTGAAATGAATAGTACGTTGCCATATTTGGGAAGAGATACATGAATTTGGAAAGTATAGCTAACAAAAGATAATCTTTTGTCCCAATTTTTTTAAAAATAAAATATAACGAACGGGAAGTAAGTTGTATTAAAAAAATTCATCAGACGACATTTGATCTCTCGTCTGTTTTTTTTTTTATTAAAAGAAATTCATCATAAGGGAATTGATCTCCCGTCCGTTAAATTTTTTGCCAATTGAAAAATGAATTCTATGGAATTTGTCTATAGAAATTATTATGCGTACACATTAGCTTTGAGATTGGTGTGTTCTTGGGTTGAAGAGCTGAGATGGAATGAGGCTTATATGAATCATTATAGGTCCATTTTTTTTTAAAAATGTGTTCGAGAGCATATTAAATTAACAAAAATTAAACGGGATGAAAGATGATCTATCGTCTGTCTCTTTTATCTATATAATAAAACACAAAGAAAGCTATCAAGTGGCTCACCTTCAATCCCCCCAAAATCAAAGGCCTAGATCTAATCTCACAAAACACATTTTCTCCCCAAAATTTCAAACCCCAAAACCAAATATTTCCCCCCCAAACTAAAAAAACTCATTACTTTATTACTATCTCTCTATTCTCTCTTCACTTTTTCATATTTCTCTCTTTTTTCTCTCTCCCTATCTCTCTCTCTCCCATTCTTTTCTTTATTTACTTAGAATTTTAGATTTTAAGATTTCAGGTTTGTAAATCTTGAGAATTTTTTTGTTTTTTTTTATTGCACATGTTATATTGAAAATAGCAAATATCTCTTCAACAGTTAAAATTCATCATTTTCCACACTTAAAGTTCTAAGAAGTTAGATTTTACAACCTCATTTATAATTATTTTTCAACATATACTAATGGAAACATGGACTTTTATTTACAACTAATTATTGTCATATTACTCAAACTTGAGCTACATAATTGTTGTTTTATTGTTTACAGTACTTTTCATGTTTTGTATCGTTCCGAACACGTGCCGTAGGCACATGCCCACGGGCAAATCTAGTTTTTTTATAAAACCCCAATTTTGGGTTTACACGACTACAGTTAGAACCCAAAATTTATATCTTTAAATGCCAAATACCTAAATTTTGGGTCCAACAAACAAATGATTGCAGATGCTCTAAGAAAATACTATGTATTTGTGAGGACCTTTTGAAAATTATAAAATTTACGAGGCACCTTTACACAAAAAGCTCTAACGTAAAATAAAAGGATAATGCTACACCTACTATCAAATCTAATACATTTTTTACTACTTTAAGTGGCACATTATTAGTGGAGGTTATTGTAGAATAGGTGGGAGGAGCATTCAATAGTAATGAGCCACCTAAGATAGTAAAGAAAAAGATAGTAGATTTGATAGTAGGTGTATCATTACCCAAAACAAAATGAAATTAAAACAAAAGCGAAAACGCACCCTTACAACTACAAAATTACACCAAACATAGTTCTATTTGCAACCCACAAACCCAGTCACTTCAAACATAGTTACCCAAACCACCTTATGCATCTCCCAAAACACAAATCTCACTACTGTATATAACTCTGCCCCGTAATGTCCAGATCCCGATCCCCCGTCGACGGCGGCGGCGGCGGCCGGTGCTTAGGCTCCACCGCCTCTCCCCCTTCTCCGTCCGCGCTCTGCGTCTCGCTGGCCGGCTTCCTCCGCCTTTCCTCCGCCTCCGCCGCCGGTCTCGTCTCCGTTCCGTACATCCCCCCGCCGTACGCCTCCCGCGTCAGCGGCTTCATCTCCGATATGTGCGTCTCCTTTTTATTATTATCTTCCATTTTTTGATTGTTTGTGTTCTTTTATTGCCTCTGTTTCGATGTGTATATTAGTATATATAGATGTTCTTGGTTGGGACTGTAATTGACGCGTGTTTTTTATTGGAGGGTGCCGCGGATGGCTACATGTGGGACACGTGTTCTTGTAGATAATCAATCTGACTTTTTTATATAAAAAAAATAATTTTTATTTAATTTTTAATAGGAAATGGTAGTGGTTGTTTGATGTTTTTTGGATGCACGGAACGTGTTTGGTTTAATGGCTGTGAGGGAATAATGACATCACTAAGCATTTGTTTGGTATTGTTGTAAGTGAAAAATGCATTCACTCTCTCAAAAGTGATAGTACTCGTAGAAAGAATTATGATTAATTTAAAAATTATCTAAGTAGAAACACCTTTTTGAAAAGATAGATGTATAATTTTTGGTGTCCTGAGAAAAATACTATAAATAGTAGTTTTAGAAAAAATAATTTTGATTAAATTACGTACACTTTTAATTAAATTTGTCATACACCTAATTTAAGCCTAAAAGAGCTTTCAAACCCAAAAGCACCCTCCAAAAGCAATGCCGAACGGAATGTAAAGGTGTGTTTGGGGATGAAGTTAAGTCATGATTAATGGAGTGATGTACAATTATTTTGAATGACTTCAATTATCGTAATTTCTGGCTGTTTGGAACCCATTTTGGAGTTGAGGCAACCAGAGTTACCTGAACCCCACTTGGAACTAAGTTATACGAGACTACTAAATACTGTTATTGTAAGTTGGACACAGAGTTATGATAACCATTATTAACATACATGTACATTCACTTTAACATAACTTATCCTAACTTCACCTTTTCCCTAAAAAAAATAAATAAAATAAAAACTTAACCTAACTTTGTTCGCAGACAAGACTAATCTCAATTCTCACTTGTTCAATAAATATAAAATAATTGTCATTAATTTACTACCAATATATATACTACTGTATAATGAGAGAATGGTGTATCTGAATAAAGTAGCCTCTGTTCTCTATTCAACACATTTGCTATGTATGCTCTTTTATCTCCATTTCATCACAATAGAAATCATGGATAATCACTATACACTGGGAAAATGGATGACCTATCAATGCAATACGAAGAAGAAAAGAAAACACAGTGAGCTAAAATCTAGTATGACTAATGACGATGGAAAATATGTTCAATAATGTGTCAGTGAAACACAAACAATGTCTACGTAGCTTCAATTCAAAGTCTCACAGTTATAGTAATAAACTACATCTCCCTTGTTGAGGTAGGGGATTGTTTTCAAATTTCGGTTAGCCAATCTAAAGATGCAGTTCTAGTCTAGTCCCTAACATCTTTTAAGGGGGAAATGCATCAATTGGAACATTTTGATAATACACAACACTCTCCCATCCCACCTGCCATTTCCTGCTCCAGCGCAAACTTTTCTTGCATCTTTATTATATTTTAGGAGAAAAAGATTTTGATTTGGGTAGTAACTGATTTGGGCACAGTGCATGGCAGCTCTGAGCAGAGAAGTGTGATGTTGGATTAGGTGGAGTTTTAGAACTATGAGAGTGAATATGCAGAGTAGATATCATTAGAGTCGTGTACGGGCAAGTGGTCATGTCTAAGAATTTCTTCTATCTTAATGGAAACTGCTATAAGCTTTCATGAAACCGATTGACAGTATGATTGGCTTGCTGACCTGAGCCACCTGACATCGATTCACTCTTGTTAAGTGCCAAGTTTCAGGTTTTGTATATATTTTCCGTTATGGTGGAGTTGGCCTAGGCCAGCACACATGCCAACACGATCTTTTTAGGTGCATTTTCTCTGTATGTGAAGCTTACAACAACAACAACAACAACAACAACAAAACTTTTTTCCCAACTAGTTTGGGTCGCCTTCATGAATCATGGTTTTCCATTCTGCTCGGTTTAGCGTAATATTTTCTAGTGTGATGACAAGCTATCATATCTTTTCTCATTGTTTCCACCTAAATAAGTTTAGGTCTTCCCCTACTCCTAACTCTACCCTCAATATTTATAATCACACTTTCTAACAGAGACATTACTAGGTCTACGTATGACATGTCCAAACCACCTGAGTCGATTATCTCTTAACTTATCTTGGATATGAGCTACCTTTAGCATATCTCGTATATACTCGTTTCTAATTCTATTCTTCCTGGTTTTACCACACATCCATCTTAGCATCCTCATCTCCGCTACACTCATTTTTTTGGACATGTTTTTTTGTTGCCCAACACTCTGCTCCATACATCATGGCTGGTCTAACAGCCGTCCTCTAAAATTTTTCCTTCAACTTTAAAGGTATACATTTGTCATACAAAACACCATTGACACTTCTCCACTTAAGCCATTCTGATTGGATTCTGTGTATAACATCTTCACAAATCTCTCAATCTCTTTGTATACTTCTCCAAGAACTCCCATCGATGCAGTCATATACTTCTCCAAGAACTCTCATATCACTGTGGATCTCTGAAGAAGTCACTAGTTTTGATGATTCAGCACATATCTTTTAAGTTTCTTATATCTTCCTCAACCTTGAGTGCAATCGGATGGGATCTGGATGGCATACTGGTGGATCGGACATGGAAGGTTTGTTCTGCCATTTCTGTTTAGTCTGACGTGAAGGTCTATGGATTTGGAATTTAGAGATTAATGAGAGAAAGGTGAGGAGATGGGTTTGGTCTTTTGGCTTCTCCTACTTATAGGAAGAGAAGACATCAAGAATCTTAGACAGGTAAGGGTTCCATGTTAGTTCAAGGTGAGCTTTCTTTTGCAATCTGTTTGAGATTGTTGTAGGGCATTCTCTGAACTGATCGTGCTCATGATTCTTTATTTGTTCCCATATTATTTGTAGTGTTGTTACATAGACATAAAGTCAATGGCAGTATTTGTAGTGTTGTTAGCGACCAACAATTTTTCTGACACTAGTTTTATTCTCTCTTTGTCCTCTATTCTTGCCTTAGGTAATAAATGCAAAGGCATGCTATTTTCACAAATTCAGTTGCGAACCAAAGATTACCAAATCAAATTATATATTAGATGATACGGGATTATCCCTTATGATGGATGATTATCTCACAGTCACTTCAAAATAATTAAGGCTTGTAACAAATTGATGATGAGGTGCTACCTCAACTTTTCCATATGGATGTACATGGGGTAAACCCATCAGTATAGGATTTAGGAGCAGTTTTGGAAATATATTGCATATGGTTTCTACATAATTAGGTTTTTGTAGCCTATATTACTTCAAATGTCAATATTTAACCAGTGGAGATTTATATCATCTTTGTGTGCAGTTCACTCATGATCTTGTTTCAAGATCGAAGAAACAAGATATAAACATTTTATTTAGAATTTCTAGTAGCCTAGTTGACAAAGTATTTATTTAAATAACAGTAACTGGATCATCAAACAGATTATAGTGTTTCTTAACTTTAAACCTCCATATTCAGATGCATATGTATTTTTTTTAATTGCTGTGAAAGTTCCGTGTGTACCATGATTGTGCTAGAATTGTAAGATGGATAAGCTCAAAACCAGAGTAAATTCAACAGTTAGTCCATAACTTTTTGAAATTTTGGGGGATGGCTTTCGTAGGAGCTCCTCTAGGGAGTCATTAATTAGACAAGTCATCAAAACTATAGGAACAATGCTTCTATGGAAATCCGGGGTTAAGAATTGAAATATGAATCTTGACATTTTAGTCTACGTATCAACACAGAGATTAACTGTATCATATATAATGCTTGACAAATGTTCATGTTCTGTAGCAATGTCAAGGATTTGGCTCTGAAGCCAAGTATGATAGCATATGCATTTAGGAAGAGGTAAATCCTAAAGTTAAACATAATGCACTTTTGTAGCATATGTTCTGAGCTAAGATATTTCTTAGTATAAAAACTTTTGTATTGTTCATGGTAACTATTAGATATGTATTTGTATGATTGTATTAGTTATGTAATAGTGAGTCGTATACCTGGTAAAGCCCGTGCTTTCCTATGTTTCGTATATATAAGGCACTCTTGTGATGTTAAGAAGTAGATAATAAGAAAGTTATCAAGTTTCTCCCAAATATCATGGTATCCGAGCCCAAACTCTAGCCAGCCGGTGCGTCGCAGCATCACCCGACTGCCGCCGCTGCAACACCTGACCACTGCACCTGTACAGCTGTTGTTGCCCCTACTGCTGCTCTCTATGCTCTTGAGGTCCATATCCAAACTTAGATCCGATCCCAACCCGATGCACCTGACCCGATCTGACCAGTCGATGTTGTTGCTGCATTTGCTGTCGTTGCAGCTCCCTGTCTCTCTCGAGTTCTATCTGAATCGGGTCGGAACCTAGATCTGGGTCCAACTCTTGACCTGACCCAACGCCTCCTACTCGATCAGCACCTGCCTCCGTTGCTGCTGTTGCCCTAGATTCGATCCGTCGACCAGTCAACTAGATCCAGTTGACTACTGATGTCATCTTCCTTGATTGCTGGCATCATCAGGTTGCCTCTCATTTTGTAGGATTTTGTTTCTCAACATCGACCAATCAGAACCCTCCAATCCTTATTCTTCCCACTATTTTAAATTTGGGCCGAAACAGCCGAAATATCGATCGAAATTTTGTTTCGGCTAGCTTGCCAATATTAAATCACATATTATATACTCCATATCATTTTGGACCGAAATGTGTAGATTTTGGCCGAAATTGTCAAAATATCAGCCGAAATAGACACTAATGTTATTGGGTATATATAACTTTTTTTTGTTTTACTTTTTGCATATGAGTCTTTCAATATAGAACCTTAAGCTAAGATAATGTGAGAATTTTATCTCTCTATTGTTTGTGTATATGCAAAGTTAAGCAAGTGTATTAACATACATTTTTTCTAGTCAATGCAAATTCAATTTTGTTATATACTTATATTACATTCTCTTTTATATTGTTGTTAAATTTTGCGAATATTTATCGTGATTGATTCATGTCATTAGTTACATTAATATTTTATATGATAAATGACATGCATAACATATAATATCTTGTTTAGTAACAAAAGATATATGTTTATTGAGTGTCCGAAATGATCACATTTTTCCGAGATCTTCGATATCTCCGATTCTAGACTAAACAACCGTTGCCGAGATGAGTCCGCAATCCAAGATTTAAAACTGTGAATCTTCCTCAAGGTCAGTAATTTAGCATGTCAGAAGTGGAGTACCACTGTTTCATTGGGGGCCTTTCATGGTCAACCAAGGATGATGACTTGCGAGATGTATTTGAAAAGTTTAGCCGTCTCAGTGAGGCAAAGGTGGTTGTTGACAGAGATTATGGTCTTTCTCAAGGGTTTGGCTTTGTCACTTTTAATGATAAGAAGGCAATGGACGAAGCTATTTATGTAATGAATGGAATAAATCTTGATGGACGTGCTATCACTGTAGACAAGGCTTAGCCTCAAGGATATGGTAGAGATCGTGATAGGGACCGTGGGTATGGTTGTGATCGTGATCATGGCCGTGACTGGCCGAGGATTCAGACTTGACCTGCTTGGGAATATGAAGTGCCATAACTTGCATCCAGAGCTATCAACTGCAACATTTGCACATGTAGCCCCCAATTTAGTTAGCGTCTAAATGAGGACGATATTCAGTTTCTCTAGCACTATTGCACTTTCCGATAGCGGTCTTCTTCTTCTGACACATAGCAAGGTCCGGTATCGCATGTTTAACCACTTCATCTTTGACATCATGGTTAATAGATTCAGGTACTTCTGATCATATGACTGGAAATCGAGGTATATTATCCTCTGATAGTAGGTCCTTTCGACCACCTATTAGGTATGTTGATGGTTCTACCTCTCCAGTTGAGGGGGTCGGACATGTAAATCGTACTTCCACTTTACAGTTTAGTTATGTTCTTCATATAACAATATTTTCCTTTAACCTAATATTTGTCAGCAAAATTACCAAAATACTAAATTGTTTTGTTACCTTTTATTCTAATCACTGTGTTTCAGGAACTTGGGACGGAAAAAAACGATTACCACAGGGTGTGTGTTCAGGGGGTTTTTATCAGCTTGACAGTGTTCCTATTTCATTTGTATGCTTAAGTGTTTCCACGCATTTGGATTTATATTGTAAGAAGTTAAGACCGAAATTATCTTCTCTTAAGGAGTTATCTTGTGAGTCATGCCAGTTATGTAAACACTTATTATGTCTTACCCTCATAGAGTTAGTAAGCGGTTGAGTCGACCTCCGATTTAGTTTGTTCTGATGTTTAGGGACCTTGTCATATTCAATCTTAGTTTGGTGGTTTTAGATATTTCGTTACCTTTGTTGATGACTACTTTCGTGGTACGTGGTTATATCTAATGAAATTTCGTTATGAAGTGTTCTCTGTCTACAAACCTTTTTGTGTTGAGATAAAAATCCAGTTTGTCGTTCAAATTTTGAGTTGTGATAATGCCAAAGGGTATTTCACTTCCGAGTTCACCAGCTTTATGTCTTCTTGTGGTATTCTTCATGAGCCTTCTTGTCCTTACACCCTTCAAACGGTATTGTCAAGCACAAGAATCATCACTTGTTGGAGGTTGCAAGAACAATGCTGTATCATAGACAGGTTCCTCAACATTTATGGGGGAATCTGGTTCTTACTGCATGTCATCTTTTTAACTGCATGCCCTCCAATGTGTTAGGTGGCTAGATACAATTTTCTCTTTTTCCATCGGCCGATCCTTTTCCACTCCCTCCTAAAATTTTTAAGTGTGTTAGCTTTGTTCACGATCATCGTCCCGATCGTTCTAAGCTAGATCTTCGTTTTGTTCATTGTGTTTTTCAAGGTTATACTCGATCTCAGGAAGGTTATAGATGATACAACCCTGAGTTCTTCTAAAAGTCGCTAGGCGGTAGTGGGCAGCCGATAAGGGCCTAGCGCCTAGATCTTGTAAGCGGGGCTTAAGCGGCTAGGCGCTAGGCAGTTTTATTTATTTATTTGAATATTTATTAATTTATCGATCTTTTGGTTTTGTTTTGTGGTTGCCCATTCTTACACTTTATCGCTATCCATTTATACTCTTGAATTTTCTCCTTACAATTGCAGGAAAGCTTTACAAAGTCGAATCAGTGTATTATTTTGTCAGTGAACATGAAGAATATCCATCCAAGAATACAGCTACTCTTAAGGTCTGCTAATGCATCAACATTGCCCGCTTGGGAATAGGAATATAAGAATATTAGTCTTTGTCAACTTCAGCAAACTATAGTTTGAATGTTCGATGGCCAAAATTTATAAAGATTGCATATAATATAAGTATAAATGTACAATTGAATTAGTGTTATTGACATTGTCTCTATGAATTGAAAAAAAATACATTGTTTACGAGCATTCTTTGTCACTAGAAAAATATATTAATTTAAAGAAAATTAATAAAGATGTGCACTTATGGTGGAAGGTACTGCTAATTAATTCATTTGTATCACTTATAATTTAAACACAATGACTTTAACGTCCTCAGACTAATGGATAGTGTGCTACTCTGCTTAACAAATCCAATATATACAATAAGAGAAAATATACACACAAAAAGGGTGATTATCATTTGTAATTTTAACATAATCACTTTAAAATCCTCAATGGATAGTGTGCTACTCTACTTAGCAAATCCGATATATACAATAAGAGAAAAAACACACAAAAGGTGATTATCATTTGTAATTTAAACATAATCACTTTAAAATCCTCAAAAAAATGGATAGTCTGCTACTCTTCTTAGCATATCATGTATATATAGTAAGGGAAAACTCACAAAACAATTAGTTAAAAATATGGTTTGGGTCTTAAGCGGGTCTAGACCGCCTAGACCTGCTTAAACCCACCTAGACCTGCCTAGACCCGCTTAAACCCGCATAGACCCTCTTAAACCCGCCTTGATCCATAACCCAATTTTCTAAATACCTAGGCCCTGGGCTAGTCGTTGGGAGGGCGCCTAGCGCCTAGGCGCCACCTAGGCTGATTTTTAGAACACTGTCTGAGTTACGTTGTTGCTTTGCTTCTGCTAATGTCACATTTCTTGAGTCTCAGTCTTATTTTTATACCACTCAATATGTTCTATGTCCGCCTCCATATGAGGAGAGTGATTTTGAATTCCTTACCTACCCTGATACTCTAGTCTTGACTTCTCCTAATTATGTGAAACAACGGTCGCCATCATTGCTCACAAGGCTTGCAATCACTAAAGCGTACAAACGATGTCTAAACACTGCTCACAATTCACTCCACACCATTGTGCCCATTGTTCTCTCGCTTCCTGTTATTGTTACACCATTGCTTGAGCCTATTTTGAACTCTATTGTTAAGTCTACAGCTACATCCCCTGTTATATCCACTGAACCCACACCTACTGTTTCCCATGATGGTGAGGCTTCTGATCTGGATCTTCATATTGCCTTACGCAAAGAGAACCACTCTACTGCACATCCTTTATATAGTCGTCTTTCATATGCTCATTTGTCGTCTACCCATTTTGCCTTCAACTCTACTTTAGACACTTACCATGTTCCCAAGTTATTATCAGAAGCACCGTCACACTCTTGTTGGAACCAGGCTATGCGAGAAGATGTATGCTCTTTAGGAAAATAGTACTTGGGATCTAGTTCCCCTTCCATCTATCAAACGTTGTGTTGGTTGTAAGAGTGTACACTGGTAAGGTAAACCCTAATGGTTCTCGGGGTTGCCTGAAAGCTCAGCTGGTTGCTAAGGGTTATTTCTGACTTATGACATTGATTATGAGGAGACATTCTCTGTTGTGGCCAAAATGCATTATGTTCGTATCTTTGTTGCCTTAGTTGCCAGGTTCAATTGGCCGCTCCATTAGCTTTATGTCAAGAATGACTTTCTCAGTGGCATTCTTTAGGAGGGAGTTATATGAAGCAACCCCTTGGTTTTTCTAGCAAAGCTAAGTCAACACGGGTACGTCGTTTGAAACGATCTTTGTATGGACTCAAATAGTCTTCTCGTGGTTGGTTTGGTCATTTCGGTGAGGTTGCCATGATAGTGATCATTCTGTATTCTATCGACATCATTAGGAGCAGAGGATCCTTTTAGTTGTATATGTGGATGATATTGTAATTATAGGAGATGATCAGAATGATATTCAAGATCTGAAGTGATATATTCAACAAAAGTTTTCAACTAAGGATCTCGGGCGACTGAAGTATTTCTTAGTGATCGAAGTTGCTCTACTGAAGCAGGAATTTCTTTATCACAAAGAAAGTATGTATAAGACATACTTACCAAGAGCGGTATACTGGGATGCTGACAGTCACACACTCCTATGGATCCAAACTCCAAGTTGTTACCAGATCAGGGAGTCATATTGGAGGATACAGGGAGATATAAGAGGCTTGTGGAAAAACTGAATTATCTTAGTCACTCTTGAAGATATTGCATATTCAGTCAGTATAGTAAGTTAGTTTATGACTTCCCCGTACGAGCTGATGCAGTTATGAGAATTATTCGGTATCTAAAGAGCTCTCCTGGCAAAGAATTGATATATACCGATTGTGGACATTGTCGATTTCGGGTTCTCAGACACTGATTGGGCTAGTTGCCTGACCACTAGGAGATCTACCAGAGGATATTGTATGTTTGTTAGGGGAAACTTAGTCACTTGGAGGTGCAAAAAACATAATGTGGTCTCTCCTTCGAGTGCGGAATCTGAGTATTGTGCTATGGCTGATGTCACTGTGAGATGACTTGGGTCAAAGCGTTTGCATAATGAGTTGGGGTTGTCTAACATGAGTTGATGCGTCAGTATTGTGACAACTAGTCTGCCATACATATTGTCACTAATGTTGTATTTCATGAACGAGCAAAACATGTTGAAGTTGACTGTTATGTGGTTTGCAACAAAATTAGTCGCTCTCCGTATGAGCCTGGATGCTAAATATGTTAGCACTATTCATCAGCTAAGCCAATACTCTCACAAAGCCCCTTGTGAAAGCTAGAATACAGTTCATCTGTGGCAAGTTAGGCATGTATGATATATATGTTTCAACTTGAGGAGTATTAGATATGTAGTTGTATTCTTGTATGAGTTTTGTAATAGTGAGTCTCATATACCGAGTAAAGCCCGTGTTGGGCAAAGCATGTTTAGATGTAAGGCATTGTTGTGATGTTAGGAAGTAGATAATAAGAAACTTATCTAGATTCTCCCAAATATCAGTAACCTTTCTTCTTGCTTGTGATCAGAATCAGTTAACACTGCATCCTCATAACCCTTTTTTTCTTGTAAGAAAATCATAAATAATTGTGTAAAATCGTCATTTGCAATTAGGTTGAGAGAATTCAAACACAAGTGAATATTGTTTGAAGCTTCTCTATTTGTTTCTTATTTTCTTTTTGTGCAACTATATTACAGCTATGACAAAACTTTTCTTTACAGAATCTGCTATCATATGCTCTAAAAGAAGGATATTGACAATGAGACTGACTGTTTACATGACATGCTTGAGATCTAGGAGCTGTGGACGTTGAGAACAGATACTCTGGTTTGGATTTGTTGTCTAAAGGAACACTCTAATCCAGCCTCCACATCTTACAGGGGGATATTTTCGCTCTTTTCTTGGCACGTTACTTTTCTCTTGTCCATGAATTTTGGAACCGACAGGCACTTGCTTGACCTTGGTTTCAGCTTTGGCACGGACATTAACAACAAGACTGAGCCGAGGAGGGAGACAGTAATCTCTATTGCTTCTTCTAGCACCTTTACGACCACCAACACTTCAAATTTGTCCCTGCTTTCAAGACATGATCTACTCTTAGTTTTAATTTGCTTCAACGCCTTGCATTTTATGAGTATATTCTGAGTTTTCTTGTTCTAATGGATGCTTGAAAGTTGTTCCTCTTCAGCAGTTTTACTTCTTTGGAGAGCTAATTGGTTCTGAATATATTCCTCAGCTGAAGCAAAATCATCCTTCAATTTTTTCACATAGATCCAGCAGCTCAACAGACATGTTTAGTTCTTTTTGCAACCATTTCTTCATGTTGGGATGGGAAAAGGCTTTTCCGATTCTTGGAAGGTGAAGAAGATTGTAAATACTGTCATATAACACTCCAAGAACTCTCATATCAGCATATATCTCCGAGGATGTCTTGTGTGATGATGATGCCACAGAAATCTTCAATCTGCATGTCTCTTCGTTGACCTTGCATGTGATTGAATGGGATATGGAAAGCAAGCTGGTGGATCAAACATGAAAGGGCCGGTCTTGAAGTGCAAGGGAGCCAGTCATTTCCATCTAGTTTAATGCGAAGCTCTTTGAATTTTAAAATTAGAGATTGTGAAGCGAGAAATGAGAGTTTGGTTTGATACTTCGTCTTCCGGTATTTGTAGGAAGCAAAAACCACATGGAGAATATGGAGAAGACATCAAGAGTCTCCAGCCAGCAAAGGATTTGCATGCTAGCTGAAGGTGAGTTTGCTGTTAGCAAAGATTTCCATATTCTTGCAAGGCATTCTCTGATCATGCCCTCATTCTTTCTTTGTCCCCACGTTTCTTACATTAGCATAATGTCAATGGCATTATATGTAATGTTAACAAGCACCAATTTATCTTACACTGGTTTCATCCTCTGTCTACTGTTCTACTCTGTGGCAATAAATGCGACGAAATGCGACAAACAAACTTTAAACTATTTTCAAAAATGCAATTGCTAACAGAGATTAAAAAATCGAATATATATATAATACATGATCATACCTTATGTTGGATTATTGTCACCTAGTCAGTTCCAAAAAAAGGCTAGCAGCAAACTAAAAATCTAGGTGCTACTCATCTTTTCATATGATTGTTAATGGGGTACCCAATGAAATATAGGATCCAGGATCAGTTTTGGGAAATATATTATATCACAGGCTATAGTTAGGCTTTTGTTGACTACATTAACATAAATGTCATAAAGAAGCATGATTAGGGCATGTCATTTAGATTTAATAGTAAACTAGGGTGCCGAAATTTCTTATTTATAGAAGACCCCCAGGGTTGCATAAACATTGAGAAATTTTGCTATTAAACAGTTATTTAGAGTTCTAGTTTAGGAAAGACATGAAGTAGCTTGTTTGTTGTCAAGTAGATGGTTGTAGTTAAAATATCAGTATCCAACTCAAACATCATTCGATAAATTTTACTTCAGTATGAAAATATTGTGTAGCATACCTCAAAGTTCAGGATGAATGTTTTGTATGAAAATATTGTGTAGCATACCTCAAAGTTCAGGATGAATGTTTTGTTTCTTGCTAGACAATCACGAGGTAGCCTATCTACTCTATAACCAATTAGTAAGAGAGAAAAGCGCATGCAAACTGTTTATATTTCTTGCATACTATATTCGATAAGAAGAGAAGACGGAGAAGCGACGAGGAGCAATCGAGGCAATTGGAACGGATTGGAAGCAAGGCAGCCGCATCAGCGTGGCAGAAAGGTGTGCGATCGACTGTGCAGTCGACCGATACCCCCTCGGGTTTGGCTGGAATCAAGAACGGTGGGCAGTCGACCGAGTCGCGGCGGATGCAGTTTTCAGGTTCGGGTCTAAGGGATTAGATTGAAGTCTGATTTGCTGATTTGCTCTCCAAGTTGGACCGTGCGACTCTAACTGTATGATTATTTCTTCAGTATGCATCGGATGGTTATTGTATCAAGTATATCAAATTATGGTTTCTCTAGATCTATATATAATTAATGTAACGGCTCAAAAAATGTTATGATTTTATTGAGTGTTGAATAGAAGAAGAAAGTACTTCATCGAGCGGTGAGTGAATTCTCCATTGTAAACAACAAGGATTTCCAGTTAGGCTTGAGAGATGGTCGTGGTGAGAGTTGTAACTTTTGTATCTTCTCTAGTTGAATAATATCTTGGTTTTCCTCTCTCGGATTAGGGTTTATCCTAACCGGAACAAATATTGTGTGTTTTGTGTGATTGGTATGATTTGCCATTTGCTTGGTGGTTTGTATTAATCATATCGAAGAGTCAATATGATCCCAGGGAGCATAAATTCCCTAACACAAACTTTGATTATACCTTCTCTTATTGCACCCATTGTCCAAGATTTTCAGGAAAATTTAATTTCAGTTAGTAACGGTTTTTTTCCGTATACCTTTTTAGAGAAGATGCACTAATGCTTATTAATAAGAATATGAATAAGATATCGATATCCAATTCTAACATCTTCTGTATCAATTTAATATCAGTATGAAAATGGAATATGGATTAGCATATCCTTGTAGAATATGGAGGATGCCAATGAAAAAAATGTCACTTCGGTCTCTAATTGATGGATTTTTTTTTTAAATATGCATTTTTTTTGGAAACTATATACAAAAAGAAAACACTTGCCAAACTTATTGCGCTCGGGACTCAACAGCTACACTCGCCGTTCTCAATGGCGAGTTTAATTATTTTGCGCTCATTGTTGTTTTTTTTGTTTGTTGAAAAACTCTCCATTAGGAACGACGAGTTTAGTTCAAAATTTTCAAATAAAATTTGTCATTCTCAACGGCAAGGTGCTTTATACTAGACTCACTGTTGGGAACGGAGACAGTACAATTTTTAAAATTTCACAGCGTGAAACTCTCTGCTGGACTTGGTAAATTTTCGAAAACAACTCTATAAAAGAGCTCGCTGTTGGGAATGGCGAGAGAAAATATACTAAACTCGCTGTTGGGAACAACGAGTCTAGTGGGCCACCACTTTATTCACCCAAATTCATTCACTTCTCTCTATCTTTATTCATCTCCTACTTCATTAAACCAAAACCCTAGCTCTAATCTTCAGCTTCTGCTTCATTTGTTGGTTGATAAATTCAGTGATCCGAAGGCCTAACATTCTCTAACAAATCTCTATTAACTACACTCATGTTCAGATCACAATTATGCACAGAAAGGTATATTTTAATTAGACTCATATAATGCATTTGGGTATGGTTAGGGTTAGGAGTTGAAGAGGGGTTGTGTTTGGTTTCAAGTTATTGATGAATTTTTGTTATACACATAAGGTGTTTGGTGTATTGCCTAAGTGATCAAATTGTAGGTTATGCACATTGGGTGTTCGATGTATTGTCGTAGAGCTCATAATTGAATTTAGGTGACCCTACATTTGTGTGTGGAGACATGTTTTTGATCAAGTATATTTGTAGATATTTGTTGTACGTGAAGATTGTTAAAAGCAAACCGATAAATGCAATGCTTTCACTTCATACATTTCTTAGTTTTTGGTGATGTGTATATGTTTGATATACTTCTTTTGAATATGAAGATTGTTAACAATAATGCATTTTAGGATAATTGCATTGTATGTGCATTTGAGTTAATTAAATAATACATTTTTGTAGGCTCATAATGACACGACTTAGTAGTTCTGGATGCCGTCCTCCTACTGCAGTGGAGCGGGGGAAAGCTCTTGTAGTGGTAAGAGTTGTTTAATCTTCCAACCAACCATTATCGTTTAATGTACATTAACGTTTCTTCCGATGCATGATGTTACTGACCCCCCCTACCAATGTCCCCCAACCACCACACGCACCTGCCGATGCATCTGGAGGTCCCGGTCCAATAAACCCATCACTTCTCATGATGTAAGTGACTCACCGATCGAGTTTTGTATGGAGAGGTGAGTCGAAGGACTTGACATTCCCAAAGCACAAGACTGCCCGTACATAGTCGCATTATCCCGTTGTTGGTTAAGTTTTTTGAGTTTCTGTTGATGTAACTTGTGATGTTGTTCATATAAATTGTGTTAACATAGTATATGTTTGTGATATTGTGATGATGATTATTTATTTTTATATTTTTTTGTGATGTTGGAGCACATTAGATGTTTGAAGTTCGATTTTGTTGGCTTTTGTTGGTTTTTGTATATAGCTTTTGTTGTATGGAGCTGTGTTTGTATATACGATGGTCGTTAATTTTTGGAATTGTGCTCTGTATTCTGGAAATGTTATTGTTATCGATAATTGTAAACGGAAACAATACACATGATTGGGTTTGGAATTTTAGAATTTGTACTGGGCTCGTTGTTGAGAACAGTGCACACAGTTTATACCAAACTCGTTGTTCCAAACGGCGAGTTTAGTTAATTTCAGCACGCTGTTTCCAACAACGAGCTTTTCTATGGAGCTACTTTCAAAAATTCTCCAAGTCCAACAGAGAGTATCACTCTCTGTGAATCAAAAATTGTACAGTCGATATTCTTAACAGCGAGTTTAGTTTATTTTCCCTCGCCGTTCCCAATAGTGGACCCTTCTATAGAGTTTTTTTAGAAAATTTACCAGGTCCAACAGAGAGTTTCACTCTGTGAAATTTCAAAAATTGTACAGTCGCCGCCAACAACGAGTCTAGTAAAAAGTATCTTGTCGTTGGAAACAACGAACATTGTTAAAAAAATTTGAACTAAACCCCTATTGGAACCCCCCTTCCCCCCCCCCCCCCAAAAAAAAAAAAACAAAAAAAACAAAAAACAAAAAACAAAAACAAAAATAACGTTTGCAGTGTCTTAACGACGAGCACGAAATAACTAAGCTCGCCTTAAGTTTGGCAAATATCCTTCTTTTTTTTCATATAGTTTCAAAAAAAAAAAATTGTAATTGCTGAGTATGCTCAAAAGAGACTCGCTTTGGATCAAACACCTCGACAAGCACTCTAGCCCTTTCTCGTTTATGACTCCCTTTTTTTTCGCGAAATATTAACAGTCAATGCACTCGTAGCAGTCAGAGAGAATCAGTAATTCATCTTCCCGAAGCTAACTTTCTGTCTTACCATTAACAAGAAAAACAAAATGGAAGCAAAAAGTGCTTTAGAGTTTAGAGGACCCCGTTTCTCTCCTTTATCACATTTTTTTCAATGCTTATATATGCAGTTCTTAATGATCTTCTCACATTCTGCATTTTGATGCAGGCATTTTCGGCTGTCTACTTCTTCCAACAGCTGATCAAGGTTGTGAGCAAGCTCTTTAATGCCATCCAGGATATCCTTCACAGAGTTGGACATATCGACCAACCTGACTGACTCATCATCAAGTTTTTCTTCTACACATTTCATATGAAGTGTCAAGAAACAAAGCCCACATTCTCTGGCAAGCAAAGAAATTTACCCGATGCAACTATACAAGTTCGCGAGTATTTCTAAATCATTTAGCAACATAACCGAAGATGAAGGCAATGACAAAGAACCTATTACATTCCTTAGTTTGTGCAACAGTTGCTTTTTCCTGGAAAATATTTTCTTTCAATTGTTTGGTTGGTTTTATTTGGCATTGTATTAAACAGGTCATTCATGCACCAGTTGAATCAGTCTACATACATGGGGTTAATCTCAAAAGAGTATTTTGTTCAGTGTAAATCTTCTGACCAATTTATACAGTTGGTGTAAAATAACCGAGTGATTTGTCTGGTTAATTCCATTAACAATAACACCTTTCCTTGCCTAAGCACTGACATACTCAAACTGGAAACATCTCAGATATGTATATTTGACGCGAAACAAGTTTCAACCAAAAGTGTTGAACAAATATTCTAATACAGATATGTCTTTCCGAAGTAGGCCGAGTCTGAAACAGATGTAGGATATGTGGTCTATTATGTCTTTCTGTTATACAATGCAAGTATACAGCTTGTAATAACTAATTAGAAGCAAGTGCTGCTATTGTGCAATGGTAATGGTAAAGCCTTTTAGCATTAAATCTCTTGCATCAAGTTAAGACCTATTCTCATAAACGTGGATTAATAAAACAAATGACAGAGGTATATTTTTAATTTCCACCTGTATCTGGCCCGAAACCTACAATCAAAATAAACCAAAAATTAATAATAGGAAAAAATAAAAAAAGTTGTAAAAAAATAAATTTAAAAGGACGGATCAGCTTAGCTTAACTTGTACCTACAATGTACTGTTACCAATAGTGGGCAGTTGGTTACTCCCTCCCATTAACCGCCCAATTCCCTTTCAAATCTCCCCTTCCTTTCCCTCTCTCTCTTTTTTCAAAAAAAAAAAAAAATTTAAATTCGAGAAGTCAAGAAACCATGAACACCACCACATTCACCACCGCCCCGAACCCCAGTCGCGAACTTGTCGTCTTCTTCGGTCCCAAGCCCAAGCCCAAAGCCCGAAAGAAACACGACCCCTCCTCTGCTCCCACCAAACTCAATACATCGACGACGACAGTAATTCCCCCCTGCACCGAATGCGGCAAGCACTTCTCGTCCTGGAAGGCCCTCTTCGGGCACATGCGCTGCCACCCGGAGCGCACCTGGCGCGGCATCAACCCCCCACCGCAGTTCCGCCGCCAACCACCAATCCCCTGTGGCACCCATTTCTCGGCCGAGGAGTACGAGGTGGCGGACAGCCTGATCTTGCTCTCCAGTGGACCCCACCACAACCACCACCACCACCACAAGAAGTCGGAGGTGGTGCATGATATCGCAGGACACAAGTGTGGGGTGTGTTTGAGGGGGTTTTCGAGCGGACAGGCGCTCGGAGGGCACATGAGGTGCCACTGGGAAATTGCTGGTACAAGTTGTACTAGTAGTAGTAGTTTGAGGGATTTTGGGTTGGATCTTAATTTCCCGCCTCCGTCGTGGGTTAATAATAACGATGGTGTAACTGGTGATGTTTTGGATTTGAGACTGGGGATGTGACGTGATGGGGAGAATCTCGGAAGGTTAATGGCGGATGGATCGGGGAAGGAAGCACGCATCTCTCCAAGGGATGATGATATGGTTGTTGTATTTGTTGGGGTTTGTTTGTTCATTTGATTGGATGTAACTGATTGTTGTGCGATTGTTGTGTGTCCTGCAAAGTGGGACTTGCATGGTGTAATTTGATATTGTTATACTCAATAATTCTATTAACCCAAAACCGGAAAATGTGTGTGTTTTTGGTTTGATGATTTTATGTTTGAAACTAAAAATGGAACCATTGTCATATGCAAGTTAAATTATGGCAAACGCAGTTACAATCACATAAGAAGATCGCGAGATGGACTACCTGTGTAAGGCTTGTTGCGAGATATAGGAATGATAGTTGATACTTGCAACTTGAATTGCAGTACTACTATAATGATCCTAAACTGTAATTGAACCCAACTAAAGTAGTGCTAATTTCAGAACTAGATCAATTAAGAACAAGAAACAAATGGTTATGCGGCAAGTACAAATGAAATGAGAGAAAGAAATGAGAGAGCATTTGGAACAAACTGTCTTCTTTGTTTACAATGTTTCAGTTATAAATGAAAGCGATTTTATGGTACTGATGTCGTGATTTTTATATATTTAGCAACAAATAATGAAGCATCAAAGTAAAACGAGAAAAATACATGAACAACCCTCTATCAACTTAAATCCTACTACATCCGGGCTCCTTTCCATCTCCCCCCACCCTCATTTCCCCGTCCCTCTCCTTGCATCACTTCATCTCCACACCAATCCAACTCGGTAAGCCTTCTCGCCAGCCGGCTCCGCGGACTTAATGTCTTAGGAATTCCTATAAACACGCAATTGAGATTCCCACAACACTGCTTTATCCCAATCTCACTCTTGCAATCAAATCCTGAGCCTAGGGTGGCTGTGCGGAAATTAAAAACTTAAACTAAATGAGTATAATACATGCATAAAGTAAATAGTAGAGTTAAAGAAGGCAAACAGTACAAGTAGGCAAGACACATCAATATAAGTGGTTCGACCCTCAGGTCTAGTCCACTACTCGTTACTTGCAGCAATTCTTCTCTGCAAGCATTCTACTATACTTCAACCTCGTACAGTGATTTATCAGTATTCAGGCCGAAATTCTTATTGTACCCAACGGGACTTCTATTACTCTATAAACCCCGAAAATTGCCTTACGGTGAAAAGAAAATTAAAAAAAATCATGATTGACGTCTTGACTAAGAGAACAATAAAAGCGCGCTCTCTCGTGATCGTTGATAAAATATTGAGTTCGGAAGAATTAAAGTCAAAATGGATAAAGAATACTTAGTAAATTCAACTTTATTTATACGGTGATCAATAATTTCTTTTCAAAAGAATGAAAAGAAATACCAAATATAGGTTGTGTAGGTTGATGGTCGACTGCACTTTTTGGGCAGTCAACCATCAATTCTCCTCGGCTCAAGTCAAAGAGAATTGACCGTCGACTGCACAAAAACACACTAAGTGTGCAGTCGACTGTCATGGCAGTCGACTGTGTTTTAGTGCAGTTGACCGCCCCCTTCCAAAAACAGATTATTTGGTGAATCCGCTTTATATTCTTTTTAGCACTTAATATTCTACCAACGATTCTTTACATATTTGTTCCTCACAATTACAACATATAATCTTGATGAGTTACTAGCTTCATTGAGAATTTGAGCACATGTTTCCTGTGTGAGAATCTTTCCAATACTTCGCAATCTTTTTAATTCTTTCCATTTTAATTTGATTCAAAGATTTTGAAGCTTTATTTGAAATTCAAATTTTTAATTTCATGTCTACATTTTAGATTAAAACATTAGATACATGTACATGTTTGTACACACCAGCCTTAGGGTTAACAACCTTCTCCTTTTAGTGAGGACAAAACACACTTGGAATTTAAAGATGAATACTCTCCCTTAATCCGAAGATTAACAAGTGTGTGTGTGTGCGCGTGCGCACGCGCGTGTGTGAACATGATGCATCCTATATGAAAAACAAAACATGCACAAAACATATACATATGAAATATTGGCAAGCATACATATATGGATTTAAGAGTTGTTAAACTTGATGCAATTAAAGAGATATTTCATTTGACATTTCTAAAATACAATAGATCTACACAGTCATTAACATCAAATAAAATCATAGAAAAAGATTATTCAATTTTTACATATATCGTTCCATTACAGAGATCTTCTTACACAATATCATGGTTTGCGATACTCTTTGATATAGAGTGAGAGCTCTACATGATACCATTGATTAGAATACTTGTTATACAAAATACAATACTTATATAGAGCAATAACACAACAAAATATTCAAATTCTAATCCTAAACTTTCTCCCCCTTTTTTTATCACAGCAGAAGGAAGTCATTCATCATCATCTTCATCCTCATTGTTGTCATTTTCTTCCGAATCTTCTTCGTCACTAGTGGGAGGAAGGAGTGTCCAGGTTTCCTTTTCTTGCAAGCAAGGCTGGCCCCCACCTCGAGGCCGGTGAGGAGGCCGCCTCAGACCCCCAATTTTTTTGCACTTTTAGGGACCCCAAATTTGTATTTCCCTTGTAAATATAGGTACGTATTCTACGCATAAAAAAAATAGATTGTAATTAGAGGCCCCCAAAAATAATTATTTGGGTCTTTCGTCTTGGGTCCCCGGCGGCCCTGCTTGTAAGAATTATATGGTATTGACGTAATAGCGATACATTAGCTTTTTGTAGTCGACATGCTCTTTATTTGTCACATAGTCGGATTGAGCTTGTGCTTGCGAATATTAGGCAGCCTTCTTCTTGCGAGATCGTCAAGCAATCGGTGCATTAGATCCTATTTAAGACGGAAGAATTGGTTTATTTGGTTTGCTAAGGAGATGCTTGCCTATGGAAATGCTAAAGTCAATAGCACGGTTATAGATAAGAGTGCTAAATGGTAGAGCACAAGGTTTAGTTGGGGCCAAAATTATTGTTTTGATGATGAAGGAGGGAGATCGAACTTGTACTCTCCAAGAACTAAAGAGAGGATAAAAGATTGACCAAAACAGATTTCAGACAATTTGAATATGTTGAAACATTAAAAAATTGTTTCCAACAAAAATAAAATAAAAATAAAAAACCAGAAGAAATGGACCATATTATGACTCTTTATCAAAACCAAATTTTTACGAAATATGTTATTTTATTAATTAGTTGATGACAATAAGTAGCAAAAGAAGGAAAGAAGAAGAGAGGAGCAGAATTGTTATTTGACGTGAAAGAAAAAATGAGATGCAGCCTCACAAAGATTTGAGAAATATAGGGTTAGAGGTATTGTTTTGGAGAAATGGTATGGACAGATTTATAGATAGTGTAACTTTGAAAACAAGAAAAGTTGAATTTCACTAAAATCACCTTGTTTTGAAAATCCTCTCCAGCTAGCACCTAATTTTGAAACCACACTTGAAAAAACTCTCCGACTAACACTTAACTTTAAAAATACATTAACTCTAAAACTATATTTTTGCACCCACCAATAGATATTCTTAATTTTTATGAAGATTATACTAGTTATTTGTTAAAAATAGTAATTCATATCTAGTTAAACTAGATAAGGATTAAAAAAGAGTTTTGATTTAATTAAGAGTTTGTTAGTTTTGAAGTCTAAGTTAATAGTTAGTTAGAATAATTATGATTTTTTATAATCATGAGTTAGTTTTATAAGAGTTTGAATTGTAGTTGAATTCTAGTTGGTAGCAGCCTATATAAAGTCTAGCATGAGTTATGTAATTAAGTAGATGTAGATTAATAAGACAGTTTATGAAAGTTAATAATGTTTGAATTTTCATGGCTTCATATTAAATAGTCTATTGTTCCATATTTTGCACTTTGATACCATAGAAAAAATTGGTATTTTGAAAAAAGTACCAACAGTGGTATCGGAGCAGAAAAATCCATCAGAGGTAGAAGATCCGAGCTAGAAAATCATAGCCGAAAGACCACGCAACACTGCACAAAAGTCAGAGTAAGAAGATCGTGTGATCGTTTCAAGAGTTACCAAAGACAAATGGTTGAAGAAATTCAATTTATCAAATTACCTAAGATGGAGCGTCATGATAAATTCATAGCCTATGGGGAGCAGTATATTAAGATGAAGATATAGATTGGAAGTGCTCTTGTAACGCCCCGCCCAAATTCAGCAATTTTTCTAACAACTGCCCACCACAGGCTTGCCTCATAAAATGTGCTATAGCTGATTGGTGACCTATAATCCCAGGAAATTATATATATATTTAATTAATCCTTGCAATTCTCCCAATATGGGACAAATTCAAATCTCATACCCCCCCTCAAACCCCGTGAGCACAACAACCCGAACAGTGGGCCCTATGCCCACTTCAACAGACAGCAACCACTGTCTCTCACAAACCGGGTGGGCCCCCACCACCCTGCCACGCCAGCAGCTGGTTGACGTCATAAGCATGCAGCAGAATTTTGCTGTTGTACATTTCAAACCGGGTACCCTCCCCCCCCCCCCCCCCCAAACTAACAAATCCCTATAGAAAGACCCTGCCACCCCCCGCTTCCCAAATACTGGAATACGGGCGCATGACTGAGGCCCAGCGAATGGTGCAAATACACCATTCATAAGCTGTACAGGCAACTCAACAACAAGATAACAAAATAAACTACACAGGCATATAAAATTACAATATGATAATGAAAGTTCATGACATAGTCCATAACATAACCAACAACTTAGAAATATAAATAGCTACGGGTCAAACAAGCCCGAATTACAACAAGGAGTAGCATGAAATAAAACATGAACTAAGGCAACATGAAAAATTAAACAAAACTAAAACACTTGATCAGTAATACCTTCTGGTAACTCTCCTTCTAGGCCTGCAAGTACATTATACAAGGAAAAAAAAACAAGAAGACGCCCGTTAATGCAAATCACAGGCCGCAAGCGGTACAAGCTAAGGGAACATGTACAAAACTAAACAAAAGAAAACAGGAAAAAGAGCAAAGAATCGAGAGTCATGAGATAGGAAAAATGCAATATGTAAACATAATTATGAACAAGGCATTATGGAACAATTGGCATGTAAACAAGTAAGCGAGTAAACAAATATGAAGTCAACATGAACATGTACATGTAATTGGATCATGCAAGTGTACGTGTTAATCTTATGTCTTTTATTTAATTCTATCTAGGTAGCACTTCATGCATCCATACTTTTACTACATGGTTGCTACATACAATCAGTTACGCTTAGGCCTAGTGGTGGATTCTATAGGGCGGTGTACTCAGGTAAAACATGTCAATTGTATCTTGTTCGAGATACGTGCAAACTTGTAACGTGGAACATGTAGAGGGTAAACTTGTAGCGTGAAACATGTAAACTTGTAATCATGTAATGGATTCTAAATGTGGCCTTCGTAGATTCTACAGGTGCCCTCCGTCAACCCCTGACGTGGCACTTAGTTCCATATAACTTGTAATCATGGGAAACACGGGCCCCCCTTCTGAGTACACTTACCTATTTTGTCCACTACTATGGTCTTTCCCTTAGGCTTGTTACTTTTATTAATTTTAATCAACAATAACGAGATATCATGTTTAAATTACTAACACGGGTAAGACAATCATGCACATAATCATGTATAGTCCTAAGAGTACATTTGTGTATATTAATCGTGTTCATGTAATGCATGTGGCAACAAGGTATTCGCGATCATGTGCAAATACGGGATCAACAAGTTATGTAAAGCAACAAATTTTAATTCGACTTATGAATGCGAATTTGAGTCAAAGAACATACTTGCGGTATTTATGCAAAGAACTTGTATTAGAACAAACGAATTTGTACAATAGATACTTGCCTGATTTGACGATTCAAAAAAGAGAATAACCGGCGAACTCCCAAAATCACGTGCGAAACCAGTGCAAGAAAACTCCAAGCAAACAAAGCCAGCAACTCAGCAAATCCTCACACCGGATCTGATCCAAACACCGAACATCGATCAAGATCCAATGTGGATGGAACACGGGACACCAATTCCTACCAATAGGATCGCGTCTCCTTCCTTCGGCAAGAGAGAGGGAGAGCGATCAGGAAAACCTCGACGGCGGGAGTGGGCAGTGTTGCTCGCGGAGAGGCGAGGGTGGCTGATGGCGGCGGTGCTCGGGTGGCAAGCGACGGTGCAGGGAAGCTGCACCGCGACGAGGGTGAGCGAAGGGCTTCGGGTTGTTGGTGGCGGCGGCGTTGCGGTGAGGCGAGGGAGACGATGACTGGTGGGGACTCTGGCCATGGCGCCGTAGTCGGGAAGTGACGCAACGACGAGGTGGCGTGGCGAAATGACTGGTGCTCTGTTTTTTTGGGGGAAACAGAGGAGGAGGAGGCGAGGTCATCGCGATGGTTAGCGACGAGGGCAGGCGGAGGGCCCGGTGGTGGAGACGGGGCGACGCTCGGTTGACGGAGGCGCGAGGTGGAGCAATGGCGAAGTTTGAGCGGGAAGCGCTCGAAGGAGGGAGACGAGGAAGACGGGGAGAGGCAATGGCGAGGCTGGCTGTGACTGGTGGCGGCTTGGTTGGAGGTTGAAGAGGAAGTCGGGGCTCAGGCGGAGGGCGGAGGACTCGGGGATGGAGCGAGCAAAGAAGGTGGAGGTGTTGGTTTGGTTTTCGATTCTTTCGAATCAGAGGGGGGGAAGAGAAGAGAGACAGCAGTTGGGGAGATATAAAATAATAAATGTATAATAATAATATAATAATAAAGAGGGGAGAGATTATAGGGAGGAGGGGGTTACGGGAATCAATCAATAGGCTGATTATTAGAAATATTAAATTTGGGGGGTTACAGGAGAGATTTTGGGGATTGATTGTTGGAGTAGAATTGATCTGGTCAACACACAAATAGGAGGAAAATTGGGTTAATGGGTTTGGTTTTAAAACAATAGGAGATGGGCTAAATTTTGGGCTTCAAATTAAATAGTAAATAATACAATGTAGATCAAATCAATGAGCTTTAATTTAAATAATCAGATAATATAATATAGATCAAAACTGGGTTTTAACAAAAAATAATAATAATAACACTAATAATGAAAACACGAAAATTAATAATAATGGTAGTAGCAATAATAGTACTACCAATAATAATAATAATAGTAATAACAATAATACTCACAATAATAATATTAATACTAGCAAAATAATAAAATGACGGCAACAAGGTTATATAAAAATATAGGAATTTGAGTTTAACAATTTATTAAAGTAAATCTGAATATTTTTGATTTAGCTAAAATATAAATACTCGTTCAATAAAAAAAAAAGGAAAGTAAAGTTAAAATACACCCTCATTCGAAATAAACATAATTCCTGATTAGAAGAGATTTTAATAGAAAATTTAAAATAAATTTAACACAACTAAATTTATAAATAATTCGAAATACAGAAAATTATTCAGAAATTATATATTTACGGGAACGAGGGTTACAGACCCCATAGGAACCTCTATAGGACCAACTCCAATTAATTATATATATTCTTAACGCGGGGTGTTACAACTCTAAAGGATCGGAGAAAAGGAAAATAGAACGTGTATTAGAAATTCTTTGATGAAAGGTGCACTCTAAAGTTTTGAAGTTATGAGAAACTTGAGGAGCTCGCACGAATCAATAAAGGTATGATTTTGCATACCGGGTTTTATTTTATTGAAATCTACGAAATAAATTTTGAATATGAATATGATGATGAGGAAGAAAATTATCAATGTCAAGATGACGAGTTTGAAGAAGAGAAAATTCTTGGAAAAGATATAATTGTTGCAAATACTGAATGTAAGACAGGTGAGGGGAATAAGAAAAGAAAATAATAGAAAAAGGATGAAAACTTTGAAAAAAAATAATGAAAAAGAGAAGGTAGAGGGAGAAAAGGATAAGGAAGAGATAGTATGAAAATTTAGTATATGAAGAAGATGTGAAACATGAAGTAGTAGAGATAGAGGCACAATAAGTAGTAGAGGCACAATAAGATGTAGAACATGAAGTACCAGGGATAGAAGACGTTGTTGCACAAGAAGCAAACCAATTAGACTGTAAGGAGGAAGACAAAGAAGCTGTAGTTATTCACTTCGCAGGAGAAAGGGATACAAGTAGCACTGACACATTGACCAGTTACCTGGACCCGGCATTGGACCGGAACCGACCCAGTCTATACGGGTCCGGGCCTGGGTCCTGGTCCTAGAATAAGACCCGATGTTTTTTCGGGTCCGGGTCCGGGTCCTCTCAAAATAGAACCGACCCGGACCCATTAAAAACAAACCCAAAAAATATGAAATTTGAATAATAGGGTTATATGGATATACATAAAAATAGTATTTGTTGAAGATATGTGTAAATATAATATTTATTCATATACATAAATGCAAAAATTGTTGGAACCGTAGGGTATCGGGTGCAAAATACATAAGTGCACATATTTATTCCCCACTCTACCGGACCCGACGGGTATATTTTTTTAACTAGGATCCCGACCCGGTTCTCGAAAAGTTCGGGTCCGGGTCCGGGTCCGGGTCCAGGAAGTGGAGGACCCAACCCGATAGGACCCGATACCATCTCTAGATAAAAGAGAAGAGCAGATTTTGGTTTGTCCTAGTACCCTACATTAGTCGCCATATTCAGCCAATACTACTTCATCAACGACATCTATTACAACTTGTGATTCACTCACGTTTGAAGAAATTAGTGCAACAAAAAAGTGGAATAAAACCATAGATACAAAAATTTAGTCATAGAGAAGAAAAATATGTGGGAAGTCATGAGTGCAGAAATTGAAGCTGTAGAGAAAGAATATACATAAAAGTTAAATGAAATTTTAAATGTGTACAAATTTACAATTGCAGGTGTGAAGCAGAAATTCAAATACAAGCAAGGTTGGATTGATCGTCATAAAGAAAAAATCATGGTGAAAGGCTACAAAAGAAAGATTATGATTCATTATTATGAGATGTTTGTTCAAGTTGAAAGGTTGGAATTGGCTGCTAAAAGTCGATAGAAGATTCATCAGATGAATGTGAAGTCCGATTTGGTCAAAAAATGTGCAAATATGAAGAAACTAATTTTCTTGGATGGACGAGTAAAAGTTCTTACTTCAACAAAGATGGCGATGGAGACGACAGCATACAAGGTGGAAGCTTACAAAGATTTCACCTCAACAGAGATAGTGATGGAGTTGGCAACATATAAAATTAGAACTTTGATGAGAGCAAAAGCACTTTGTGGTCGATTTATCAATATTGGATCTCATGTCATATCCTGGCAATAAAAGATGCTATGTTGGCGTTTTCAATTGCAGAAACAAATTCTATTTTCTTTGTTTTTGGCAGATTATCAAGCTATATGGTTGAACGAAATTTTGAAGAACTAAAGCATCGTCAAGATGATGACATTAAGTTATTTTGGGACAGTAGAATGAAAATTCAGATATCCATGAAAGGTGCAAGCCTGTCAAAGTTCGTTATCACTTCATTAGAGATTTCGCTAAAGACAAAGATATCGTGTTGTTCAACATTAAAGAAGAAGATCCAGCTACAAATAAAGTCCTTGAAGAATGACAATGTTCAACAAGTTGTGAAAACTGCTCGAGATGTTCTCGCTAAAAGATTTAAATTAAGGGAGGATGTTGAAAATAATAATTCAAATATAGTTTAACTAGATAACGATTAGAAAAGAGTTTTGATTTAATTAAAAGTTTGTTAGTTTTAAAGTCTAAGTTGATAGTTAGACATGATAATAGTTTTTATAAGAATATGAATTGGAGTTGATTTCTTTGTTGGCAGTAGCCTATATGAAAGCTAGCATGAGTTATGTAATTAAGTAGAAGTAGATTAATAAGCGAGAGTTTATGAAAGTTAATAAAGTTTGAGTTTTTCAGGCTTCATATTTAGTCTATTGCTCCATACTTTGTAGTTTGATACAGCAGAAAAAATCGGTATTTTTGACAAAGGTACCAACAACATATCCTATTTTGGTGTTTTCTTTCTTTGCTCTTTCCATTAACAGATTGCAGTCTAATATAAGCAGAATTTGAATTTCAAATTTTTTATACTTTGCTATGCGTTAAAATGCCTTGCAATTAGGGCTGCAAATGAATCGAGCCATTCGCGAGCTATTCGGCTCGAGCTCGGTCAAAGCTCGGCTTGAACCGAGCTCGAGCTCAAAACTGAGCTCGTTTCGTAAACGAGCCGAACTCAAGTTTGGGTTGTTTTTAGGCTAGGCTCGCGGGCTATTCGGCTCGAATACGGTCAAAACTCGGTCAAAGCTCGAGCCGAACTCGAACTCAAAATGGAGCTCGTTTCGTAAACGAGCCGAGCTCGAGCCTGAAGGTATTCGGCTCAGCTCGGCTCGATTGCAGCCCTACTTGGAATGTACTAAAGTTGCATTTGCGACTTAATCTTCTGCAGCAAATGCAGTCGTCTTCCGATTCACTGACTCTGAGAGTCGACATGTTGCGTCAAAATTCCATCGAATTGTAGTCCGCAGACTGCGCAAATGAGACTGCAGTATTCCTCTAAACAAAATAAGTCTTCTCTGTCGAGGCAAGCAAAGATATCTACACATTTCCAAGTGGGTCTTCTTTAATTATGTGAATTAATTAACTACATAAATTATTCTTAGTCCTACTGATAAACACATAATTAACTACATAAATTATTCTTAGTCCTACTGATATACGACTTGAGTCTCTGCAGTTGACTAAAGTCAGCCTAGACTTTAGAAGTAGTTAATGCAATAATAATAATGAAAAAATTAAGTTTGTCCTTATAACATCTAGAAACAATGAATCTTGACTTGACTACTTGTGAAATTATTTCAATATTTCTTTGCATTATTTATTTTATTTATATATGTTTGTGTTGTTCATTCTTATAGCCTTATAAAATATATTGCGCTAAATCAAAAAAAATGAAAAATCGGGATTTATATAGCCTATCCCAACTAGTTGGGGGAAACGGCTTTGTTGTTATTATTATTGTTGTTTGTGATCTTCATTACTTGAACACTAGGATAATGAAATTTTATCAAGTTTATAATTATCCTACTTGTTGACCGTAAGTTTGGTGTGCACAAAACGTATTATTAAGACTAATATTTTCAGTTGAGATCTACATGATTTACTGAGAAGATAGTTCAAAATAAAGAGCAAAAAAATTTAGCAATCAAGCAAAAGAGGAATGTGTTAAAGAAAATATCAAGAAGATTTCAACTCAAGAAACAATTATTTTAAATCCTCAAGGAAAACAGCAAATATTGTTGATTCATTTCTATTTAAGTGAGGAAATACCATGTAAAGAATCGTTGATTGAATAATCAGTTTTGGAAAGAATATAAAGTGGATTTGCCAAATAAATATCTCGTTTGCACGATAGCGGTCATCATAGTGCAAAATGAGTCAGTCGACCAGCCACCACTCGACTTTCAAGTTAAAGGTGGATGGTCAACTGCTCAACATAGCGGTCGACCATACTCTTGTAGAATTGACTATTTCGGAAATATCTTTTCGTTTTTGGAAAGATACAATTCCGCGCTCTATAAATAAAGGTGAATTCACTGAGTATTCTTCATCATTTGCTATTATTATTCTTCTGAACTAATCATTCAACCAACGATCTAAGTGTGCGAGCCTTTATTGTTTTCTTCAGTCAAGATCGTTAAAGATCTTGAGAGTTTTTTTTTTTCCACTTCGGTGAGTTTTACGGGACTTATTCATAGAAGTCCTGGGTGTAATAAGACTCTTAGCCTGAATTCCGAGAATCACAGTATAAGGGTTTAAAGTATAGTGGAATGCTTGTGGATGAGAATTGCTACAAGTAGGTGGTGTGGATGTAGACCTGGGGGTCAAACCACGTTATATCGTTGTGTCTTGTATGCTTTCTCTGTTTGCTTCCTCTAACTTTATCTTCCTACTTTACGCATTTTATTTAAGTTTCACCCCCCCCCCCCAAGGGTGATTCACAGTGGTATCAGAGTAAGGCACTCAATAATAGCTTAAAAGCTAAGAGCTAAAGGTTCAATGGCCGAAATCCCTCTTCCCGAAGGCTTGTACACTTCGGAGTCATCCACTCCAATGGAACAAGTTTGAAACGCTCACCTTATTTTGATTTAAAATGCTATGATATTTGGAAATTCCGTATGTCTCATTTTTTGCAGATGCTTGGAGAAGAAGTATGGAACAATTGTGTAAACCAAACAGATATCACTGTCAGTGATGGAAAAAGGACATTCACGGCAGTTGAACTATCATTGAAAACTGCAAACTCCAAAGCTATGACAGCACTTTATGCAGGTCTGAATAATGAAGAATTGATGTGATGTGAACGAAACTACAAAACAACCTATGGAATCTGAAACAACATGTTAAAACATCATGAAGGAACCGCATCTAAAGCCAAAGTTACTTTATGCTTTATAAGTTTAATGTTTTCTGTATGATTCTAGGAGAGAACGTAGATCAGATGTTAGCCCACTTTGATATTATTTATCGCACATGAACTTGAGAGCTTAGGTAAGAGGTTTGATGATGACCGAAAGGTCAAAAAACTCATAAGCTGTCTCACGCCTGATTGGGACATAAAAGCTGATGCAATGAGGGAGACGCTAGAAGAGAAATGATTCGAATACTACACTTATCAGGAAAAGTTAAAGATGTATGAGATATAGATTGCCGAAACAAAGAGGTACCAACAGAATATTGGGATTATACCCAAAACTGAAAAGAAAACCATTGCCTTGAAATCAGCAAATTCACGACCATCAAAATCAGAATCACATGATGAAGAATCAGATAAAGATATCGCACGGCTAACTAAACAATCCAGTAAGTATCTCAAACACAAAAAGTATGGCAGGTCTCAAGGAGGAAGTGACAAAGACAAGCAGGACATATGTTACAAATGCAAGAAGCTAGGACACATCCGCGCAAACTATCCCCTTTCGCAGGAAAGGAACAAAGAATATCTTCACTCAAACTTGAGATTCAGAAAGAAGGTATCAAAGGCAACATGGCACGATTCAGATTCAAGTGATGAAGAGTAAGAACATGACGACTTCGGATTCATGGCTCTTGGGATTGTGAGGTGTAATCACCACTCCAAAAAGAGGTAATCGAACAACCCATCTATAATGATCTAGTAGACATATGTAATGGCTTAAAAGATTTTGCGAAGAAATTAAGTCATAAGTTGAAACAATATAAACAAATGTCTAATGAATCACATGACTCTTGTATTGTAAAAAATAAAAAGTTGAAAGATGCAAATTTGTTGATTATTGAGAAATTTAAGTCACTTAGGAAGGATCATGATTTATTGATGGAAAAAAAGGAGTCTACAACAACAAGTTCAAGAATCTCTGGCAATAAGTAATGAAACCTAAAAGAAATTCATGAGAAATCTGTTTATATTGCTAAACTCACCAATGATCTAAATAAATGCAAAAGAAAATTTGACAAGATAGTGAAGCACTCGAACAAAATGGGATACTTGATGCTATTCTAGATACTTTTCGTTGGTACACCAAAGACGATGAGAAAACTAGAAAAATACTTTGTAATAGAATAATTGAGTTTGAAAAAGTTTGTGAAAAATATGAATGGCTCAATTATCTTATGAAAAGGAATTCAAAATTATATCATGATAATCAAGGACATACAATGAGTCACTACAACGTCAAAATACTAAACAATCTTGTCATACACATATGCATAGCCACCCAAATAGTTACAAATTAGTACATAACTATGCAAATGTGCATGACCCAAGGCATAATCACATTACTTGTCATTATTGTTGTAAGTTAAAACATATATCTTATAACTATTCATTAAAGAAGAATACTAATTCTGTTTGGGTGAAAAAGAATGTAAGTGCAGGAACAATACCAATTTGGGCACCCAAAATTACACCTACCAATCTTAATGTAGGTGCATCAACGTGACAAACCTAAATATCGGTGGTACCATGATAGTGGACGCTCAAACCATATAACAGATGAAAAAAAATGTTTTGCATCACTATCAAGAGAAAGAGGGAAGAACATCATCTTTAGAGATAACAGATTAGTCAAACCATCAGTAAAGATAAAATAAATTTTTGTTCTTCATGCTCCATTGATGATGTACTTTTGGTAAGCGGTTTAAAACACAATTTACCTAGCGTTAGTCAATCATGTGATATTACTTTCGATAAAAATGTATGCACTGTATTAGATAATAATAAACCAAGTTTACTTCTCACTAATACATGCAATAATGTGTATGTCATCAACTCAAATGAATTAGCACATGAAAATATAAGATGTTTCGTTGCTAGAAACGAAGATGGTTGACTATGGCATCGCCGACTTGGACACACAACTATGAACAATCTCAACAAACTTGTCAATAAGGAAATTGTGTGTGGAATTCCCAAAATCAAGTTCGAGAAAGATAAGCCATGGGATTCATATCAGTTCGGTAAGCAAACTAAAAGTTCCCACAAGCTGTAACACCCAGCAAAATAAATTTTTTACCAAACTATCCCACTTTTTGTAAGTATGTACGAAATTATCCCTGTTTGAAAAGTTAATACCAAAACATCCCTGTCGTTAACGGCATTAACGAGTCTAGTAGTATTCCTAGTGTTAACCCCGTTAATGTGATGATGTGGATACAACTTTTCCCTTCGAGTGGGGATTTGGAGAAAAACTAATCTAATACACTAACGTTTACCCCGTTAACGGTAGTGTTTAAACCACACGCGGTAACGGGGTTAATGTTTTTAGTTGGGACAGTGTGGGGGGGGGGGGGGGGGGGGGAGTTTTTCAAAGAGGGGTGTAGTTAAAAAATCTTTAAGTATAGACTCGTTAACCCCGTTAACTCGCCTCATTATACTAGGCGCGTTAACGGGGTTAACGAGTGTCGATTGGGTTCAGCTTTAAATAAGAAATGTTGATAGGTAACATCATTATACTTTTAGTGTTTCTCTCTCCTCTTTCTCCCCCAATTTCGGAACCTAACTCCAAAACCCTAGCATCCCAATTGTAGATCTTAGTCCAAAATTACTCTACAAAATCTTAAAGGGATATTCTTCTTCTTCTCTCACATTATCTTCTTCTTCTCTGGCACTCATATATCCTCCCACTTTGAAAACCCTAAATCTATGTTTGGGGTATTGTTAGTTTGGGGATTAACATAGCGGATTTTTTTATCAAGTTGCTCTCCTTCACTACCCCGTCTTCTTCAAGCTCGAAATTCCTCATCTTTTCTGATCATCCATTTGAAGGTATGATTTTTATATCATTTATTGAATACATTTTGTATATTAGATATTGAATTTTTTTTTAAAAATATGTATAGGTATGGATTATGATATCCTATTTGTCTTTATTTTGGTGGTGAGATCATCCATCACCCAAAAATAGGTTGTTCTTATAGTGCCGTTGATCCCGAAAGAATTTGGGTACCTCGTACAATCACAATGAAAGAACTTGTAAAGAAGGTTTATGAGGTCACTAATTAGGATAGAGAACGATGGAAGAATAAAATTTTAGCCCGTTATGCAACGGAAAAAGGTGATGGTCAATATTTTATGACTGTGCCCGTAGGAAACGACAACTCTCTAAAGTCCATAATTGGTAGAACACTTGATCCGAATTTCAGTTAGTTTGCACTAGAGCTATATATTTCGCAAATTGAAAATATTAATGCCCAACCACATGCTAACCCTGGTTCAAGCTCTGCTCGTGAATTGCCGATCCGTAAGATCGTTTCGAATCCAGTTCAAACATCCTAAGAAATCCCTCCATCCACACAAGAACACACTTTTCCAAATACTACATACCCGGATCATACTGAATTTGAATTGCCAGGTCAACCAAATTTGGATAATGATTAGTTCCGAATACCAATTTTTCAGGATATTTGAAAATGCTACCGTTAATAATGATTTAGTTGATGATGAAGAAGAAGACGAAGAAACAGATGATGAAGCTAAAGCGGGATTACATAATGAAGATGGGGAAGAAGTAGACGAATATTTGAATATTAATATGAATGAGAGTATTGATGTCGATGTGAACTTTACTGATGGCTTCAATAATGTCAACGCTCATGTTACGGAGGAAATGGCACTAAGTGCGAGAGTAAATCATGGTCCACAAGAATCGTCCGGTTCATCTACCGTAAATGAGTTCTACATTGGGCAGGAGTTTCAAAGTAAAGATTCGATTCAACATGCGGTAAAGTTGTACTCCATCAACAAACATCGGGAATTTATCATAATGAAATCTTCACCTACCATCTATATTGTAAAATATAAATTGGCTCCGAAAAAACGTTCACTTGAGGAGTTGGTGCAAATCCCATCGGTTCCAAGTGAGGGTGGTTGTCGGTGGCGATTATGTGCAATTGTTCCGAAGGGCCGGACAAATTTTGTGGTTAAAAAAATAGTAGGGCCGCATACTTGTGTGAATCCCGCATTGAGTCAAGATCATTGCAAAGTTGACGCTAAACTTGTATGCAGTTTGATTATGCATGTTGTGAAGGCTCAGATAGGAATTACACCGCGTGCAATTATTGAGATGGTCAAACTTAAATTGAATTATCAGATATCTTATCGGAAGACTTGGATTGCAAAACAGAAACCTATTGAGAAGTTGTACGGATCATTTGAAGAGGCGTACACTAAGTTGCCTTTACTTCTATCAGCAATACAAGCAGCAAATCCAGGAACTGTTGTCCATTGGGATAAGTATGAATCTGGTCCTAGCGTTGAAACATTCAGGGGTGTGTTTTTGGCATTTGGTGCTTCAATTGAAGGGTTTAAGTCCTACAGACCTATTATAAGTGTTGATGGAACACACCTGTATGGTAAATATAAGGGTTGTTTGTTAATAGCAGTCGCACTGGATGCGAATGATTGTTTGTTTCCATTTGCTTTCGCAATAGTTTTCAGAGATAGTGTTCATACATGGACATGGTTATGAGTTGTATTCGTTTCTATGTCACTGATCGGCACGCAGCTATTTTGGCCGCCATGGAATCGCAGAATGGTGCATGAACGAACCCAGTGCTTATCATCGTTATTGTATGCAATATTTTGCTACCAATTTCTTTACCAAATTTGGTAGCAAAGCAATGAGGATGAAAGTGAAAATTATAGCATGTCAAAACCAACCAAAAAAATTTCAAAGCAAACTCGCGGAATTGGAAACAGTCAATGCGGAAGCGGCAAATTGGTTGAAAGAGAAAATAGTTGCGAAATGGGCACTTTCTGAAGATGGAGGACGGCGATATGGGATAATGACTACCAACCTATCAGAAGTTTTCAACTTGATTTTGAAAGGCATGTGTAGTTTACCAGTAACTACTATTGTGGACATGATCTTTTACCGTCTTAATTCGTACTTTGCCACACGACATCAATTAGCCAACAAGCTAATTACGGAGGGTAAAATTTTTGCACAAAGAGTACAGGATTTGATAGATCTCCAGCGTGAAAGAGCCAACATGCATGAGGTGATATTGTTTAGCCATCAACCTAGAGTTTTTCCAGTCAAAACAGGTATACGAAGAGTAGGTGGGAATCAAAAGGGTGGTACAGATCTCGACTTCTTTTCTCTTATGACATATAGGGCCCACCATCTATGTAACACCCCGAATTCCATTTACATGTAATTCGTAGTACAACAGGATATTTTACTTCATTTCGTACAATTTTACAAAGAAATCTAAAAAAATTATTTACACAACAATGTTTATTGCAGAGTTACACAGCAGAAGTTAAATAAAAATACAACATGAAAACAACTCTAATATCAGCAGCTTTAATATAATCTTTATTATCAACCGTATTTACGTCCTTGCCAATCCAATCAAACTGTAGCGCCCCGAATTTCCAATATGATATCTTAGAAATACATGGCACATCCCAGCATCAACTTCAATTGCAATAGTAAATATAGCCAAAAACACAGATAATTTTTATTTCAACTTTGATTACATCACTTTGCTTACAAAACACAGCGGAATACAAAACACTTTGAATTACAAACTTTTTCTTTTACAATACATTCTTTTATAATTTACATAAGCTCTATTATCATTATAGCACAAGCATCCAAATTCCAAGCTATAAGCACCTACCTGTAAAACATGAGGCTAGAGATAATCCTAACCCCCAAAATTACAGGGGTCAGCCATAACGGTGTGAGTGACATCAAAAGAAAAGCAACATAAATAAAGCATGAGACATAGTCATAAGCAACATGTGTTAATAGCAAGAATAATTGAAATAAGAAATAACAATAAATAAAACATGAAAACATCAAGGATTATGAAATAGTAAATAGTAAGACATGAAAACATCAAGTGAATCTAGACTAAGTGTCAAGTGTAGGAAAACAGAAAACAACAAGCATAAAACCAAGTCAAGAAAACATCAATGCTATATGCCGACTCTCTAATGCATACTTGTCGGATTCTATGCATCCCACAATACATAGGTCCGGTGCAAGCCCTTATCTTTCTCCACTTTATAGGGTTAAGTCCCTCGTTATGCAACTAATCCTACTAGGGTGATGAAAAACATGATCCAGAATACTCCGCGAATAGACATCACAACCCTCGACGTGCAAGCATCATGTAAGAATATATCAAAAACCGGAGAATCACCTCCCAATCGTGTACCTGACGAATAAGCTTGCGAGGCCCTCGACGTGCAGTTACACCGGGTACATATCGTGAATAGGCCCGCCGACCCTCGACACGCAAATGCACCCTGCATGCTCCGTGAATAGGCCTGCAGAGCCTCGACATGCGAACATACAAATGTCCTCTCGAGACAGAACAACAAATAGTCCTGGAACGTATTCGTTGGACTAACAAAACCAAGAGTATATACTTACGTTTCCCAAGTTCCATCACATCTCCACTAGTGTCTGTCCTTAAGTTAATTATCATTAAAATACAAAATCCTCACCTCTAGAGTTAGTGTATCCTGTCAGACTTAAATTCACAATAACAACCCCAAGACCCAATTGGTCTAAATAAACAAATCTCATTTGCCGGTTTACAGGACTCCCACTCAACTCCTAGCGATTCGCAAAACAAATATCCACACAAAACTTTCAATAAAACTCTTAATATCATCAAAACGATTATATGAAGGAAACTTCTTAAATCAGCAAAACCAAATTCATTTAATGTGTTCATAAAATTCCAGAATTCAAATAAAAAATTAAATCCATTAAATAACGGAAAACCATATATTTAGGTCTTTAAATATCACAAAACATCAATTCTTTTGAAAACACGTATAACTCATTTGATAAGGTCAAAAGAATACATTTAAACTCCATTATAAATAAAATATAATTTCTCTGTAAAATATTGTAATTTGTAGTAAAAACATCATTTAAACAGTAGATTAATAATCTATAGTCGCAGAAATAATCATTTAAAGAAACGTCAAAAAACTCAAGAAATTCATTAGTCAAAGCAATAGTAGTCGACTTCATGAGATAGTCGGTCGACTGTCCTGTGTGGAATCCAAAACTCAAGAAAACATCATTTGGAGCAGTGGCAGTCGACTATATAAGGTAGTCGGTCGACTGTCCCGCGTAAAATCCAAACTCAAGGAAAACATCAATCATAGCAGTGACAGTCGACTGCATAAGGTAGTCGGTCGACTGTATAAGGTAGTCGGTCGACTATCCCGCAGAAAATCTGAAACTCAATAAAACATCAATCGGAGCAGTGACAGTAGACTGCACAAGGTAGTCGGTCGACTGTCCCGCGAAAAATCCAAAAACTCATGAAAATGATTCAGCCGGGACATCGACAGTCAACTGTCGAACCTACAGACTACAGTTTAAGGTCTGTGCATGTTTTACTGATACATCGATTAAAACTTTATAAAATCAAAATCTAGTTTCCTAAGATGCTTGAACATATCATATATTATATATATAGGAGTTATTAAAACAATCAAAAACACATCAAGATCTCAAAATGGGAATTTTCTCAAAAACTTTCAATTCAGTCAACATATATACATACATATTCAAATATGGACTTAAGCATCAGTTTAAACTTCAAAATTCCATCAATAAGAGTAGTAAGATGTTTAGAACTATTTCAGTATTAAAATAACCAAGATTAAATCAAAACTCCACAAAACACAAGAAAACCCAATTTCTTCAAAACAATGAAATTGAATATAAATACAAGTATATGTGTGCATGTTTGTGCATTAAGAAAACATCAAAACCCCATCAATTGGAAATAACGAAGTGTCTAGATTTAATCTCAGTACTAAAACCAATCATATCCAACTGAAAACTTCTCAGAACTTCACAAAACAACACAAAACCAATTTCGGCTGTGTGCATCACATACCCAAAAATCAACAACCCTTGTTCACTTCAAAACTAGATCTTTTTAATTTAATAACCCCTCTTATGATCCATTTGATCTATATTTAATTACTCAGTAGTTTACTCACGAGTATAATCAAGTATAACAACTATTAATCAAGTTTCATTCTTTAAAATATCACAACAAAGTGTGCATTCAACATAGACAGTAAAAGTCAAGACTTGTTCACCTTTTGGGGTGGAACAACATGCAATCTTAGTATGATCCATCAAAACAGAAAAAGTATGAAGAAACAATCTACTCATGATCTTTATTTAGTTCTTTAACAATCTCAATTCACCAATTAGGGTTTTAGTTCATCATAAATATAGTTTCAAGTAAAGATTCAATTTTAAACTCATCTAATCATCAAATTCATTATATCTTCATCAAAACCATAATATGTTTTCTAATAGACAAATCATCACATACAACATGCATAGAACAAAAGAAAACAAAACATGTCACTCACCTCTTTGAAGATTCAACCGAAGAAAAATAAAGAATAAGAAAAATCCTCCTTCGCAAGAAAACCAAGAATCCTCGCCTGAAAACTCCAAGAAAATAATAATAATAAAAATCTCTGTGTAGCACCGCAAGAGACGGATGCACCCCACTCTCAAATATGCCGGAAATATATGTTTTAGGGTTTTGTAAATAGATTTGCAAAATACCGCTTTTAAATATATCTTTCTATATATAAATCTTTATACTTGGAAATAAAATAAAAACAACTTAATTGAGTTTTGAAAAACAAGAATAACCACATTACAATCAGCCGGCACCGTTTAAAAACCCAGAAAAATGAATTTACACTTTTTCCCCTCTAAATGGCAAATTTGCAAAAAGATCTTTTTTTTAATCAAAACTTGCAAAATAAACCAAATATATTTTAAAAAAAGTAGCCTCTTTACCTCTGAGTTAACTAGGCATCATGCCCAGCCCAAAAATCTATTAAATCTGAAGTTTTTACTCCAAGTGGTAATTTTGCACAAAAGTCCCTCTTTTGTAATATTTGCAAATAGGTCCAATAATTGTCAAAAAAATCCAGAAAATTCAAAAATAATATTTAATAATAAAAAATAATTTTTCCCAAAATAATTTTTGACTTTGCACTTCCCAAGAAATTTTTTTCACGTGTTTTTCACGTGTAAAAAGGTAAATTTCAGAAAAATATTTATTAAATTACCAAAAATCATTTTAATCCATTTATAAATCTTAAAAAAATTATTTAAATATCTCGGGTATTACACAAGCCCTGCACTAAAAATCTGTGGGCACGTCAGTTGCTTACAACCGACGCATTGTTATAAACAACGATCCTCTCTATGTTGTATTATAACGAAATCTCTTATTTTAGCAAACACAATCTTGAATGTATATAAAAGTGTAAAGAGTGACTATCCTAATCATTTCAGTTTATGCAATGACTTAATGCCTAATACAGATGTTATACTACAATGACACTAATGCATACTTGTTCAGTATCTATGCATCCTATACTATATAGGTCCAAGGGCAAGCACCTACGTACTCCACATTAAAGGGTTTTATCCCTCGCCATGATAACTACCCAATAATAAAACAAAATTTATACATTCCACGAGTACGGATTCCAGTCTCGAAGATCCACTGCCCGAATATACAGAATTCTCGTCGTGCGAACATCCCGTAAGTGTCCCTCTAGCCCCAGTATACCCATATACACTGGAGTACGGCCTACTATCTGTCCGACTAATCATGATCCCGAAATCCACCGCCCGTTCAATCATAATTCCGGATTTAATTAAGGCTCATCTCCATCGCAAGCAACCACTGCCCCAGAACCCACCGCCTGACTGAGTCTATAGTTCCGGAATCCACTGCTCGACTATATAGAGGCCCTCCACTCACGTTTGCCCAAGTTTACTATATCTTCACTTAGTGCCTAATTCTTAAGTTTAAACATGAATAAATAATACCACCTAGAGCTAGTTTACCCTCCTACCGGTCTTAAACCATACACCGAGAACGATAGCACATACTGGACCTTTATCAAAATCAATTATTCATTTTCATTCCTTTACCGATACCTGGGTATCACTAAGCCTCTAGAATCAACATCTTTTCATGTTCAACCACTTGGGGTACTCATACCCTTATAACTCATGTTCATATATTCATAATTTATTCAAATTCTTTCATTCATTCTTATTTATTCATCAATAAGTACAATCTCAACCTATTCATTTTCACAATACACTTTTCATATTTATCAAAACCTTCTCAATACAAGTTAATTAAGATTAAAACATAATCTCTTAAAATTCATCATTGAAAACTCATCTCATCATTTTCCTTTGATTTATTTTAAACCAATTCCTAACATCATTAACCATATATATTTTGTTCTTGAGTTCACATCTCATCTAAGCATGAATATGATCTTTTTTTCCCAAAATTTAACTTAAAACAGCGAGAATATATTTCCAATCACCTCGTTTAATTATCATTTGCAAAAACAGTAAATTTAAAGTCAGAAACTGCATTTCATGCTATTTGTAAAAATCATAGAAAATCATATACTACACGAAAATTTGTGTTATTTATATCAAAATAAAGGTGTACAAGTCTACTACAATTTCTTAGTTATAAGTTTCCTCAAAATATTATATCTATAACCCTGAATTCTTCGAAATATACAGTAGGGTCGAAATACTGAAATACTGCCACTGTACAGTCTTGTAAAATTTATATAAAATTTAATTCTTTGTGAAAATTTGACTTTTTAGACTTTTCAGAAAGTTTAACAAGTCTACTGCAATTTCATAGTTCTGACTTTTCTCAAATTATTTCATTTGCAAAGCTGAATTGACCAAAAACCGAAATGTGTACAGATTTCCAACAACCAGTCAACTACTAACCAGATCTGAGTTTATATTTTATCAAAATAGTAAACCACCTCCAAATCTTATGAAATTTTAAAAGGATGTTCGTGACATATACAAGATGCTCTCAAAAAAGTTTTAGCTCTAGATTCTAACTATTTTATTAAATACAATTTTCTGATGGGCAAACAAAACTAAAAACAGTAACTTTTCTTGGCATGAATTAGTAACTTTGTGTACAAATCTATATCCATATCATTTAATCTAATCATGATGTACTACCATGCAATCAAACAACATCATTTCAACTTATCTACAAAATAATTTCTCAATTAGCATGCATTTTATTTAAATATCATCATCACAAATTAACCACTACTCATATGTATAAACAATTTTAAATATCAATTTTCCTACATATGCATGACACTAAAATTTTAAAAAGTTCAAGAAGACACCCACCTCAATGAAGATTCTAATGTAGATGAAAACTCCTAGAAGTTGTTCCTAGCTCCAAGAATGGGACTCCCTTCTTCTCCTAACAAGTCTTCCTTCCTCCAAGCAAGAACTCAAATAACTCTCTTTTTCTTCTTTTCTTTTCTTTCTTTTCCTCTTTCTTTTCTTATCTTTCTTATATTTTGTTTCTTTTGATTTTTTGTGTAAGATTTCATGAAGAAAGTGGGTGGAATTTATAGGGTTTGAGAAAACTCTTCTACTACCTAAATTAAGTGTTCAAATTCATAACCTACATAACCCTCTTCACTAATTACCCACTCACCATTACTACACAAACTCCCAACTCTTATTCTTCCTTCATGAATTGGCCGACCCTTAGATTTCCCACATGTGCACACTTCTCATTTAGTCATTTTTATTTATTTGATTGTAAATGTTGTTACATGACAAGTGTAGGATAAAAAATGTTTATTAAAAATGTAGATTAACTAATGGGATTTTCTTTTAAATAATTTTTTAATGGGCTTTAAGATGATCTTTAGGCCTATGGGTTTTAATTAAAATTAAATAATACATTTGTGATTAGAAAATGAGAAGAGAAGTTCTCATGACTTAATAAAATTTTAGGAATAAAATGTGCATGAAATTTTACTTGAAAAATACGTGTGAAAGAAAATAATAAATATTCGAATACAAAATAAATTCGGGAGAGTGGAAAATATTCATAAACAATAAAAATATAACGTACATAAAATATTCATATTGATAGTGTTACGGATATTTCACGTAACGGAAAAATATACGTAATCAACACGTGTATCAAAAACACGTGCAATACACGTAAAACACAAGAATTAAAATAAATATTTGAGTTGGCTAAAAATAGGATTGAAATGAGTGTTGAGAAAATGGAAAACATATAAATAATCAGAATATAAGATATATATGATATTTATATAGAAATACGTTACGAATATTATTCGTAATAGTACAAAATACACGTGTATAACACACAAGAAAAAAATTATCATCACTCAATTTTGCAGGGTGTTACAGTCTAAGTATTTATATATCTTCTTCTCTCTCTCCTCAGCCCCAACAAAAACCCTAACCCCTCTTTCTAAACGCATCACTTCCTCATTAGTTTTTTGTGCTTTCTGCCCCCGAATTTGTGGCATCTCATCTCTTCTCTCGCTCTCAATGGCATCCAAAGTTCCATCTTCTAAGTCTAAGGGTAAGAAATCCGTTTCTACTACCTCTAAATTAGTTTCTAGAGACGGGAGAGTTTTTCGTAATAATGTTTGAATTGATCTATATTTCCAAACTCTTTTCACCACTCATGTTGTACCCAGTCGTTCAATTGATCTTGGTTCCTTGGGAGGAAAATTTAGTAACATGGTTAGAATTCTTCGAGAATTTGGGTGGGAAGATTTTCTCACCACTCCTAGTATCCACTCCAATTCTCTTACCCGTCAATTTTATGCAATCTAAACGGTATTAAGGACAATAACCTCACACTCTTTTCAATTATTCTTGGTAAACTTATTTAAATCACCCCCCGAGTATCTTCTCTCCCGATATAACATTCCCGATGGTGAGTTTGAGGCCTATAATCTTGATTTCACTTCTCTTGAATATAAACCTAGTCATGACAAAAATACCGCAAAATCAATGATCATTAAACCCGGCTCCCTCACCATTGTCACACTTGTGTCTTAAATAAAATTGTTACTAAAAATATTTGGCCCAAAGGGAATGATAAAACTGAAATTCGGGTAGATCAATTGTTTCTAATCTTTCTTATTTTGGGTGAAAACTAATTTGAACTTGCCACCTTTATTATCCACACCATAAATCATCCTTCTTCCCGTATTCGTGCTCTTCCTTTTAGCTCTCTCATCTATAACCTTACTATTGATTTTTGCATTACCGATGGAAATTTTCTCTTAAGCAAAGCTCACATGCCCATTCTTCCTCAACAAATAGGTATTGATGTCCCGTTTACCCAACGGGCCTACCGTCGTCAAGCCCAACAAGATCGTCAAGCTCCACAAGTACCCTTTTCTTCCTCTTCTTATCGGCATGAGAATCCCTCCGCTCCTATGACTACTGCACAATTTGAGCAACATCAAACCAATGTTTATGGATATTATCTAAGCATCATAGAGCTCATCCAAAATCTAGATGATTGGGAGCCCGTTCCTCCTCCTTTCTCCCAATCCAGTGATGATGAAAGCAACGACAACGACGATGATGACGACGATGAAAAGTAGCATGAAGATGTCGATGTTACATTGTGTGTTCTCTATATGTAATTTTTTAAAAAAGTTGTTTCTCTTTTGGATCCTATGTCATCTTTCTATTGTAATCAGATGAAGTTTTGATAAATGAATTTCATGTACCTTCGTATATTTCCTCCTTAAATGAAGACTTGGTTGCTAACTAGATTTCTTATATATTTGCTTATGTGTGCTTGATTGACAAGAATCTGTTATTTGGAATATTGGTTCATCAATCGGATTGCATCCTATTAATTTCATCTTCCCGGCTTCTGTGAAGGGGTGCGATCAACCGCCCGGTCGACCGCCCAACATTCTGTCCCTCTTGTTTACAGGGTATTTTCATTTTTATTTTTTTCAATCGATCGACCGCCTGGTCTACTTTTTTTTTTCTTCATAATCTCTATTTCTTTACAGCTCCTGTCCCCTCTTGGTGTGTTCCAAAAAATGGGAGAAAATATTAGCACTTAGAAATTAATTTCTTGTCACTCATGAATTATGTATTTTGTATTTTTTAAATCTCAAATATATGATACCATGAAGAGCTCTCACTGTATATCAAAGAGCTTCGTGATCAACGGTATCATGTAAGTAGATTTCTCTAGTAGTACCTAAAATGTAATTTTGATTATCATGTTGTACTCATATAATTCTGTTTCTTAAATATACTTCTCTCTTAAAAACGAAAGGTATTTTAACTCACATGAATGTATGCATGTTTTGTTTTATGCATATAGGATGCATCATGAGCACACACTTACAAAATTCTTATGTGCATGAATTTTGGGCGGGGGGGGGGGGGGGGGGGGGAGTATTAGATTAAGAGGGAGCATTTAATTTCTTTTAAATTTAAAATTCTAAGGTATATTTTGTTCACACCAAAAGGGAGAGATTGTTGACCCTAAATTTGGTGTGCACAAAACGTATTATTAAGACTAATATTTTCAGTTGAGATCTACAGGATTTTCAGAGAATGTAATTCAAAAGAAAGAGCCAAAAAGATAAGCAATCAAGCAAAAGATGAATGTATCAAAGAAGATTGCAATTATCAAAAAGATTTCAACTCAAGAAACATGTGTTTTAAATCCTCAAGGAAGTCGGCAAATATTATTTATTCATTTCTATTTATGTGAGGAAATACCATGTAAAGAATCTTTGGGAATAATTAGTTTTGGAAAGAATATAAAGTAGATTGATTAAATAAATATTCAGTTTGCACGATAGCGGTCGTCGCACATATGTCGGTCGACTGTCACACAATCGACCGCTCATCACAGTGCAACGATGGGTCAGACGATTGGCCACCTCTCAAATTTCAAGTTAAAAGTGGACGGTCGACCGTACTCTTGCAGAATTGACTATTTCGGAAATATCTTTAAATCACCCTAGGAGGGGTGAATAGGGTGATCGTGCGGAATTTAAAAAAATAATAAAATAAAGTAAAGTAAATGCAAGAGTGATAAGAAAAGAAAACACAGATGACGCAACGATATAATGTGGTTCGACCCCCAGGTCAACGTCCACACCACCTACTTGTAGCAATTCTCCCCCACAAGCGTTTCACTATACTCAAAATCCTTGTACAGTGATTCTCGGATTCAGACCGAGAGACCTATTACACCCACATGACTTCTAATCCAAGTCGCGTAAATCTCACCGAAGTGGAAAAGAAATGAAAAGAAAACTCAAGATCGTTAATGATCTTGACTGAAGAATACAACCAAAATAAATGCTCACACTTGGATTGATTAAATAAAGGATTAGCTCAGAAATTTTCTCAGAAGTAATTAGGTGAAGAATACACAGTGGATTCGTTAATATTAATAGACGGGGAAGTGTATCAATCAAAAATAGAAACAGTACTTTCCAAGAATATACACAGCGCAAAGTGCGGTCGACCATCATATTGGTGCGGTCGACCGTTCAGCTTTCTGACGTAAAGTAGAGAGGTGAAAGGTTGACTGCTTCTCAAACAACTCAAGGTTGCGGTCGACCGGTATCGCGCTGTTTATTCCGAATCCACCTTGTTTTCTTACCATAAACTAATCCCTCTTTAATCAATCTTATACAATTATAATCTCACGAAAATGGAAGCAAAAAATTCAGGTCTTGATATCTTCCTCTTTTGCTTGTGGACCAATTAATCAAGAACTCTTTTTGAATATCTTCCTTTTTTGCTTGTGTTTGCCATTATTCTTTATTGCTTTCCTTGTTTGTATATTTGTGAATCTCTCTTGGATTTCTTTTTTATGTTATTTGATCCTGAAAAATCTGAAACACTAAATTCAAACTTATTAGTATGAGTGAGCACGTTTTGTGCACACCAAACTAAGAGTCAACAATCTCCCCCTTTTGGTGTGAATAAAACATGCATGAATGTTTGAAAATTTAAAACACAACATATGAATACTCCCCCTAAATTTAGCACATCCTGTAGTACAGATTTTCATATAGATAAAGCTTTTAAGGGAGTGAATACTCCCCCTTAATATAATGCTACCTATAATACAGAACTTAAAGAACAAATATAAGAGGGGGTGAGAGTAATATACATGTTCATGAAATAATTTGAATATTTATGAAATACAGAACTTAAAGAACAAATGTAAGAGAGGGGTGAGAGTAATATACATAGTTGTTCATGAAATAATTTGAATATTTATGAAATAAGGAGAAAACATTTTGAAAACATTCTAAAAATAATTCTCTTCCTTTTTGGAACACACCAAGAGGGGATAAATAGAGTGGACATAAGTAAAATAAGCATTGGAAAGTTCGTAGAACAAATCATCAATGAAAACACCAAAGAGAAAACATTTTATGATATTACAATGAATACAATCTTGTAAAAAAATGGAAGAGAATCTTCTTACATGATACCGTTGATAGCGAGACTCTTTGTTATACAGTGAGAGCTCTTCATAATATTATAGATTCGAGATTCTCCCCAATACACATGAAGCAAAAAGAAAATCAAAATTTTGAGAAAGGAACATTAATTTTATAAGACTTTGAAAATATAGGCCAGAGAGAGAACCGATCGACCGCACACTGCGGTTTTTCAAAAAATTTCCAGAGAGCATGGCGGTCGACCGCAAAACCAATAGAACCCACAAAGGGCGAACCGGTCTACCGTACGGTCGACCGCAATAAGCAAAAGTTAATCGAGACAAAAAATAATCAAAAACCGAGACTGAGCCAGTCGACCGTACAGTCGACCGACCCACACAAAAAATTTTTAGGCAGAAAAATCGATAACATTTAATGCTCCTCTCAAGAAGTAAAAACGTTTTTCATCTAAAGGTTTTGTAAAAATATCAGCAAGTTGCGACTTAGTGGAAATATACTCAAGTAAAATACCCCCCTTTTGAAAGTGATCTTTAATGAAATGATATCTAATATCAATGTGTTTTGTGGGACTGTGTTGGTCAGAATTTTTGGTCATATGAACGGTGCTAGTGTTGTCACATTTTATTGGAATATAATCAAAGAATACCTTATAATCCTCGAGAGTATGTTTCATCCATAATACCTGCGCACAACAGGATCCTGCCGCAATATACTCAGCTTCAGCAGTAGAGAGAGTAACAGAATTTTGCTTCTTGGATGCCCACAAAACAAGGCATTCGCCCAAAAAGTGACATGTACCACTAGGGCTCTTTCTATCTGTCAAGCTCCCGGCATAATCTGCATCAGAGTATCCTACAAGAGAAAAATTTCTATTTTTCGAGTACCAAAGACCAGTATTTGGTGTGCCTTTGAGATATTTAATGATACGCTTAACGGCAACCAAATGTGATTCCTTGGGACACAATTGAAAACGTGCACATAAACAAACACTAAACATAATATCAGGACGGAATGCAATAATATAAAGTAAACTATCGATCATTCCTTTGTAAGTAGAAATATCAACATTGTTACCAGATTCGTCTTTGGATAGCTTAGTGGTAGTGGCCATCGGATTTTTGTAAGCATTAGCATTTTCAAGTCCGAACTTCTTGACAAGTTCTTTTGCGTACTTGGATTGGTTTATAAATATGCCATCCTTTCTTTGTTGTATTTGAAGTCCAAGGAAATACGTTAGTTCTCCCATCATACTCATTTCGAACTCATCTTGCATTTGATTTGAAAACTCCTTGCAAATATTTTCATTAGTGGATCCAAATATAATATCATCAACATAAATTTGAACGATTAAAATATATATTAAAATATGCTTTATAAATAGTTTAGTGTCTACTTTTCCTTTAGAAAAAGCCTATGTGAAGAAGAAACGAACTCAGTCGTGCATACCAAGCACGAGGGGCTTGCTTCAAACCATAAAGAGCTTTATCAAGCCGAAAAACATGGTTTGGGTGTGTGGAATCAGTGAATCTCGGTAGTTGTGCCACATAAACTTCTTCCGAAATAAATCCATTTAAAAATGCACTTTTAACATCCATTTGAAAAAGAGTAAAATCCATATATGCAGCAAAGCAAGTAAAATACGAATGGCTTCAAGCCTAGCAACTGGTGCAAAAGTTTCATCAAAATCTACACCCTCTTGTTGATTATAACCTTGTGCAAAAAGACAGGTCTTATTCCTAGTGATTGAACCAGATTCATCTAACTTGTTCCTAAACACCCACTTAGTGCCAAGTATAGTCCTATTGTGAGGTCGAGGAACAAGTCTCCATACTTGATTCCGTTCGAATTGATTAAATTTTTCTTGCTTGCAATTATCCAATCATTATCTTGCAAGGCCTCCTTAATGTTCTTAGGTTCAAGTATGAAAACGAAAGCGATAAAACACATAGAATTTTGAGCTTGAGTGCGAGTATTTACCCCTTTGGACATATCACTTCGTATAAGAGATGGTGGATGACTAGACATGATTTTCCATGCGGGACGTCTCTCACTTGTGGAGTCTTGATGTTGTATATTTTCTTCTTCCATGGCATCAATTTGTTGTGTAGGAATCTCATTGATTTGGTTTTTAGGTTCATCTTTGTCTTAAAGCACCACTTGATTTTGATCATTTGCTTGTGGTTCTTCTTCAATATGAACCTGTTTCTTTTCAACACGAACCCATGTCTCATCATCATCAACAACATGTAATATTTCTTTGGAGTAGGGATTAGTTTCATCAAAAATAACATCAATAGATTCCTGAATTGTGCATCTTCTTTTGTTGAATACACGATATGCTTTGCTACTAAGAGAATATTCTAGGAAAACATCTTCATCACTTTTACGATCAAACTTCCCCAAGTTATCAAGGGTATTTAAAATGAATACTTTGCATCCGAAGACACGAAAGTAGCTTAGGTTGGAAATTTTGCCATAATATAGTTCAAAAGGAGTTTTCTCAAGATATTTTCTAATGATTACTTGGTTTATGGTATAGCATGCTGTATTGACAGCCTCTGCCTAAAATGATTTAGATAAATCTTTTTCACTAAGCATGGTACGAGCCATTTCTTGAAGAAATCGATTCTTCCTTTCAACAACCCCATTTTATTGGGGAGTGCGAGGACATGCGAACTCATGTTTTATTTCCTTTTTGTCACAAAATGATGTGAAGAGTTCGTTTTGAAATTCCCCACCATGATCACTATGAATAGTAACAATGGTGAGGTTTTTCTCATTTTCCACTCTATGATAGAATTTTTGAAATACATATACTGTGTCATCTTTTTGTGGCAAAAAGACAACCCAAGTAAATCTACTATAATCATTAACAATTACAAAAGCATATCGTGCACCACCATTACTACGTGTTCGTGATGGACCAAAAAGATCCATGTGTAAGAGTTCAAGGGGTCTAGAAGTTGATACTGTTTTCTTTGATTTGTGAGAACTTTTTGTTTGCTTACCAAATTGGCATGACTCACATGGTTTGTCTTTTTTGAATTTGATTTTGGAAATTCCTCTCACAAACTTCTTGCTTACAAGTTTGTTGAGATTGTCCATGGCCGTGTGACCAAGCCTTCGATGTCATAGCCATCCATCCTCATTTCGTGCGACAAAGCATCTCATACTTTCCTGTGCTAATTCATTTGAATTTATGACATAGACATTATTGCATTTGTTAGCAAGAAGTAAACAAGATTTATTTTTGTTGCCGCTAATTTCGGTGTGGGGGCAAACAAATAGAATTTGTGAGATCGTGTAAAACCTGAATAGCAAACACCTAACCTGTTCCGCCGGAGCTTTGACCGTTGACTCCCGCCGTTCACCTGCAAGAAAGTGCGAGACACCGGGGTTGATCCCGGCGACGCACCCTCCGACGCTCAAGTCAGTAACCAGAAATGATTATGAAAGAGCGTTTAACTAGAGAAAGATTGATTACCTCTTAATGGAGATGGGTGGGGGGTATTTATAGTCGCCGTTAGGATCAGATAAGGAATGTGATTCCTGTAATCTGATAAGGCATAAAATCCTCGTAATCAGATTAGGAATGTAATCCCTTAATCCCGGTGAAAAGATAGATGTGAATCAGAGCCGTTGATTAGGATTAATCAGAAACCCTAATTCTATCTTTTCTGGACTGGGTGTGTTTCGGGTTGGGACCCGTACCCAGTTGAGGTGGATCCGTTCGTGGGTTATTGGGTCGTGAAGAAAGACCCAGTTCCCATTTCAGACCCGTTAGTAGGTGAAATTACCGTTTTACCCCTGAGCTTTAAGATTCGTGTCCGATGTGAACGGTCCCGATTTAATCCTATTTTTAGCCATATCACGAGCCCCCCACTCCCGAAGACTGAGTTTGATCAGCCTTTGAGGAGTAGTTTTACCGTTTTAATGGCGTACGGGATTTTATCGGTGTTCTTAAGGGAGTTTGGAATCTTTCTCGGGGTGTAACAGTGTTATTATGGGCTTGTAAAATGCCCAAAAATATTCTCAGAATTTTTTGGATTTTTGGTGATTTTTCCAGATTTTTCTGAATTTTTTTGAATTTTTTTGAATTTTTTATTCATTTTCTGAATTAAATAATTAATTATCAAAAATATTAATTAATTATTCTATTTTAATAATTATTTTTTCAGAATTTAAAAATAATTTTTTCTGAATTAATAATTATTTTTAGAATTTTTAAATAATTTTTTCGATTTTTAAATATTTTTTTCAGATTTTTTAAATAAAAAAACAATTAAATAAATAAATAAATAATTTAAATATTACCTGGACTTGTGGCAGATTTCTGGCCGTCCATCATGACCAGATGAGCACGCATCGTGAGGCAGATCGCGATTGGACACGTGGCAGATTTCTGGCCGTCCATCATGACCAGATGAGCACGCATCGTGAGGGAGATCACGATCGGGACACGTGGCGCATTTCTGAGCGTCGATCGTGTCGCGACGCGAATTTTGAGACGATCGGACGGATCGTGTTGGTCGGTCCCTTTTTTTCTCAATTTACAGCCTCGGTACCCCGGTCCCTCGGTTCGGCACGTTGGCGAAGGCTCCTCGGCTCGGCGTGATGCCACGTGGCAGTGCCACGTGGCGCCCCTTTTTAATTTTTTATATTTTTTTTCTTCTTCTTCTTCTTCTTCTTCTTCTTCTTCCCTTCTTCTTCTTCTCTCCACCGAACTTGCCCCACGCCCTCCTTCTTCTTCGTTTCTCTCTTCATCGAACTCGCCTTCGTGCCGACTCGACCCCGCCACTCCTCCAGCACCATCTTGGCAGTGCTTCGGCAAGTTCAATGGAGCTCCGAGGGTGAGCTCGGCAGGGTGGAGGAGCTCGGCGAAGTGGGTCGGTGCTTCGGTGCTCGGCGACTCCGTGGAGAGGAGCTCGGCTCGGAGTCGAGACATGGCGGAGCTTGGTGCTTCGGAGGTGGAGCTCGGAAAGGCGGCGAGGAGTTGTGGCGGAGTTCGAGCTTGGGCGAAGGTGGCGAGGAGTTGGAGCTTCGGTTTGATGGGTTCGGCTCGGCATGGAGAGTCGACGCTTTGGCGAAGCTTCGTCGGCGGTGTGAGCTCGGAGGTAAGGAGCTCGGTTCGAGAGGTCCTCGCGACTTGGAGGCGCGCTTGGAGGTGACGAACTCGACGAACGTGGAGGAGGTCGACAGTGGAGAGGTGTTGGCGCTCGGCGACGTGGAGCTCGAAGTGGAGTTCGAGCTCGGTGGGGAAGAGCTCGTCAGTAATGGGTTTGAAGTTGGAAGGGAGCTTGGTGACGGAAGGCGTGTGGCTCGGCGTGGAGCTTGGTGAGGGAGCTCAATGGAGTTCGGCAATGGAGCTCGACTGTTGGGAGAGCTCAAAAGCTGTGAAGGATTTGGAGCTCGTCGACGCGTTGGGACTTGGAGCTCGATGGCGGAGGCGAGCTCGTCGTTGGAGCTCGGTGCAGGAAGAGAGGGAGGTGGAGCTCGTCGGAGGAGAGAGCTTCGATGGTGAGCTCGGAGACTCGTCGAGACGGCCTCGAGCTCGATGAAGAGGGAGCTTTCGGCTACGAGCTTCGAAGAGGAGGTTGATAGTGGCCGTGAGTGGGCCTAACGAAGGTCCGAGCTTCGATGGTGAGCTTTGGCTGCTCGTGCACGCTCGGCGAGGAGAAGAGGCACGCTCGGAGGCAGCGGATGTGGAGCTCGGTGCGCGGAGGAGCTCGGCGAGTGGAAGGTAAGTGTTGGGTGCTGGAGCTTGGCCATGGCGAGGCGTGGATAATGGAGATGGCCGATGATGAAGGTCGGCAAGGAGCTCGGCGTCGGAGCAGACGAGAAGAGAGGTCGACAATGAAGATGGATCTCAATAGTGACGACCGTGAGTAGGGGGGAGCTTGATGGAGGAGGCAGTCGGCGAGGTCGGGTTCGCGCGAAGATGGGTTCGGCGGAGCCCGAGGTTGAAGAAGACTGGGGTTCGGTTTCGTTTGGTTTTGGCGCCAGGAGTTTGGAGAAGGAAGAGTGAGCGAAGTGGGTCGGGTTCGGATCCCTTAACGGGTCGACCCGGCCCCGTGCCACCCCTTTTCTGCTCCGCTTCTTGCTCTTGTTCTTTCTCTCCTCAGCTTTTTCTCTTCTTCTCCTCTGCTTCGTGTTCGGCAAATCCGAGCACGAATTTTGAGGAGATTTTTTGCCAATTTGCGGTTCGATAGTTCGGTAGCTCGGATCTGAGATCCGAGCTACATGGCTCAATCTGGACGGTTGATCACGATCGTGGCGCGAATCACGAGACAAGAGACACGAGTTTCGAGAAAACGTTATCTTGTCGTTTTGTGATGACGTGGCGAGATCTGAACCGTTCATCATGTTTTAGCACGAATTTTGAGACGATCCGACAGTGAGATGGGTTCGGTCGAATTTTTCTCCATATACGAGGGTCGGTACCCCGGCACCTCGGATCGGCACCCCGGATCGGCACCTCGGATCATTGAGATGATGCCACGTGGCATGCCACGTGGCCCCCCTTTTTTTTCTCTCTCTCTCTCTCTCTCTCTTGTTGCTCGGCTAATGCATCTGGCTCGGCAGATCCGAGCACGGATTTTGAGGAGAATTTTTTCCCACTTTGCTGTTCGGTAGGTCGGTACCTCGGCACCTCGGATCGGATCGGCACCTCGGATCGGCAGCTCTTCTAAGAAGAAAGAGGAAGGGGAGGAGAGGCATTTGGGTTCTCTCCTCTGCCTTGTTCTTCCGCACAGTGGAGAAGAGGAGAAGTGCTGGGTACTTTTTGGAGAGGTGAAGAGGAGAAGAGGAAGGGGAGGAGAGGCAACTGGGTTCTCTCCTCTGTCGTGTTCTTCCGCTCGGTGGAGAAGAGGAGAAGAGGAAGGGGAGGAGAGGCAACTGGGTTCTCTCCTCTACCTTGTTCTTCCGCTCGGTGGAGAAGAGGAGAAGAGGAAGGGGAGGAGAGGCAACTGGGTTCTCTCCTCTACCTTGTTCTTCCGCTCGGTGGAGAAGAGGAGAAGAGGAAGGGGAGGAGAGGCAATTGGGTTCTCTCCTCTGCCTTGTTCTTCCGCACAGTGGAGAAGAGGAGAAGTGTTGGGGAAGAAGGAGAAGAATGAAGGAGCTAAGAAGGGTATGGGTCGGACCGTGGGTATCGGATCCGACCCCGACCGTTAGCCTCTTTTTCTTTCTTCCTCTTCATCTGCTTGCTTTGTTCGGCGAATCCGAGCACGGATTTTGAGGCACATTTTCGCCGCTCCGCAGGTTGGTAGATTGGCAGATCCAGGCTACGCAGCTCGATCTGGACGGTTGATCACGATCGTAGCGCGAATCACGAGACAAGAGGCACGAGTTTCGAGAAAACGTTATCTTGTCGTTTTGTGGTGTCGTGGCGCGATCTGATCCGTCCATCACGCTTGAGTGCGAATTTGGAGATGATCTAACGGTGAGATCGCCTCGGGATGATTTTTTGCCATATACGAGGGTCGGTACCCCGGTACCTCGGCTCGGCGCATCAGGGTTGTTTGGCCGAGGTGCTGAGTTGGCTGTTTTGAGAGGAATGTTTCTTGGGGGTTCCATCCTTCCGTTCCTAGTAGATCGGAGAAGAGGAGAAGAGGAAGGGGAGGAGAGGCATTTGGGTTCTCTCCTCTGCCTTGTTCTCTCGCATAGTGGAGAAGCGGTGCTGGGAAGATCCTCGTAAGAGCCATGGGAAGACCCATTCTTTGAAGTGAGTGCAGGGAGCAACTCTAGGGGAGAGTTGTGCTCCAATCTCGTCGAGAAGAGCTATTTGAGAGACAAGTTTGAGGAGGAACTCTAGGAGAGAGTTGCTCTCCGATCTCGTCGAGAAGAGCTATTTGAGAGACAAGTTTGAGGAGGAACTCTAGGAGAAAGCTGTGCTCCGAACTTGTGGAGAAGAGCTCCGCTTTGGAAGTGAGCGGAGTGAAGAGCTTGACTTGTAGAAGAGCCATCTGGAAGAGGAGTTTGAGGAGCAACTCTAGGAGAGAGTTTTAGCTCCGAACTCGTTTGAGAAGAGCTCCGCTTTGGAGGCGAGCAGAGCGGGGAGCTCGACTTGTAGAAGAGTCACCTGGACGAGGAGTTTGAGGAGCAACTCTAGGAGAGTTTTAGCTCCGAATTCGTTGGGAAGAGCTCCGCTTTGGAGGCGAGCAGAGCGAAGAGCTCAACTTGTACAAGAGCCGTCTGGAAGGGGAGTTTGAGGAGCAACTCTAGGAGAGAGTTTTTAGCTCCGAGCTCGTTGAGAAGAGCTCTGCTTTGGAGGCGAGCGGAGTGAAGAGCTCGACTTGTAGAAGAGCCATCTAGACGGTTGATCACGATCGTGGCGCGAATCACGAGACAAGAGGCACGAGTTTTGAGAAAACGTTATCTTGTCGTTTTGTGGTGGCGTGGCGCAATCTGAACCGTCTATCAGATTCTGTCGCAAATTTTGGGGAGATCCGACGGTGACTTCGCCTCGGGATGATTTTTCTCCATATACATGGGTCGGTACCTCGGCACCTCGGCTCGGAGACTCAGTGCTGTTGGCCGAGGCACTGAGGCGTTTTGGAGGAAGCGTTCCTTGAAGATTCCGTCCCTCCGTGCTCAGTGGCTCGGCCGTTCGGCTGAGCTGTTCAGTAGTTCGGCTGTTCGGATGGCTCGAGCGTGAGGAGAAGCTCAGTGAGTTGCTGAAGGGGATGGGTCGATGAAGCTCTGCTCCTCGGCTCGGGAGGATGGGTCAGCATATGGGAGAGGTGAGGGGCTCTGAAGTTGTCTCTATTCTGTTTGGTTTTGGAGATTTTTGAAGAGGAGCTCCACTCCTAGGAGAAGAGGTGCTAGGAAGAGGTGCTGGGAAGACCCATTCTCTGAAGTGAGTGCAGGGAGCAACTCCAGGGGAGGGTTGTGAGCCCCGAACTCGTAGAGAAGAGGTCCGCTTTGGAGGCGAGCGGAGCGAAGAGCTCGGCTCCGAGAAGAAAGAGGAAGGGGAGGAGAGGCATTCGGGTTCTCTCCCCTGCCTCGTTCTTTCACACAGTGAAGAAGAGCAGAAGTGTTGGGTATTTTTGGCGGGAAGACTGAAGAAGGAGAAGAATGAAGGAGCTAAGAAGGGTATGGGTCGGACCGAGGGTATTGGATCCGACCCTGACCCGTTAGCCTCTTTTTCTTCTTGCTCTTCATCTGCTTTGCTGCTCGGTAGATGGGTAGCTCGGCTTGGATGGTCGTGGGGGCAGTTCGGAATGGCCAGCTACTTCTAGTTCGCTTAGGAGCGAACTTGCGAAGTAGAATCGAACCAAGTGTTGGACTCCGAACCATTCAACGGCTGCAGGAGCAATTTCGAACGGCGATCTACTTTCGGCTCGTCTATGGACGAGCCGAGGAAGAAGAGTCGAGCCGAGTGCTAGACTCTGAACCATCGTGAGGTTAGTTTGAGGGATGCAGGAGCAGTTTCGAATGACGAGCTACTTCTAGTCCGGTTAGGAGCGAACTTGCGAAGTAGAATCGAGCCAAGTGTTGGACTCCGATCCATTCAACGGCTGCAGGAGCAATTTCGAACGGCGATCTACTCCTAGCTCGTCTGAGGACGAGCCGAGGAAGAAGAGTCGAGCCGAGTGCTGGACTCCGAACCATCGTGAGGTTAGTTTGAGGGATGCAGGAGTAGTTTCGAATGGCGAGCTACTTCTAGTCCGCTTAGGAGCGAACTTGCGAAGTAGAATCGAGCCAAGTGTTGGACTCCGATCCATTCAACGGCTGCAGGAGCAATTTCGAACGGCGATCTACTCCTGGCTCGTCTGAGGACGAGCCGAGGAAGAAGAGTCGAGCCGAGTGCTGGACTCCGAACCATTGTGAGGTTAGTTCAAGGGATGCAAGAGCAGTTTCGAATGGCGAGCTACTTCTAGTCCGCTTAGAAGCGAACTTGCGAAGTAGAATCGAGCCAAGTGTTGGACTCCGATCCATTCAACGGCTGCAGGAGCAATTTCGAACGGCGATCTACTTCTGGCTCGTCTATGGACAAGCCGAGGAAGAAGAGTCGAGCCGAGTGCTGGACTCCGAACCATCGTGAGGTTAAGGGTTGTGGGAGCAGCCATGTAGAAGAAGCTAGACTCCGAACCCACCATTTAAGAGAGTCGTGACTCGGAGAGATAGAGAAGCAAGAGCAATAATTTTTAATGAAAAGATGTAAAATTTTATTGAAATAAACTAAGTGGCTGCTCCAATAGGGCGAGTCATTATTACATGCTGTTGGCCGAGTTACAAGTATCGGCCTTATTGAAAATCAGAATCCTACTTCTACAATAAGGTGAGGGCCTCTTGGGAGGAGCTGAGTCTTGAAGCTCGGCGGGCCTTTCTGTTCGTTTGGAAGAGGAGATGGTCAGGGGAGGAGCTCGGCCCCCTCTTTTTGGACGAACTTGATCAGGTGCCCCCGTTGTATGAGTTCTTCGATCTCCTCCTTGAGAGCCCGACAATCATCCGTGTCGTGGCCGTGGTCCCTGTGAAAGCGGCACCACTTATCTTTGTCCCTCTTCTTGCCAGGGGTATTCATTCTTGGGGGAGCGCGGAGTAGTCCTTCTTTGTCCACCTCCATAAGGACTTCTGATATATTAGCAATGAGGGGGGTGAACTTCTCAAACCGAGGAGTCGGGCGGCGCTGGCCATTGTCGTCCTTCTGAAGCTTCTTAGCCTTTTCTTCTTCGGTCAACTTCCGTTTCGTCCCTGAGGTAGACCCTCCGAAGCTTGGAAGGTAGGCGGCCTCTTCGGCACGAATGTACTTGTCACACCTGAGAAGGAGGTCGGCAAAGTTCTGTGGAGGCTTCTTAGCAAGAGAGGAGCGGAGGCTGGAATTGAAGACATTGGATTGGAAGGCGGCCGTTGCGACAGATTGGTCGAGGGAAGCTATAGACCTGGCTTCAGCTGTGAACCTCTTCACATAGTCTCTCAACTTCTCACCTTTCTCTTGCCTGAGCTGGAGGAGTGAGATGCTGGTCTTCTCCGTGCGCCTGCTACTCACGAAGTGGGTGATGAAGAGTGTTTCGAACTGCTCGAAGGAGAATATGGAAGACGGGGCGAGGCGGGAGTACCATTCCCGAGCCGAGCCCTTGAGAGTAGCAGGGAATGTCTTGCACAGCAGGGCATCGGAAGCTTGGTGGATGAGCATGAGAGTCTTGAAGCTCTCAATGTGATCAACGGGGTCAGTCTCCCCGGTGTAAGTCTCAAATTGGGGAGGTTTGAAGCCGAACGGCACAGGTGCATCCACAATGGTTCGGGAGAAAGGGGGTCGAGTAGGACGTAGGGTCCTCCCCCTAAGCTCTTCTTCTCGACCTATCTGACCTAGGCGCCTCTCTACCTCATGAAGACGGCGATACATGGCGTCGTCCTTCCAACGGTAATCAGCCGAGCCTCTAGACTCGTCTTCGTAGGAGGGAGAGCGAGGGCTGCGGCGATGGTAACTTCGGGAGCGACGAGGACTTGGGGTACGCCGGAAGTTGGTAGGAGCGGGATGAGGAGATGGGGACCGTCGGCGAGGGCTTCGGACTGGAGGAGGGGACGGGTCCCTCGGCTCATTAGGGTTTTGACGGAGGTTGAGTGCCGATTGTACCATTGCTTGGAACTGCTGGAACTCAGCACGGGTGATTGGTGCCTCATTGTTCTTGGGCTGTTGCCGATCTGCGGGGGAGTGCCTCCTTCTGTAATGCTCGGGGGACTCCCTCCTTCCCCTTCGGACAGGGGATCTTCTGTAGTCTCGGCGGTGAGGGGATCGCTCACCCGGACGTTGTTGGCGGGAGGCTCCCTCTCGGGCCCGCTTCTCGTCCAGGCGGTGGCGTAAGTCTTCCACCTTCTGCCGGTTTTGAGGATTATGAGAGGCCATGGAATCCGTAGAGGCTTTGTGTATGGAGACGCGGTCTTGATGGAGAGGTTGCTTCATGCGGGAGCCCCCCGCACCGGCATTCTGAGGACCGGTGGGAACCTTGGGGGGTTGCTGATTCTGAAGAGGAGGTTGATCTTATTGAAGATGGTCCTCGGCCTGAAGCGGGGGTTGTCCCTGCTGCGGAGCGGGTTGGACGGGGACTACCTCTTGCTGATCAGCGGGGTTGAGCCCACGGTTGGACCCTCTGGATCTGACTTTCCTAGGAGGCATGGCTGGAGAGGAGCTAGTCGACAAGAAGAGGAGGAGGCTATTCGTATGGTGTTCCCACAGACGGCGCCAATCTGTTGCCGCTAATTTCGGTGTGGGGGCAAACAGATAGAATTTGTGAGTTCGTGTAAAACCTGAATAGCAAACACCTAACCTGTTCCGCCGGAGCTTTGACCGTTGACTCCCGCCGTTCACCTGCAAGGAAGTGCGAGACACCGGGGTTGATCCCGGCAACGCACCCTCCGACGCTCAAGTCAGTAACCAGAAATGATTATGAAAGAGCGTTTAACTAGAGAAAGATTGATTACCTCTTAATGGAGATGGGTGGGGGGTATTTATAGTTGCCGTTAGGATCAGATAAGGAATGTGATTCCTGTGATCTGATAAGGCATAAAATCCTCGTAATCAGATTAGGAATGTAATCCCTTAATCCCGGTGAAAAGATAGATGTGAATCAGAGCCGTTGATTAGGATTAATCAGAAACCCTAATTCTATCTTTTCTGGACTGGGTGTGTTTCGGGTTGGGACCCGTACCCAGTTGAGGTGGATCCATTCGTGGGTTATTGGGTCGTGAAGAAAGACCCAGTTCCCATTTCAAACCCGTTAGTAGGTGAAATTACCGTTTTACCCCTGAGCTTTAAGATTCGTGTCCGATGTGAACGGTCCCGATTTAATCCTATTTTTAGCCATATCAATTTTTATCTAGTACACTGCATGTATTTTTATCAAAAGTAACAGTGTACCCTTTATCACATAGTTGGCTAACACTAATCAAGTTATGCTTTAAATCTCTTACCAATAGAATATCCTCAATAGAGCATGAGAAACCAAAGTTAATTTTATCTTTACCAATGGTTTGACCAGTGCTATTATCTCCAAAGATGATATCCTTTCCCTTTTTCCTTGATAGTGATGAAAAATATCTGCTGTCACCAGTCATGTGATTTGAGCATCCACTATCAAGGTACCACCAATCTTTAGTCTTGATGCGTTGAGGTACCTACATCAAGATTAGTAGGTATAATTTAGCGTGCCCAAGTTTGTTTTGAACCTGCATTTGTATCCTTTCTCATCCACACAAGATTAGTATTCTTTTTTAGTGAACAATTATAAGAAATATGCCCAAGTCTACAGCAAAAATGATATGTGATTCGACTATGCCTTGGGTCATGCACACTTGTATGATTTATATTTGTTTTGTGATTGTGTTGATTTTTATACAAGTGTGTATGACATGATGATTTTTGATGAGGTATTGGCTCTTCGTAACCAAACCCTCGATTATCATGATAGGATCTTGAATCTTTTGTAATAAAGTAACTGGGCCCTTCATATTTTTCAATAATTTTTTCAAGCCCAATTACCTTTTTACACAATCTTTTTCTAATTATCTCATCGTCTTTTGTGTTCCAACGAAGAGTATCTAGTGTGGCATCAAGAATCCTATTTTGTTTAAGGGCTTCATTACATCCTTCCACTACTTCATCAAATTTTCTTTTACATTCATCTAAGTCATTTGTGAGCTTGGCAATATAAACAAATTTCTCATGAATCTCTCTTAAGTGATCATCATGTTTTGTTAGCGATTCACAAATTTGTTATTTTAAAATCTCATTTTCTTCTAGCAAAATATCATGATCTTTTTGACATGACTCAAGTTTTTCCAAAATTAGGGCATTCTTATTTTTCAGTTTGTGATTTTTTGTTATGCAAACGTCATGTATTTCATTAGAATTTTGTTTATATTGCCTAAGTTCACGACTTAGTTTCTTAGCATAGTCTTTCAAACCATTACATATATCTACAAGCTCATCATAAGTTGGTTTTTCAATTACCTCTTCTTGAAAAGGTGATTGCACCTCACCACTCCTAAGAGCCATGAAGCCGGTGTTGTCATAACCATGCTCTTCCTCACTTGAATCTGAGTCTAGCCAAGTTGCTTTTAGCGCCTTCTTTTTCTGACTTGGATTTGAGCGATAGTGGTCCCTATTTTTGTTTTGTTGAATAGGGCAGTTTGCACAGATGTGTCCGGACTTCTTACACTTGTAGCACACATCCTCCTTCTCCTTTTTCCTTTCTTCTTGATACCTTCCATATTTTTTGTGTTTGAGATACTTACAAAATTGTCTTGTTAATAGAGCAATGTCCTCATCTAACTCCTCATGATCTGAATCAGCTTTTGATGGTCGGGCCTTTTCTGCCTTTAGTGCAATAGTTTTTTCTTCAGTCTTTGGTTCAATCCCGATATTTTGCCTGTATCTTTTTGTCTCCAACATTTTCATCTCGTACGTCTTTAGATTTTCTTGAAATGTGTAGTAGTCGAATCCTTTCTCTTCGAGAGTCTTTCTCATTGTCGCAGCCTTAACGTCCCACTCTGGCGTGAGACAGCTTATGAGCTTTCCGATCTTTCGGTCATCATCAAGCCCCTTACCCAAGCTCTCAGGTTCGTGGGCAATGAAATCGAAGCGGGCGAGCATTTGGTCCACATTTTCTTCTGGCAACATGCAAAACACATCAAACTTATAGAAACACAAATTCACTTTAGCTTTTAGCTCGGAAGCGGTTCCTTCATGTCGCCTCAGCATGCTGTTCTAGATCTCGTAAGCTTTTTCGTAGTTACGCCCGCATCACATTAGTTCTTCATTGTTCAACCATGCATAAAGAGCCGTCATGGCTTTAGAATTTGCCGTCTTGAGGGATAACTCCGCCTTTGTGAATTTCGTCTTTCCATCGCTGACTGGGATTTCTGTTTTGTTGATACATATATTTCATACCTCTTCTCCGAGCATCTGTAAAAAATGAGACATACGAACTTTCCAGACGTCATAGCATTTTCCATCAAAAAATGGTGATCGTGTAAGACTTGTCCCATTGGAGACGAAAGGCTCCGATGAGTACAAGTTTTAGGGAGGAGGAATTTCGGCCATTGGACCTTTTGCTTAAGCTTTTTATAAGCACTTCGCTCTGATACCACTGTAAATCACCCTAGGGGGGTGAATAGGGTGATCGTGCAGAATTTAAAAAAAAACAATAAAATAAAGTAAAGTAAATGCAAGAGTGATAAAAAAAACAAATACAAATGACGCAGCGATATAACGTGGTTCGACCCCCAGGTCTACGTCCACACCACCTACTTGTAGCAATTCTCCGCCACAAGCATTCCACTATACTCAAAACTCTTGTACAGTGATTCTCAGATTCAGGTCGAGAGACCTATTACACCCACATGACTTCTAATCCAAATTCCGTAAATCTCACCGAACTGGAAAAGAAATGAAAAGAAAACTCAAGATCGTTAATGATCTTAACTGAAGAATACAACCAAATAAACGCTCACACTCTGATTGATTAAATGAAGGATTAGCTTAGAAATTTTCTCATAAGTAATTAGGTGAAGAATACACAGTGGATTTGTCAATATTAATAGACGGGGAAGTTTATCGATCAAAAATAGAAAAGATACTTTCCAAGAATATACACAGCGCAAAGTGCGGTCGACCGTTATATTGGTGCGGTCGAACGTTCAGCTCTATGACGTAAAGTAGAGAGGTGAAAGGTCGACTGCTTCTCAAACAACTCAAGGTTGCGGTCGACTCCGATGCGGTCGACCGGTATCGTGCTGTTTATTCCGAATCCACCCTGTTTTCTTACCATAAACTAATCCCTCTTTAATCAATCTTATACAATTATAATCTCACGAAAATGGAAGGAAAAATTCAGGTCTTGATATCTTTCTCTTTTGCTTGTGGACCAATTAATCAAGAACTCTTTTTGAATATCTTCATCTTTTGCTTGTGTTTGCCATTATTCTTTATTGCTTTCCTTGTTTGTATATTTGTGAATTTCTTTTGGATTTTTTTTTTATGTTATTTGTCCCTGAAAATCTGACACACTAAATTCAAACTTATTAGTATGAGTGAGCACGTTTTGTGCACACCAAACTAAGAGTCAACAATATCTTTCCGTTTATGGAAAGATGCAGTTCCGCGCTCTATAAATATAGGTGAATTCACTGAGTGTTCTTCATACTTTGCTATTATTATTATTTTCAACTAATCATTCAATCAATGATCTGAGTGTGTGAGCTTTTATTGTTTTCTTCACTCAAAATCGTTATAGATCTTGAAAGTTTTTCTTTTATTCCACTTCGGTAAGTTTCACGGGGCTTATTCATAGAAGTTTTGGGTTTAATAGGACTCTCGGTCTGAATTCCGAGAATCACTGTACAATGGTTTAAAGTATAGTGGAACGTTTGTGGCAGAAAATTGCTACAAGTAGGTGGTGTGGACGTAAACCTAGGGGTCGAACCATGTTATATCGATGTGTCTTGCCTGTTTCCTCTGTTTACTTTAATTTTATCTTCTTACTTTACGTATTTAATTTAAGTTTTCAATTTTTGCACAATCACACTATTCACCTCCTAGGTGATTCACACATCTGAGGAATGATTGCTTCTCCAAGTCACCATTAGCGGTTAGGTTTAGCTCCTTGGTGCTGAGAATAATCATATTGATCTTTGGCATCCTTTGAACCCTCCGTATATTTTTAAGTTATTACAAAAATTTTAACTTAAATTTCAACTATCTAAATTAGTTTAGTAATTCAAAATCTGTGCTGACGATTTAATGGGTTTAGATTCAATGGCTAGGCAGTAAAAAGTAGTCCCCTTGACTTGGGAAAATTTGTTTCGGTGCCTACATTTACAAATTTGCAACGTTACACACTGTTGTAAAATAGTGACTAAATCATGTTCTGAAACTTGAATAGTATGTGTCAATATTAATAAGACAGGGTGTTTGGTACCTTACGGTGTAAGTTATCTTTGCACTTGTAATAAGTAAAATTTAAAGTTTTCTTCCGAAAATTTTGAATTCAATCACCTGTATGAGTTATCTCTACTATTATAATGGGAGAAGGGGTTAGTGTCATTTGTCATTGACTGTCATTTTGTCAACACATGCAGCGTACGTGTTGGCTTTTTTTTTATCCTTTTCATTCCCCCTCTCCATTTTTCCGCGTGCAACGCACGTGTATAATACTAGATTTTTTTTGGGGTCCTTTTCATTCCCCTCTCCATTTTCCACACGTGCGAAAAAACCCGTGCAGCGCACGTGTTGGTAGGTTTTTTTTTGATTTTTTTCCTTCTTCCTCCACGTGCATCGCACGTGCATGATACTAGTCACATTAAAGCCAAATGAGTTCAAATACAAATATACAATGGAGAAAGTGTAAACGGAGACCTGGTTTTAAATTAGGGTACCAAGATAATTTTTCATTCAGACTTTTCAACATTTTTTCCCGTACTAACCAACTTTTTAAAAATATTGAGGGATCTGACCAAGTTTCGAAAATATTTACCCAACTAACCCCAGTTTGGACTCGTCAGTATTAACCGTTGTTGAAATAACAGCATAGATTAATATTATGTCGTTCTTCCAAAAAGCAGTATTAGTTTAATTTTTTTTTTTAGCATGTCGCTGTTTGAAAAAACGGCGTTAATACATTTCTTATAGAAGTAAGAACCTTCTGACTTGAAAAAAAATTCAGGTACTGAAACAACTTATAAAAAATGTCGTTATCCTCAAGAACGGTATTCACATTACTGATGTCGTTGTTGGAGATAACGATATTATTTATAATACTTATTAAACTCTCTTCCTCCGTAATCGTTCTTCCAAACAACGACATGAGATAATTGTTGTCGTTCTTAGAAACAGCACGCGACAATAGTTCACAGAAATATATTAGTCAAGTATAAGTAATAAAATGAATTGTTACCACTGTTCCTAACAACGACATCAGTTATCTCTAACAATGAATATTATAACTGATGTCTCTATTCCTAACAACGGCATCTGTAATGTTATCACCGCTGTTCCAAACAACGACATCAGCTATAGAATTTTTTCGTACTTGCATTTTTTTTCAAGTCAGAGAGAGTACACAATTGGGAATAAGTTAACTGATGTCGTTACTCCAAATAGCGGCATGCGAAATTTTTTTTTTAATAGATGCCGTTATTGGAAACAACGGCATATAAATAACATATGCCGTTATTTCTAATAACAATTGATACTGATGTGTTTAGAACTGGATCAGTTGGATAAATATTTTCGAAAGTGGATTAAATCGCTCAATATTTTCAAAAAGTGGGTCAGTACGACCAAAAATCTGACTTTTCAATGCAACCGACTTTTAATTAGAAGGCTGCCTCTCAAGTCTCACACATCAACATTAGGTGACTTGAGAAATGAAGAAGTTTTTGGTGTTTGTATGTGGAGTATACAGTATACTGATGAGACACGTTGTTCGTTTATGTGGAAATTTTAGAGGAACTTAGAAGAAGCACAGAACAACTGTATGTATTCAGACACATAGCGTGCCATGCATTTTGAAGTTAGTTTTCCGTGTCATTGTAAACTTGTGAAAGTTCAGTATGAAGAAACTGCTCAACTATTAATGGCTAGAAGCTCAATTGTAAATCACCATCATGATGTCGTGTACAAGTTTATAAAATAATTAATGGAATGGGTGCCTCATACTTAATTATTTATAGTATATACTAACAACACAGTAGAATAAAAATTTACAGAAATAAAAAAGTAAAGATTTATTTATATTTTTCTGGGTGGTGATTAATGCTAGCAATTGATTTAGTAAACAGTAACTTTTGCTTGGAATTTTTTTTTTTTTTTAGGTAAAAGGTGGAATAAAGTCATCCTGTTTTATTAATAAGAAGTTAACAAAACAATCCCGGCATACCAGGGGAAACAACAGAAGAAAGTACAAAGCAGGAAACAAATAAAGTAAAGCAAACATACACCCCCAACAAATCCTGGGGGTGGGTCCAACTACGCAGACAAGAAGCAACCATGAAGAACAGTCGTTTGAACCAATGCACAACCATGAAGAACTTTTGCTTGGAATTTTGAGACAGGAAAAAGATCTGTAGGTGGGGAAAAGGTCCAGGTTTCTTGACTACTTTAATTATAATCTGTCATAAGGACTTGGACCCAGTAAAACCGTTGAAGAGATGTTAATGGTCTGTTCAATTCCTTTTTTGCAAAATGCTAGACATGCATGCATGAATTTTTATCTCAAACATATATTATAAATACAGTGTAGTTCACTTTTTACTAAAAGACAAGATTTTATCATGTGAGCCCCAATGCATTTATGATATATGTTTGAGGTAAAGTGTATAGGTAAAGCCCCAACTTTTTTTTTTCGCTGTACTGACCAACTTTTTTGAAAATATTGAACGATCTGATCCACTATCAAAATATTACCTAACTGATAAAATTTTAGCCACGTCAGTATTAACCGTTAATATAAAGAATGGCATAGGTTATTTATATGCCGTTATTTTCAGTAACGGCATCTGTTAAAAAAAAATCGCATACTGCTATTTAAAGTAACGGCATTAGTTAACTTATTCTTAGTCGTGTACTCTCTTTTATTTGGAAAAAATGCAAGTGTGAAAAAATTCTATAGCTAATGCCGCTGTTTGGAACAACGGCAACATCATTATAAATGTCGTTGTTAGAAATAACAACATCAGTTATAATATTCATTGTTAGGGATAACTTATGTCATTGTTTGGAATAACGGCAACAGTTCATTTTATTACTTATGCTTGGCTAATCTAATTCTGTGAACTGCTGCCGCTGTTTCTAAGAACGGCAACAGTTATCTCATGTCATTGCTCGGAAAAACGATTGTGAAGGAAGAGAGTTTAATGAGTATTAAAACTGATGTCGCTATCTCCAACAATGGCATCAGTAATGCTAATATCGTTCTTGGGGACAACAACATTATTCACTAGTTGTTTCAGCATTTGAAAATTTTTTCAAGTCAGAATGTTCACACTTATATAGGAAATATATTGATGTATTTTTTCCAAACAGCGGTAAGCTAAATAAAATTAAACTGATGTCGCTTTTTGCAAGAACGGTATGGAATTAACCTATGCCGTTTTTTTCAAGAACGGTAATGCTTACGTGTCAAAAATTAGGTCAGTTGAATAAATATTTCGAAAGTGAGTCAAACAGCTCAGTATTTTCAAAAAGTGGGTCAGTACGGAAAAAATTCATACATAAACCACATTATATGTTCAACAGTTCAATTATTCAACATCTGTTGATTGGAAATGCTGAATGAAAACGGTTACAGATACTAAAACAGAAATATACATAAGAGAAGACCCCTGTTTGTTGGTGTTTGTTATTCATTGCTCTCTTAGACTGTGTCCGTGATTAGGGTTAGTGAGATTTTTTTGCGACGACTCTCCTTTTGGGTGCAACTCCGATTGGGCCATGTTTGATGTGACGTTGATGAGGTAGAAGGAGGGAAGCGGCAAATTTTCAAACCCCACAGGATTCGCTTCAGGTGGGTGGGCGCGTGCCGTGGAGGTGGGTGCTCGAAGCTTGTCTGACGGACATACAATTAGTTGGTCAACGTAGGTTAGAGTGAGAGCTGATTATATGTACTGGTCATGTCGCTTCATGTTTTTTTTCTGTCTGTAGGTTGTAACTTGCTCCAGCATGCTGGGATTGTTCTGTTAATTTCTTATTAATGAAACAGGGTGGCCTTATTCCACCTTTTCCCTCAAAAAAACTATGAGCAATATTTAGTTTTAGTTGGTTAGTCCTATATTCAACCTTAATTTTCTTTTTAAAAAATATTTAGCAATATTAGCTTTATGAGATATATTGAGGTTGCAGCACCGTTTTTTGTTATTGCTTACCTCCAAAAGACAATAGAAAATTTCAATAAATATAGGGTCATAAAATCCCCAGCATTCGTCCCTGAAATTAATAAACAAATGTTGCATTTAATTGCAGAATAACTTAATCTGAAATGTCAACAAAAGAAACTAATTAAAGAAACGAAAACAGACAAATTAATCAAACACAATAACACACAAGATTTTTTTTTAGATTAACCCAATGCAATGGCTACCTCCTTGCGCAGAGTTACTCTTGCGATTTCCACTATAATAATGAAGAGAAACATGTTACAATCACTCTAGATCTCACTGCCATAGTGAATGGTTTATCCTCTTCTTCTTCTCTCAACAACGATTGCTAGATCTCTCTCTCTTAGAATTATTATTCTTTAACCCTAATAATTGTACACCATACATATATATAGGATTATAATAGATTAGATCACAATCGTAGATAGATCAGTGCCGCGAGGTCAACTGCACACTTGGGCAGTCAACTGTCTCCTAGACCCGAGCAGTCAGAGGGTTTGACAGTCAACTGCACCTTCTTAGCGGTCGACTGTCATGCTCTCTGGATGAGAGCTTGGCCATGTCGGTCGACTCCAACATTGCAGTCGACAGTACTTCACCTTCTTGCAGCTACTTGTTGTTGTGTCTGCTCTGATTGCTGTTGTAGCTGCTTCTTACTTCTATCACTTCGACGATTGCTTATCTATCTTCAACCTATTATCGTGTATTGGATCCACCAATCCTAACAATCTCCCACTTGAATACATATACACGAAGTCTCTAATATATTCTTCATTTCCCTATATGCATATTCAAAGCATGTGCCTCTGCAAGTCTCCTCAACAATTAATCTGGAGACAATCCGATAATGGAATAACGAAGGTGATGCTTTCTACTATCCACTACCTTTATGAGCATATCCATAGGATTCTTGGTGCCAAGAATCTTCGATAGCTTCAACCACTTCTTTTCAACTGTCATCCTGATAAAGTGATACATGTAGCGCCCCAAATCTTTATACCGAAAATTTGAGACACAATCCAGGATTCGAACTTCAAATAGATACAATCACTAAAAAATACAGGAAAATTAAAACTTTTATTCCATGCAATAATTACAATTACAAGTGTTACAATGTCCAATAGAATTTTACAAGATTTACAAATAACACTTGAATTTTTTTATTACTTGGATGCTTGGACTAACTCGAGCTCTGTTGTACCTATGGATCGGCTCCCGATACCTAAAAGAGTGGGGAACGTCAGTACATATACTGACGCAATGCTGATAATAGCAACGATCTCCAAACTGGCAACCACCACAAATCATAATTTATGCAAAAGAGAAAATGTGATGTGAAACAAGAGATTAATGGATTCGGGTTATAGTGTTGTTGTATGTCAAGATTTAACAAATTAAATGCACCAGTCACATGCCTTATTCTAATGCAAGCACGACTTTGGGAAACGCATGCATCCCATACTACATACGTCCCAAATCTAGCAGTTTGTCTCCAATCTTAGGGTTTCGAACCCTCGCCTTGCATCCTACTCTTGTACTTGTCCTGTTCCTAATAGATTTACCGTGTTTGAGGATGTTACAGTTATTCGGTCCCGTCCGTTACTGCAGTCACTTTAGTGGTGATCGCATTTGCCACATAGTGCCCAATGCCCAGACCTCACTCAAAAGGCGCGAAGAACTTACAGGTACAAACCCATGCACCCATGACGTCAAGATCCACCAGACAGCAGCCTCATGGGCAGTTTGTGTCCACGCACATAAGAACATGACGACCTCGATGGTCAAATCCCCCTATCCGATAGAAGATTCTCTCCCGTTCTTTACCCCGACTCTTCAGGAATTAACAGATCGAGATACGCGATTCGTGATCTCAATACCTCAGAGCACAATCCGTATCCCTGCGACAGGAAAATACAACACCCGACTAACGGTTTACTAGAACCAATGCAAGTTACAGACATCTAACACATTATTCTTACCCAAAAATTTACTTTAATTATTAAATCAAGTAAAGTGATATAGGGTTACTCCAACCCTAAAATTCCGCCTATCGGCCCGCGGCCCCAGCGACGCATTCCCCTGCTTGCCACTTCCCTTATCTTGGATTTTGCCCGTCTCCACGGTCCGCGTTCACCCTCCCTTGGCATGATTTTGATGGCACCAATCGGACATCCAACATCTAGGTGGAAGTCCTAATTTTCTGGTCTAGGGCGATAATCATAGGGTACTTCTTTACCCTAACAACTCAATTAAGTCACGTTTAACCCAAACAAAAATTAAACAATATTTGACATGTAATATCACCATTTATTGCTACTGGTAAGACCACTAATCCCTAATCACAAGAGGAAAATAGTTAACTACCATATACTTAGTCAAAATTTAGAATTTCAATACTAATTTGATTCTGTCTAGAAATCAGAAAGTTCATAACTCTCTAAATATAACTCGGATTTAGGTGTTTTTGCCCATTCTGGAAAGCTAAGAATCCAGGCGAAAAATCTCTAGTTGAACTCATCCTTAAATTCAAAAATTTGGGTGCTCTAAAATCCCTGAATACATCAGCCTTAGGTATTTCCAGTGCACACCCAGCACCTTACCGAAAGCATATAAGATTACTCGTTTATCGGAATTACCCATGAGTGGTTTCGATAGAAAGCTAGTAATGTCTTCTACAACTTTCTAGTTGGTCATAATTCCAAATTATTTCATTTGATACTGTAAAACGCTTATCTTTCTCAGGTGTACAGAAATGTATAAGGTGCTTTACAAAACAGAGTCTATAGCTTATAAATTGGTTTCTGTCTCATCATATATAAAAAATCATAACTCTTACTATACTTGCAGGAATTTCTTGATACAATACTTGTTGGAAAGCTTAGAATGTCTACTATAACTTTATAGTTATACACTTTCTCATATTCTAACTTCACAGGGCTATAGAACTACGAGTTCGACCATATATCATTTCAGACAACATACAGAACATAGTTTACTTAAAATTTCATATTAAATCATACACATGTCCAATGGTTATGAAGGTTTTATATTCTGAAACTAGATAAAATCATCTCATCTTTCATTCAGGGTTCTAACACCAATACTAAATACTCAGAGAGCTATGCATGTTCAAACCCTGAACAAAAATGTTCTATGTTTTCCAGTTCATGTTATAATACTCAGTACAAATAATTTTTGAAGACACATCAAATGTTATCCAAACATTTTTTTTTTACATGTTTTGGATACACACAGGATGTTATGATAAAAATTTACCTTTAAGATCATGCTCCAAAAAATTCTCAAAATTATTTTAATATCAGGTTTGGTAATGGGCAGACCCAGTTTCTGCCTTACGACCCAGTCAACAAAAGTGAATTTTTTAAAATACCAAATAAAATCTGAAAAATTTGAAATAAATTGAGTAGTCTCCAAATATGTATAAGTTCACACAGTGAAAGTTTCAAGGTCAGATTCTAAGTACGTTGCTCTTTGGAAATTCGAGAATACAAATATGCAATTGTATTTTCTGGTTTCAAATCCAGAATTTGAACAATATATCTTTATCAATCAAACCCATTACTATTAATACTAATATTATTCATGAATCAAACAAGAAACAAGATTATATAGTTGAGAGAACTCCCCACCCTGCAATGAAGCTTGAACAATTGTTTGATCTTCACTTCCTTCTTGGTCTCTTCCAAAGAACTCCTCCCTTGATCTCCTTCTCTCTCTTCCTTCTCTCTCTTCCTTCTCTCTTACACTTGGGGATTTTCAGAAATTTTGGAATGAGAGTGAGTGAGAGGGCTTAAAATGAAGAGGTGAAGAGAGAGGGTGTGCCAACAGGGTGGCCGGTAAGGATGGGACAAGGGGGAGGGGTTCAAGCCAAGTGGCTTGTGGTTTTGTAAAATCATATGCTCTTAAGATCATAGTTTTTGAATAGATTTATTTATTGTCTTTTTTCATGGTTAATCTTAGCCATTAGATCAAGAATGAGGTTGATGGAGGGCTAGATTAGAGTGCATGACAAAAAGTATTTTATAAGCTTGATCACGTGCATTGTACGTATGTAACTATGTACGTATAATGCACGGCCATCAAACAAACAAAGCTTCAATTGCAATTAAATTGCAAAAAGTTGTAATAATATATTTAAATTAATTTTTAAATATACGGGGTATTACAATACATCATGTGAATGTCTCGGGTCCTAGCATGATACACTAAGTTATTTACCCAGAATACTGCACTCTAACTGTCACACCATAGATTTCCTATGGGTTGCTTCTTAACAATAAGATGGAGGGTGAATTACATGTTTATGTCATAGCAAAGATATCACCTGAGTCACCTCCTGTGAATTGATACAACGTGTCCACACGTTTTTCCTTTGCCACCAACCTAGCACCTATAGTTATCGTTCACTCTTCAAATGAAAACGTTGTCACAAGCCCTTCTTTGTCCAATTTGCTGATTGAGATCAAGTTGTTCTTCAAGCCTGGAACATGTCTCGCGTTATGCAAGACTAGTTGCCCACCATTGTGATCTTTCACCACGATCATTCATTTTTCCAACAACTGGGCAGCTTTGCTTATTTCTAACTGTGATTGAACTGAAATTACATATCATATAATTCTCAAAAACATTCATCATGGGTGTACAATGATAAGAAATACCTGAGTCTATAAACCAACCATCTTGCATAACATCAAATCTAGTAGATAAACACAAATTATTTAAATGAGTTTTGTTGCTTACTATATTGGCTCCCTGTGACCCACCTTTCTATCTCTTGTACCCTTCGCATTGGTCTTTTTTGTGTCCTAGCTTATGCCAGTGCCAACACTCACCTTTGTGATTTCCTACTCATGACTTGGACCTGTAAAATCTACTTTTCGAACCCCTCTATAAATGCTTCTCTCACAATTCTCAGTAGCCAACGCGGAATTGCGAGAAGATGACAAATAAAATTCTCCATTCATTTTTCTTCTCACCTCCTCATTCATGATGCTGCTCACAACATCGTTCACAGTAGTCGCATCAGTCATAGTACTAGTGATAGTCTGTTTTAGTGGACCGTAACTATCAGGAAGACTAGATAGCAATAACAATGCTTGTGCATGTTAACTATATTAAGGGTTTACACGAGCTAACCCGATATATTCTTAACATCGTGCCTACACCTTTGATATAAAACCTAGTCCCTTTTGCACATTGCATATGCACGTTTACATTAAAAAAAAACTAGATCCATGTTGTAGAATTGTTTGATGAATTGAATATGTTAGATTGAATTTGATTTAATAAATTGATTACCATGCCTGTGAAATTGAATCTTAAAACTGAAATTATGCATCAATTTGATTATTAACTAGAATGAACTATATGTTTGTATGATAAAGTTGTTGCCTATTCGTATCAAAACTATTTTCTGGATTGCTATTTGTTTCGTTTTGTATCAGATTTTCGACCTTGTTACTATTGTAATTTGAAATAACTTTCTGAATATGATTTATATCCCCGTGAGTATATTTTCCAAAAACTTTAACGGATCTGAATTTTGAGTTATAATTTGTTAGATATCAGTATTTTAGTACAGCCGTGTCTGAATTTTCAGATTCACAAATTCATGTGTATCTTTCTGTTTCATAAATAAATAGAACATGATAACAATAAAATAAAAAAATGAAATAAATTTTACTGAGACTAGACATGTGTAGGAACAACCCTGGATTTTTGTAGATTTAATTGATGAATTTTCTGACATGTTTCATATGTGTTTATACAATCTGTAACCTGCTGCCTAAACATAAAATCTGGAAAGAATAGAAATTTTAACCTAGTTTCTGTAGTTTTTATATGTCGTATATATATTCACTGGAATCGGCAGAGAGTCTAGTTTCTAGAATTTCTGACGGATCCATATTTTCCTTTCTGTAATAGCGGTAATCTGTGTTTTTGCACAGCAACGTCATGCTGTCCAGATTGTGTGATTGTGTATAATTAATATGTTTGCTTCTTGCTTTGTATATAACGAGTAGAATTAGTCACACCTATAATAATACAACCTTGACACGTTCTTGCATGCTCACATAGGATATAATAAAATATTAACAAGCCGGGGTATTATGGGATGACTTGGCAGTGAACGATCAGAAAATGTACTCGGTAAAGGCCTTCTTAGTTGCATGATTTATTACATGGAAGGTGGAGAACTGCTTGTCATTGTGTGATCACGCTATCATGGTATCTTGTCATCTTGTTACCGAGTACACGATCTGTGAATTCACTATCAGTCTAAAACGTTCATTGTGTGCTTGCGCCAAACCTATGGAATGGGACACAGTAGTACGTGTACTAGATAGATTAATAAAATGAATAATAACTTGTATTTGATATTCCATGCTTGATCCTGTATATCATCATCAAGATAGAATTTAAATTGACATCATTCATTACATGCATGACTAAATATAGACCTTTGATAGTATTGCCTATCTTTGATTTTGTTATTGACTTTGATCCCGTCTATTTTCTTTGATATACATGCTTCCTATTTTTCTCTGTTTTTCTCTACTTTCTGTCCATGACTTGCTCTAAGAACATTATTTTTTTCTTTTAGATCAAGAACTTACAGGTACTGGAGGAATAATACCAGAAGGAATTGGTGAGCAACGATTCTAGAAGATGGAACTAAAGATTGAGATGCTTAGTTTACTTTGTCGCTAGATTTATTTCTTCTGAATATTGTCTTTGAAATTATACTTTGTTTTGGACTTTTGTTCCCGTCGTTTATTTTATTTCTAGATATTGGATATTATGTTGGATATTATTTTGGATTGTTTCATTATTATTGAAGTTTATCTTTGATTCATGTGATTATATCTTTCTTGTGTACCTGTGTTTATTGTTCATATTGCTGAGTTAGTTTGGTAGGTATTTACATCATTTGTTGGGCCTACATTACGTACTCGTATTCCGTATTTTGGGAAGTGGGATGCATTTTCACCATTTTTAGCTCGCATTTTTTGGGTGACCAAGACATCTCGGTGATCAGGCTTTCGGCGACCTCGGAGTTGGGCGACCAACAATCTCTTCTACTAAGAGATTTTGACGAGCTAAGCTCTCTGTCGAGTTCGGGTTGGAGTCAGAGTTTGGGTTGCTGCCTTTGGAGTTTCATCGAATTCGGGCTCGAAGCTTCGATTGGAGTTATGGTTGAGTATTGTTCTTCTCCTAAGTGGTTGATGGTCAAAGTTGGCTTGTCTGTGTTGGATTGAAGACCTTGGTCGGCTTGAGTTTGTGGCAAAATTGAAGCTTCGAGTTTGCAGTTGGGTTTAGAAGCTTTGGTCGGAGCTTGACATGGGTTTCGAAGCTTGACATCATGCATGAGTTTGTGTTGAATTTAAGATCGAGTGTTGTTCTTCGTAGTTGGAGTCTGATCAAGTGGTGCTCGGGTTGGAGTTTGGATGCTGTTGAGTTTGAACTCGTCTAGCTTCAGGTTGGTTTCGGATTTGCGTTTGAGCTGATCTTTGAAGCTTTGAGATTGAATTTGGCCGCCCTTGAAGTAGGGTTTTATCTAGGTTGGTAGTTGCTTCTTTGTGTACGCACGCAAGTTGTTCTTCGTAGTTGGAGTTTGATCAAGTGGTGCTCGGGTTGGAGTTTGTTTGTTGTTGAGTTTGGACTCGTCTAGCTTCAGGTTGGTTTCAGATTTGAGTTTGAGCTGATCTTTGAAGCTTTGAGATTGAATTTGGCCGACCTTCAAGTTGGGTTTTAGCTTGGTTGGTAGTTGCTTCTTTGTGTACGCACGCAATTATATATATATATATATATATATATATATATATATATATATATATATATATATATATATATACTAGATTTGCCCGTGGGCACATGCCTACGGCACGTCTTCGGAACAATACAAAATATGAAAAGCCTGTAAACAGTAAAACAACAATTATGTAGCTCAAGTTTGAATAGTATGACAGTAATTAGTTGTAAATAAAAGTCCATGTTTCCATTAGTATATGTTGAAAAATAATTATAAATAGGGGTATAAAATCTAACTTCTTAGAACTTTAAGTGTGGAGTCGAAGAGATATTTACTATTTTCAATATAACATTTGCAAAAAAAAATATTAAAATTCTGAAAATCTAAATTTCTAAGTAAATATAGAAAGAATGGGAGAGAGAGAGAGAGGGAGAGAGAGAAAGAGAGAAATATGAAAAAGTAAAGAGAGAAGAGAGAGATAGTAATAAAGTAATAAGTTTTTTAGTTTTGGGGGGGGGGGGGAAATTTGGTATTGGGATTTGAAATTTTAGAGGGAAAATATGTTTTGTGAGGTTTGATCTAGGCCTTTGATTTTAGGGGGGATTGATTGTGAGCCAATTGATAGCTTTCCTTGTAATTTATTATATAGATACCCAAAGCTCACTTTATAATCCTTGGCTTTAACTCAACAAATATAATCTTTTTCTTTTGAACATATCTTCTTGTGCTTGTCAACTCATCTTTTCGAGTTTGGTTTGGAGATTTCTTGAGTTTAATCAAGTGCTTAGCTGACAGCCCGTTTTGTCAATCGAACGTCCCGTCGCTCGTTTTGTTGAACCGCTCATTCTCCAACCAAGCGTTGTGTTGTTCGCTTGTTGTCGAACGAGCATTTCGTTGTCGAACGAGTGTTCAAGTTGGTCTGGGAGTTGAGTGCTTTGATCATTAGATCTTGTGTATGTAGCTGACCTAGAAGAGATGTTGCAGAAATAAACTTCGAAAGGCAGTCGGAATGCAGACTTGCTGATTAATCCCAGCAAGTTTATAGAGGCAAATCTATGTGGAGTTGGTCGTGGAGCATGCTGTTTGCGCCCAGCAAGCTTGTAGAGGCAAACTCTTGGATGGAGTTGAACGTTTAAACTTGCCGTTTGCACCCGACAAGTTTAGAGCGGCAACTCTAGGACGAAATTGGACGTTTGAACTTGTTGTTTGTGCCCAGGAAGTTTGGAGATACAACTCTGAGACAGAATTGATCTTGAGCTTACCGTTTGCACCCAGCAAGCTTGGAGAGGCAACATTATGACGATGTTTGGATGCTTGATGTTTGCGCCCAACAATCTTGTAAAAGAAACTTTTGGACAGAGTTGAACGTTTAAACTTTCCATTTGCGCCCAGTAAGTTTGGGGAGAAAAATCTTAGAAGGAGTTGAACATTTGAACTTACCGTTTGCTCCAAAAAGTTTGTAGAGGCAACTCTTTGATTGAGGTGATGTAGAGCTTGTTGTTTGATCCCAGCAAGTTAATAGAGAACTATGTGAAGTCAAACGTTTAAACTTGTCGTTTGATCCCAGTAAGTTTGGAAAGATAACTCTGAGGCAGAGTTGGCTGTAGAGCTTGTTGTTTGCGCCCAACAAGTTTAGAGAGGCAATTCTAGGATGAAGTTTGGATGTAGAGTTTGATGTTTGCGCCCAGTAAACTTGTAGAGGCAACTCTTGGATGGAGTTGAACGTTTGAACTTGTCGTTTGTGTCCAGCAAGTTTGGGGAGGCAACTCCTAGACAGAATTGAACGTTTGAACTTGTTGTTTGCTCTTAGCAAGTTTACAGAGGCAACTCTTTGACCAAGTTGATGTAGGGCTTGATGTTTGATCCCAACAAGTTAATAGAGAACTCTGAGACAGAGTCAGACATTTGAACTTTTCGTTTGAACCAAACAAATTTGGAGAGGCAACTCTGAGGCGGAGTTGTCCTAGATCTTGCTATTTGCACCCAACAAGTTTAGAGAGGCAATTCTAGGATGAATTTTAGATGTAGAGCTTGCTATTTGTGCCCAGCAAACTTGTAGAGGCAACTTTTTGATGGAGTTGAATGTTTGAACTTGTCATTTGCACCCAACATGTTTGGGGAGGCGACTCTTATACGGAGTTGAATGTTTGAACTTAATGTTTGCTCCCAGCAAGTTTGTAGAGGCAACTCTTTGATCAAGTTGATATAGAGCTTGGTTTTTGGTCCCAGCAAGTTAATAGACTCTGTGACGGAGTCGTATGTTTGAACTTTCCGTTTGATCCTAGTAAGTTTGGAGAGATAATTCTGAGGTGGAGTTGGTCATAGAGCTTGTTATTTGTGCCCAACAAGTTAAGAGAGGCAACTTTAAGATGGATTTTACCGTTGAACTTGGTATTTGTGCCCAACAAGTTTGTAAAGGCAACTCTTGGACGGATTTGAACGTTTGGACCTACTGCTTGGAGCCAGCTTGTTCGTAGAGATAATCCTAAGCCGACATTAGAGGCTAAGCCTATTCCATGAAGATAAGGAGGTGTTGGAAGGACTCGAGCGGAGAATGGGGCATTGAACTCGTTGTATGGAGTTAATGAGTTGTTAACAGAGCTCGAGCAAAGAGCGGAGAACTGAACCCATTGTATGGAGTTAATGAGTTGTTGATGGAGCTCGAGCGAAGAGCAGGGCATTAAACTCTTTGTATGGAGTTAACGAGTTGTTGAAGGAGCCAGAGCGAATAGCAGGGCATTGATCTTATTGTACAGAGTGAACGAGGTATTGACGAAGCTAGCAGAGAGCGGGGCATCAAACTCGTTGTATGAATTCAATGAGTTGTTGATGGACCTCACGTGAATAGCAGGGACGTTGAACTCGTTGTATGAAGTTAACGGGTTGTTAATGGAGCTCGAGCGAAGAGTAAGACGTTGAACTCATTGTATGGAGTTAACGAGTTGTTGATGGAGCCTAAGTGAAGTACAGGACATTGAACTCGTTTCTTTGAGCTAACGATTCGTTAACGAAGCTCGAGCAAAGAGAAGGGCGTTCAACTCGTCGTATGGAGCTGACGGGTAGTTGATGGAGCTCGAATGAAGAGCGGTACGTCGAACTCATTGTTTGGAGTCAATGAATTATTGATGGAGCTCGCGCGGTAAGCACGGAGTTGAACTCGTTGTATGGAGTTAACGAGTTATTGACGGAACTCGCGCGATAAGCACGGAGTTGAACTCGTTGTATGGAGTTAACGAGTTATTGACGGAGCTCGAGCGAAGAGCAGGACGTTGATATCATTGTACGAAGTGAACAAGCTGCTGACGGAGCTTGAGTGGTAAGCATGGGATTGAAATCTTCATATGGAGCTGATGAGTTATTGACGGAGCTCGAGCGGAGAGTGGCGCGTTGAACTCGTTGTATGGAGTCAACGAGTTTTTTATGGAGTTCGTGTAGAGCATTGAACTCATTGTATGGAGCTAAAGATTTTTGATGGAGCTCGAGCAAAGAGCAAGGCATTGAACTCATTGTATGGAGTTAACGAGTAGTTGATGGAGCATGAGCGAAGTGCATGGGGTTGATCTCATTGTACAGAGTGAACAAGTTATTGACGGAGCTCAAGTGGATAGCAGGGCATCGAACTCGTTGTTTGGAGACAACGAGTTGTTGATAGAGCCTGAGCGAAGAGCAGGGTGTTAATCTCATTGAATAGAGTGAACGAGCTATTGACGGAGCTCGAGTGGAGAGCATGGTATCAAACTCGTTGTTTGGATTCAACGATTTGTTGATGGAGGCTAAGCGAAGAGTAAGGTGTTGAACTCGTTGTATGGGGTTAACGAGTTCTTTGATGAAGGAACTCAATTGGCACGCAGAGCACCAGATTTATTTTGTGGGGAGAATGAGTTTTGGGTGTTCTGAATCTTCTTGATATTGAAGTGAAGTCATTTGTATTTGTCCAGCGTTGAAGTAATTCCATTCTGCTCTTTACTTAAAAGTAGTAGTGTACACTGAAAGATGTCTTCGGGACATCGAGCTTGCTTTACTTCGCAATATGCGGTGCTTGACGGAGTTGAGACTTTTCCATTTGTGTCGTGCATCATGCAAGACAGAGTTGGAGCTTGCTCAAGTGAAGGTGGTAAAAAAAACTTGGAGCTTGTCCGTCTAAGGAAGACTTGTCTTGAATTTGAAATTCAAGAGGGAAGGCAGCCCTGAAGAGCTGTTAGCTGGCAAGAGCCTGTGAAGAGGTTTGTGTCTCTTAGGAGGAACATCCCTCTATCATGTAGCCAGAATGACAACTTGTAAGACAGCTTGTTATATAGTGTTTGTAAGACTTTTGTAGCTATTCATAGACATGAGACGTAGACTAATTTTGATTCTGCAGTTGTAGCCAGACTTGTTTGTGAAAAAAGAAATATTTTACATGCATGTGCCTTATTCTGTGATTCGTCGTCTTGGGGGGTTAGCTAGTCGTAGGAGCTGCTCTTGGGAAGAGTTGGACTCTGAACTTGCTGTAAAAAATTAGTGAGAGTAACTTCGAGTGGCGAGTTGAATTCCGAAACTTGCTTTTTTGCAGGTTTGTTGGAGTAACTGTGATCCATGATTGTGGACCTCTAATCAGTCATTAAGGGATTTTAACAAGTTTCAGGATTATGTTGAATGAAGAGTTAAGCTCCGAACTTACTTGATTGCAGGTTTCTAAAGCAACTCCGAGCCATGGGTATGGATTCCGAACTTGCTGTTTAGGATTTTTAACAGGTTGTATGAGTAGACCGAATGGAGAATTGAGCTCTGAACATGCGTGATTGCAGGTTGCTAAAGCAACTCCAAGCTATGGGTATAGACTTCAAACATGTCATTGAAGTGTTTGATGAGTTGCAGCAGCAAATCGAATGGCGAGTTGAGCTCTGAACGTGCTTGATTGTAGGTTGTTAGAGCAACTCTGAGCCATGGGTATGGACTCTGAACTCGTCTTATAAGGAGTTTCTAATGAGTTTTTGGTGGCATTTTTAGGATTAAGCTTGACATTTAACTCATTGTATGCATCCATAGAGTAGTACAATAATTCTGCAAAATTTAGTATTAGATTTAATTGGAAAATAAAACTAAACGGTTGCTCAAGTAGCTGGCCTTTATTGGAAAATATTGAAAATATAAAGAGGAGGCGGGCATAAAGTGCACTTGTTAAAGTTCATGAGGTGTTCTACATTTCAAGTCTCTGCTGATATCTTCTTGTCCCCCCCCCCCCATAGGTCTTCAAGTTGATGAGCAGTTAGGTGAACAACTTGGTTGACCTTGCCTGCACTTACCTATTTTGGAGTGAGTATCCCCTTGTTTTGCAGAGAGAATGTGAGATATTCAAGTTCACATATGTGTTTAAGCAGGACTTTTTCTTTCCGCTGAATGAGCAGAGTGGCTTGGGGCGAGGGATTTAGGTTTATTACTGTATTCTGATGAGAAAATATTTGGACTTGGTGGGAGATGACTTGGCAGGTTTAGAAGTTCTCGGCATGGTTTTCTTTGGCAGTGGCTTCAAGCTTGTTTACAAGCTTCGATTTACTGTGACTATTTTTCGGTGGGAATTCTATGGCATCGAGGAGGAGAACCGAGCCCCCCATTATGACGGTGTAGTATTCTTCTGCTGCATATTGGTTCCCTACAAGTTGGCACATGTCTGCTGTTGTTGGGAACTTCATTTTCTTGAGGTAGGCGGAGGCAACTGCAGGATAGGCAGCCAGACCCGGACGGCCAAATATTGCATTGTATGCGGCTTCGACGTTTACTTCCAAAAAGTCCAGTGCTTCCGTTCGAATAGCGGGATGCTTTCATACCGTCACATCGAGTGTGATGGTTTCCTTCTATTTGAACGGGGACACTGGAGAATCCGTGGAGTGTATAGCCGAAGGGCTTGAGTCGGTCTCAGAAGAGATTGAGGCCGTTGAAAGTGTTCATGAAAAGGATATTTACTGAGCTACCGTTTTCCACCATGATACAGCGTACCTCATGATTTACCATGCAAAGGCTTATGACCAATGCATCGCAATGAGGAGTTCAACCGCCTTCTAAGTCCTTGTCGGAGAAAGATATCGAGATACAGGTGCTATTGGCAGGCTGGATGTGATATACCGAGTTGACTTCCCTGACAAATGTTTTGCGGAAGGAGTTTGAATCTCCCCCCATCGGACCTCCATGAATGGAGTGGAGAATGGCCATATTTTCATATTTTTGCAATTGTGTAGGACCTGTCTTGAAGCTTATTAGCCCCCTGTGCCGGAGGGATTTCGGCATTGTTATTAACTGAAAAAATTGGGAGAGATAGCCTGGACGAATCAAACCTTCAAGTTCTTCTTTGATGACTCGACAGTTGTCGGTGGTGTGTCCATAGTCTCTATGAAATGCGCATCACTTGATCATATCTCTTGACTTCTTAGCTGTGGACATCTTTGGGGGAGGGAGCGGGGGCAGATTATTTCATCCTTCTCAATTTCCATGAGGATGGTAGACACACTTTCATTAAAGTGAGTGAACTTGTCGAAGCATGGTGTTGGAGGGGAACGACGTTATCCTGTGTCGTCTTTCTGAAGCTTCCTTTGTCCTTCCAAGCTCGGATTCTTCTGTTTGCTCCCGGAAGGTGAATCCTTCTTGCCTTGAGGATAAAGAGCTTCCTCGGCTCTGTTATACATGAGCATATCGGTGACATTATAGATCATCAGGAGAGTTTTAAATCTCTCAATATGGTCAGTTTAATGCCCCAGCCCCAAACTCAGACAATTTATTTATTTATTTATTATTTATAGTATAACTGCCCACCACATGTTGCCTTTCAAAAGGTGTTTAACCAATTATGTGACTCTTGATCATAGGCAATTATATTTATTATTAAATTATTCAAGCAATCCTCCAATGTGGGACAAATCAATCCCACACCAACACTCTTCTCACTCGTTTGTGACATTAGCCAGACCCCCCACTCGAGCGGGCCCCACGCCACTTCACAACCCGCCCAGGATAGAGTCCTGGCCCTTCCTTCTACTGGGCCCCCACTGACCTGCCACGTCACCCACATGACAGCCAAAGCCAAGCCCACAACTCAATTAAACCCCATTTCATTTTTATCATTATTACCAAATTGCCATTTAACATATTTACCAATATGCCATTCTCTTATATATATATATATAATCTCTTGAAATTACAGGGCGTTACAGTCAGCCGAGTCAGATTAACCATCGTTTAATTCAAATTGAGGAGCTGTGAAGTTCTTTGAAATGGGTGCGGCGATGATGGATTTGCTTAAAGGAGGTCGAATGGGGTGGTAGGCTCTACTGGAGCGGTTTTCTTCATTCATTATCTGTTCCAGGTGATCTTCTGCTTCTCGGATGCGGTGACGAACTTGATCATCCTTCCTCATGGATCTAGTTGAGTCGTTGAATTCTTTTTCTCTCGAAGGAGTATAGTGGCGGCTTCATGAGCGTCCACCCTGATCTTGAGTACCATGGATAGCTTGGAGGATGTCATGCTTGATGTTCTCAAATTCGGCCCTAGTGACTGGGGTCTCTTGGTCTTTGTTTCTCTCAAGATGCTTTCGACTCTCACGAGTCGGGCTTCTTTTTTCAATGCGCCCCCTATGCGAAGAGGAGTGTCTTGATCTCTGCCTTTGGGGAGAGTTTCTTCTTCGGTTCATTTGACGTTCTGAGCAGGAGACCTCAGTCTGTGCGTGCCTCATGTCCAAAAAAATCCTTAGATCGGTCCCCTGTTTTTTGGCATTGATAATTTGAAGGAGATCTCTTGACCCCTGGGGACCTCGCAAGGGAACTAAGTCACTGGAAGCATTATGTACTGAGATATGGTCGTGTAGGGGTGTTGTTCACAGTACGGTTCATGACGGCTTTATCGGGAGCCCCCCGATGCCTCTCCATTAATAAGAGCTTGATTAGGCTATTTGGGCTAATCTGGCTGATGGGGAGGAAGTGGATCTTCCACATGAGGAACTGGTTGATGAAGAGAGTTAACTTGACGGCTTGAGGCTGCTGCTCTCCCTCTTAGTCTTGGAGGCATGGCAGTAAATCTAATCTGTGTAGCTTCCAATAGACAACACTGATCTATTGCTGCTTATTTTGGTATGGAAGCAAATACATAGTGAGTTTATATTTTGAAGGAAACTACTAAAGATCTAACATTTGATCGCAGCCGTTAAAAGTGGTTAGATCTCTTGAGATTTGATCTGGATCGTTAATTGAATACTTTGATCTGAATCCGACAGTTGCTAATGCGGTCGATGGACCTGCAAAAAGCCTGAAACACCGGGGCCATCCGGTGACAGACCCTCCGATACTCAAGTCAGATTCAGAAGAGAAAGAGAGTTTGAGAGAGAAATTGCTGATTATTGATTACCATCTTGCTGCGGGAGGGGGGGAGGGTATTTATAGGCCTGATAAATAGTTAGGAGATTGATAGGAATTTTTTTATCACCTGTCTGATTCTCCCTATTTCAAGAGATAGAATCGATTATTCTCCTGTTTGGGGATAAGCTTACAGCCCTCATAAGCTAGTTGCCCCTCCTAGTGGGCCTAGTCGCTTTGAATGGGCTTAAAAGCAGCACATGTCTTGTAGATGAGCCTGAAGAAGGACCGGACCTGTTAAATAGGCCCATTATGGTTAATCTGCATGCAGAAGCTTTAGAATCTGTGCTGCAATCGTACGGCCCTGATTTGCCACGATTTTCACCATTATCAAACTTCAAAATGAAGTACTATCTTTCATGGTGGTCATTACAATTATTTTATAGAGATCTATAAAATCCTAGGTTATAGTCTTGATCCTTCGCCCTATGATAAATCTAAATATATAGTCATGCGCTACAAGTCGTACGATCTAACTGAAGAACAAACCTTACAGAAGTCGGCCCATTATGTTGTTGTGCGTTTTCTATCGATTAATAGGTTGACCGATCCAAGAGTCAGTAGATCTGTTACGGGTCAGCAACAACAGCTGTAAATGTCGTCCTTACCTTCGCTTCGAAACCTCTTCTATAATTCTTCTCACATCGCCTCTTCATCTCCTATCCAACTCGAACCTAGTATACAATACATAAACCCTAACATAAAATTGCGTTTTAAAATGTTAAAAATGAAAATGAGAAACTACATTCAATCAAGGGACTCAAAATATGTTAATCTTAGAAAAGGAAGTCCTGTAAACAATCAAACTTTTTTTATTATAGAATATATGGATTATTGTCACCAGTTTCATTAATGAAAGGTTAATGAAAGGTTAACAAAACATAGGCCTCCCATAGGTGAAGCCGAGTACAAGCCACAACATCAGTCATCAAACACAAAATCCTGCTACATCAGCTACTACTAGGAATAATAGATAGATACAACCGCTCAAGTTAATACTACATGAGCCCCTTCACGATAATCTCGGAGCTAAGAGGGAGACATAGCACATCAAATATATCCCTCTACCTCCAATCCTCAACATGACTACTACTTGCCCTTCATGTGAAGCCTCTTCCTAGCACCTGTTTGTCCTGCCCAATTATTAATGAGAGCAAAAATTTCATACATCATGACAGGAAATCTACAAATATAATTGCACAAACAAAATTCATTTTGATCTAACCATAGAATACACAAGGTAGCCGCAACTGAAATATCACACACTGCTTTGTTTTCCTTCTTAATCAAAGCTCCAGTTGAGAGGGAAATATGTAGGATTTGAGCCTCTGCTTTCAATCCATCTCTTCCCGGCTACCCCTACTACTTCTAAGTTTGAGATCAAGGATATCGAAAGTCCTCCATGGAAACCATCTATACTTGAGTAGGGACATTCAACTCGACCAAACCCCAAACACACTCCCTCCCAAGCTAACATGACCCTTGGGCAGAAGAAAAAAAATGTGTTTCGTGTCTTCAACACCTAGGTTACATATAGAACATGTAGCGTCCACAGCTAAGTTACGACTCCTAAGATTTTCTTTGGATATGATTTAATTGTTTGCCAGCAGCCATAAGAATGACCTCACTTTTGTCGGAGCCTCGATCTTTCATATTATATTCGCTTTCATGTTTCTTAGCCCTCCATCATTCAGCCAGTATGCATAGATTTCACCGAAAAGAATTCCAACGAATCTAAGCACCACTTCCGCTCATCCTCTTCCCCATTTGTACTTTGTCTCAATTTAGATATTACACTTATAACTGCCTGTAGTTCTTCCTGCTCCTCCTGAGGCCCCAACTCTAGTTTCAGCCGTCCTCCTCTCTCCACATATCCGCCACTAGGGTATCTTCATTCTGAACCGCCTTCGTTAAGTTAGGAAAAAGTGATTAAAGTGAATTACTACTACACCATTTAACCTTTCAGAATCTTGTCTCCATCCCTTTTATTACTCTACACCTAGTGTTGACGTGATACACTTCTCCCACCTTGGAGACACCCTTCCAAAGATAAGAAACTTTCTCATGACTACTCCGCCCCCCAAACCTAAATTTCTGTCTACTTGCATAGTGTAAAAGATTTATACCACCACATATTTTGTCGTTTATGTATTTTTCTCCACTATTTATTAGGAAGAGCTTTATTCATAATATATTTAAGATCAAACCTTTGGCAAGGTTAATTAAGCTTATCTCTTTCAACCAATACTTAATTTCATAATCAAACTCCAATCCGTCCTACTTGGCATTCCCTAAATAGGATTTGAACCCCACTAATCAAACACCACCCCTTAAATTAATGCCTAATATATTTAAAACCTTGATCGTGATGGTTAAATAGGACAAAAGAGTGGGAACTTCCTCCGGTCCACCATTCAACAGTTCCCCAGCAGAGTCCGACGACCGACTCAACTTTCTATTTTCCAAACGCGTGGGCCCAACTTTTGAAATTTGCATTGCATTGCATTACATGATGCTCACTAGTAGTATACTATATAAGCATTCAAAATGGTGGGGATTATAACCCATCTAGTTAATTGAAGAAAGTGAGGTTTTTAAGATTTAAGAAGAGAAGGTGGTACTGTAATTAATTGATAATGGAGAGAAGTGGGTCGGATCTTGACTTGCCCGGGTTCCGGTTTCACCCGACCGAGGAGGAGCTGCTGGACTTCTATCTCCGGCATGTGGTAAACGGGAAGAAGCTGAATTTCGACATCATTGGTACCCTGGATCTCTACCGTCACGATCCATGGGACTTACCAAGTACTACATCTCTCTAAATTCTAGCTGTGATATAGTTACATAAATCGATATCTGACACGCCACGTTAGCTTAGAGCCAAAAAGTGTACATACATTTAGAGCAATAATAATATTCACCCTCGATCAGGGAACTAAAAGATTTAATGTACTTTTCAGTCGTCTATCAAGATATATATGAATTTCGATGGGGCATATCAATTTTTATAAGCAATTAATTAGCCCCTCTATGAATGAAGAAAAATACTAGAGTTAAATTTCTTGTTTCTTTTTCATTTTCTTATGATTTGTCAATATAACTAAATTTGGTTTTTTTTCTTCATATATGGTTCATCAGGTTTAGCAAAGATAGGAGAAAGGGAGTGGTACTTCTTTGTGCCGAGGGACCGGAGGCAGTCCAGTGGAGGGAGGCCGAACCGGACAACTGAACGCGGTTTCTGGAAGGCAACCGGGTCAGACCGGCCCATCCGCAGTGGTGGTTCAGGTCGCCTCATCGGGCTGAAGAAGACACTTGTATTCTACTTGGGTCGGGCGCCTCGGGGGTCCAAAACCGATTGGGTCATGAACGAATACCGCCTGCCCGATACCCCTTCAGTTCCTTCTTCGCAGGTACATAACCATAATATATGCTACAAAAATGTACAGGAACCAATTACTCTGTCCTATGTACCGATGTTTTAAAATTGATTCACCCTTTATATTTTTATGTAACAATATCAAAGACAGAAATCATATAAATAAATAAATGCATAATTATATATACTTAATCTTCTGAATAACTGGTACTGCTGGATATTTTACGAGAAGTTTCTATCAATCTGTACCTGTTTATGACTTGAACGTAGACTTTTGTGTATGTAACGTTAATAATATATACTAAGTATTGTTTATTTTCTTATGCAGGAGGACATAGTATTATGCAAAATTTATAGGAAGGCGACGTCGTTGAAGGAACTGGAGCAGAGAGCCGCCATGGAAGTCGCCGATGCCAGAGCTTCATCCTCATCATCGCCTGAGCTCGAACCTTACAGCACTCAAAAACCAAGCAACAACAATTATTTGGAGGTTGGTAATGACCCCTTACTCTTCGCGTTCCCAAAGGGGGAAGACGGGGAGGTTGATATGAAGAAAGAGGCAGCAGATATATCATCAGCATCAATGTTGATAACATCGTCATTACAGGCAGCTCAGACGGTGTCAATGCCGGCTATAAATTTACCGAAAATTGAGGTCCCAAAGTACGGGGGAATGGCAGAGTGGATGCAGGACCCGTTCTTGACTCAGCTGCGCAGCCCGTGGCTGGAGCAGTGGTCACCGTTGGCCTATTTGCTCAATTTCTGAAATGGAGCTTACTAACTACATACCTGAAACAAACTATTCTAAACAAACCAAAAAAAAACTACATACCTAATTAATGTTCCAATTGTGTGCATAGATATAAATGTAATAATTTGTTACAGAATCTACCAAAACTTGTAATGCTTATAGCGAAAGTCACGCACCACAAGCAATGGAAACTTTCCAATAACTAGATGAACCAAGAACATGTCATCACAATATATACAAGACCTCACAAGAATACAATCAATATGCAGAGATAACCAATATATTTTATTCCCGAAAGAAATACAAATATTACAAAGAGATTACAACTCTCAATCTCTCTCTCACCTTTGAAATACTCGGCATCATCCCCTCTTGAAGTTGAACAATGATAACGGCTCACCCTTGATAGGAGTTACTTCGCCCTAGAGTTCACATCTACTGCTATATTTATATCCCAAGCAAACCCTAAAAGATAAACATAAATACAGCTTATTTGGCCTTAAACCTGAAAGCCGAAACAACACACAGCGCCGATGTCGGTCAGCCGCACTTTGGGTCAGTCGACCGCAACGTGTCAAGTCCACACTTGAGGCATGACCGGTCGACTGCACAGTCGATCGTCTCATTCTCTGTTGAGCCCGGTCGACTGCACCAACCATCCATCGCCTTATGAAGGATGTGCTCTACCAATCGCATAGAGCACGAATACTAAAAAACAACCTCTCGTGTCGGATTCCGTGTTACTAGACTTCCCAACTCGCAGAATGTCCATTAACACCGGACAAGGTTCAAACCCTCTCAATACACCCTCTGCAATAGAAGTCTTCGTGGACGACACCTCCACAATATTCGCAAACTGTTCAACCCCTCTAGCCCCATTTTCGGTTACCCTCATCGATATCACCCGACATATCGATACCATGTTCTCTACCACACAAGAGCGACTTGAAGCTTCGTCTGCCATATCGCAAAGTACTCGTACCGTAGCAACGTCTTACTCTCTAGGATGACTTTCATGGTGAGCAGCTCCCACTAAATTAGTAACCTCCCCTCCACAACTAAAAGAACTCAGTTGCACCCCACAAAAGCTACTACTCGATTCCAGTTGAGAGTCAACTACAGGAGAAATGCCCTTCACGTCTCTAAGAAAATACCGCATTCTCTCACGCTTCCGTTTTGCAATCACCCTTGAACCTGCAGCTATACGCCACTCCCCACTACCAACTGTAGTAGACATACCATCTTTGTCTAGCCTTCCAATCGAGATAAGATTTTTCTTCGAGTCTGGAACATGTCTTATTTTCCGCAGGACAACACTCTGATCATCAATGACTTTCACGCGAACAGTGCCAACCCCAAGTACAGGACACATGTGACCATTCCCCACGATCACATCTCAAAAGAACTATCTTTGTAGTCATCAAATATCTCTCTCCTCAGAGTGTAATAAAACGAAGCTCCTGAATCAATGCATCAATCTCTCGTGCCCAACTCCTCCCTAGCTAATAATCATAACTCTTCAATTTTATCGGATAGCACATTGGCTTCCTTTGGTTTGACTTCCTTCGTTTTCTCCTGCTTCATCTTCATGTAGCCTTACAACGGCGCATCATGTGACCCCTCTTGTGAAAAAACCAACACTCAGGTCCATATCCCGCATCGTTGTCATCAGACCCACTCTCAGATGAACTACTCTGATCCTTTCTTCTTCGACTGCTCTTAGACCTCTCACGTCTTTTCTCAACTGTCATTGCAGAATCTCTAGAAGATAATGAAGAAAATCCCTCGTTTTTCACCATTCTCATCTCCTCATTCAGAATGCTACTCACAATATCCTGTAGAGTCATCGAATTTGTCATAGTGCCTAAAATAGTCTGTTCCACCGTACCATAACTATCGAATAAAGTAGATAGAAGTCGCAATGACTGTCCCCTCTCTGAAAACTTCAAACCTGCAGCTTCCATCTGGTTGTAAACCATACAGTAATTGTTCACATGTTCTGCTACTGAACCCCCTTCCCTCAACTTCATATTAACCATTTTTTTCAGATGAAGAATTTGATTAGCTATCGATGGTTTCTCATACATATCTGTGAGAATCTCCATAGCCTCGTTTTCTAGTCTTTGTCTTCGAGATATGAAATAACGTCTTTCTACTCATTCCCAACTGAAACTGCCCTAGCGCCTTCTGATCGCATCTTTATCTTCACCTTCCAGCTTCTCATCAAACAACGGACCATCTAGATCTTTCTGACGAAGATACTCTATCATTTGAATTTTTCATATTGCGAAGTCACTCCCATCGAATCTCTCGATCTTTAACTTGCTATCGGCCATATCGAACCTAGTGTTATGATACCACTTGTTGCAGAATCTACCATAACTCATAGTGCTAATAGCGGAACTCACACACCACAAGCAATAGAAACTTCCCAAGAACTAGATGAACCACGAACAAGTCACCACGATATACGCAAGATCTCAAAAGAACACAATCAATATGCAGAGATAACCAGTACTTCTTATTTCCCAAGAAATACAAAGATTACAAAGAGATTACAACTCCCAATCTCTCTCACACCTTTGAAATACTCGGCACAAATAACGGCTCACTCTTGATATGAGTTCCTTCGCCCTTGAGTTCACATCTACTGCTATATTTATAACCCACAAGTAAACCCTAAAAGATAGACACAAATACAACTTATTCGACCCAAAACCCGAAAGCCCAAATAACACACAATGCCAATGTCGATCGACCGCACTTTGGGTCGGTTGACCGTAACGTGTCAAGTCCACACTCGAGGCATAATCGTTCGACTACACGGCTGACCGTCCTCTTCTTGTTAAACCTTGTACGCTTGAAGAACTCTTTTCCGCCAGAACTGGTCAAACACACTCTCCGTCGGTCGACCGCAACCCCTTCAACTTCATTCCTCTACTTGCTGCTATTTTGTCTTGTTGTCTTCGTCTTCTCCTCTTCTTCTTCAACTTCAAATACTCCTCGCCTGTGTGTATTTGAGGACACAATCCTAACACAATTACCATTTTGAACAATTTTGTCTAGGGTAGTATCTTCAAATTTTACTGAAGACAAAGAGGACAATAAGATCAATGTACCGTGATATGATCAGATTGTAGGAGCTACGTAATTCCCCTAAACTTCTGTAACAAAAATTACAGCCAAAGATATTTGTCACCTGTAAAAAAAAAAAAACTTTTATCGTTTTTCTGCTTGTATCTTTCGTTCGGAATTAGAGAAATATTGCAATTTGAAATGCAACTCGGATACATGTACCCAACAACTGAGTGATAGTGTGATACATATACCCAACGACTGAGCCACTAAAAACCTGGTGTGCTTTGATACCTAGGTTAAATCTTTGAAGTTGTAGAAAAGTTGAAGAAAATTGTCCTTAAATTTTAAAATTTTAAAAAAACAACGAAAATTGCTCTTTTTTATCAAGAAACCCCTAAGAAACTTTTGCACTTTTAATTACGCAACTCTATGGCGGATGAGGGGTTTTATGTGTCAATAAATAACAAAAAATTCTTAATTAAAGAAGTAAACATTAGAGAGTTTGTTGATTTTTCCATATCTCTCTCTCTCTCTCTGCCCAAGTCCAAAATTTTAGATTCCATGGCAAAGTCAGTCAATCCACAGGTACTGTATGTAAGATACTAAGGTTTCAAAAGAGAGATCTCAAAAATCACGCTACTGCAAAATGAGCTACGCTACATTTATGACAAATTAAATTAGTAATTGATCATTTTACCACTTAAAAGATCAAAAAGATTAAGCGTTCGTTTTTTGCTTTTTTTTTTTTTAAAAGAAAAATGTGAAGTACGGCCAGCCTGTTTCATTAATAAAGAGTTAATAAAACAAACTCAAAAAACTGAGCAAAATACAAAGTCCTACAAGTCCATAATAAACACATAGAATCTCCCCCGAACATGGGGGGTGGGACAAAAGAAAGACAGAAACATACATGCATCCAACAAAAGTACAGCAAAGCATCTAAATCCCTCCAACAGACCCTAGGGGGTGGGAAAAGTAAAAATACAGGAGAACAAAATAGACCCGTCCCTCAGTCGAGCGTCAGCCCGATCTCGACTTCATCGTCATCGTACTCCACCTGGAAAACGCTGGCAATCCTCCCTCGATGACCTGTTGCATGAGCTGTGCCCAAAAAGAAATAGATGCATAATGTGAGTTAAATTTTCAGAAATACTATTACTAGTCCCACGAAAGTAATAGTTATTCCTATCTAGCCAAAGGACTTAGGTTATAGCAGCGATAGCGATAAACCAAGCTTCTCTCATAAAACGGCTCTCTGTAGCGAATTTCGAGCCGATCCACAGATTCTCATACTTTATAGGGTACTCGTTAGTACCCATGGCGCAGAGGAACTCTACGAGAACCGCTTTGCTCCTGAGAAAATCCAGAAATATATGGTCTCTGGTTTCGGAGACAGCGTTGCAGAACCCACAGGAAGAATCAATATTCGGTTGGCGTTTCACCAGGTTCTCTCTAGTTAGAATCGCATCGTTTAGGACTAGCCATAAGAAGATTTTTATTTTCAGCGAGGTTTTCGCTTTTCATATAATACCATACCATTTCGGGCAACATCCCCTGAAATGAATGTGGTTATTGTTGTGCGCGAATACGAATCAAACCAACAAGAATCAATGCGGAATACAAAGAGAGAACCAGCGAGAAAACACAAAACAAACCAACACAAAAGGACACACAGATTTAATGTGGTTCGGCAAAATTCATGCCTACATCCACGGGGCGGTTGGGGTTTCTTCTTCTTCAAATTATCACCAATGGGCGAAAACAAACCCTTACAAATAATGACGGCTGCAAAACCGAAATAGGGATCTCTAATTTTCGTCACAGATTACAAAACCCTAACAAGTGTATTTATAGGGAAACTATTGGGCCTTTTCGAATTGGGCCTGATCTAGTTCAAAATCCCGTCGACAGTCGACTGGTCGACTTACCAGTCGACTGGCAATCCTTCTGGCAGTCGACCGATCAGTCGACTGATCCTCTGCTGCTGCTTGTATCTTTAGCCTTCGAAAACTCTCTGGACAGTCGCCTGATCCTTCTATCAGTCGACTGATATGCTGTGACTTTCTTTAGCTGCAGATACTCCAAAACAATCTGAACCAGAATCGAGCCATTATCCTACAATCTCCACCTTGGCGAGATCTTCCACCAAGTATCCAACAATCTCCACCTTGGCAAGATCTTCCAAGTAGCCCAAGCAATCTCCACAAATACTCCAAATGCTCATCATCAAATGTAACAACAAATCCAAACTCCACCTTAGTATGATATCACATACTAGGCGAACAAATAGCGAAGCACTATTCCAACCGCCCATTCCAAGTCATCAAACATGCAAAATATTAGCCAGGTTCATGCAATGCTTGAACTTGGCTGCCCCAACAACTTTGGTCAACATATCAGCAGGATTATCAGCTGTTCCAATCTTCACCAAATGAATATCACCATCCTTTATCAAATCACGCACAAAATGATAACGGACATCAATATGTTTGGTCCTCAAATGATGAACTTGGTTCTTCGCTAAATGAATAGCACTCTGACTGTCACAGTGTACTTCCACCTTCTCCCGATGAATCCCCAAGCTCTTCAAAAGTCCATGTATCCAAATGGCTTCCTTCATGGCCTCAGCAACCGCCATGTATTCAGCCTCAGTAGTAGACAACGCTACAGTGGACTGCAAATTTGACCTCCAACTTATAGGTGCCCTAGCCATAGTAAACAAATAGCCTGTAGTAGACCGCCTCTTATCTAGATCACCTGCATAGTCTGAATCAACATATCCAACTAATAACCTGCTAATATTGTCATCCCTTTCAAATTTCAAACCCACATCTGTGGTGCCACTTATGTACCTTAGAATCCATTTAGCTGCTTGCCAATGCTCTTTGCCTGGATCATGCATATATCGACTAACCATACTCACCGCCTGAGAGATGTCTGGTCGAGTACAAACCATGGCATACATCAAACTTCCAACCACACTAGTGTAAGGTACATTTGCCATATACTGTCTCTCCTCATCTGAACTCGGAGACTGAGAAGCACTAATTCTGAAATGACTGGCTAAGGGTGTACTTACTGGTTTAGTCTTCTCATCTATACCAAACCGTTTCAGCACCTTCAAAAGATATTGCTTCTGAGTCAAACTCACTGTGCCCTTTGCCCTGTCTCTAGCTATCTCCATCCCAAGTATCTTCTTGGCTTCACCAAGATCCTTCATCTCGAACTCAGAACTCAACTGATTCTTCAAATTTTGAATCTCCTCAGCATTCTTAGAGGCAATCAACATGTCGTCCACATATAATAACAGATATATGAAAGAGCCATCCTGCAACTTCCTGAAGTAAACACAATGATCAAACTCACTTCTGGAATATCTCTGCACCTTCATAAACTGATCAAACCTCAAATACCACTGCCTTGGAGATTGCTTCAACCCATAGAGAGACTTCTTCAACCTGCAAACACAATTTTCCTTCCCAGCTGTTTTGAACCCATCTGGCTGCAACATATAAATTTCTTCATCTAGATCCCCATGTAAGAACGCAGTCTTCACATCCATCTGTGTCAACTCAAGGTCAAACTGTGCTACCAAAGCTAACAAAATCCGAATAGAAGGATGCTTCACAACCGGAGAGAACACTTCATTGTAGTCAATTCCTTCCTTTTGAGCATACCCCTTTGCAACTAGTCTAGCCTTGAACCGAACACTGCCTTTTGGACCTTCTTTCTTCGTATACACCCACTTGCAACCAATTGCTTTCTTCCCCTTTGGTAGTTGCACTAGATCCCAAGTCTTATTCTTATGAAGAGAGTTCATCTCTTCATCCATAGCAACTTTCCAATCTGCATTTTCTGAACTTCTAGTAGCTTCTTTGAAGTTGGAGGGAACTTCATCATCCACAATGGGAAGAGCAAATGCAACTGTATCTGTAAAACGAGACGGTCGTTTGATATCTCTTCTTTGCCTTCTTACTGCAATTGATTCTTCCTGCTGGATAGGAACTTCTTCATCATTCTCAGTATCAACCACATCATCATCATCTTGGACAGGAACAGGATTTTCAACTGACAACTTTTCTAACTCCACCTGTTGGAGAATTCTCCTACCAGTCGACTGGTTATTGCCACCAGTCGACTGACCAGAGCTCCTACTCTTCTGCTGTTCTAGACCACCAGTCGACTGCTCCTGTTCATCAGTCGACTGTCCTGAGGTTCTGCCACTCACCTGTTGGAGAACTGTCCCGCTCTTCTGCTGCTCACCAGTCGACTGTCCCATACCATCAGTCGACTGTCCCGAGCTGATCATGCTGGTCTCATCAAAAGTGACATCTCTGCTGATTACTAACTTCTTCTGTTCTGGACACCACAACCTGTAACCTTTGACACCAGTACTGAAACCAACAAATATAGCCTTTTTGGCTCTCGCATCAAGTTTAGTTTCAGTTACATGAAAATAAGCAGGACAACCAAATATATGCAAAAAACTATAATCAGATGCAGGTTTACCACTCCATACCTCAATAGGCGTTTTGCCTTCAAGTGCTGCTGATGGTAAACGGTTGACGATGTGGCTTGCATATATAACAGCTTCTGCCCAAAATGTCTTCTTCAACCCAGACTGTGCTAACATACATCTCACCTTCTCAAGTAAGGTTCTGTTCATCCTTTCTGCAACCCCATTTTGCTGTGGAGTCTTCCTAACTGTGAAGTGCTTTTGGATCCCTTCATCTTCACACAACTTCAGAAACGGATCGTTCTTGTATTCCCCTCCATTATCTGATCTCAGAACCTTAATCTTCCTACCAGTCTGATTTTCAACTTTCTTCTTCCAACTTGTGAACAATGTCAAAACTTCATCTTTGTGCTTCATGGTATATACCCAAACTCGTCTGGAGTAATCATCAACAAAAGTAACAAACCAGTGTCTACCACTCATAGAAGGTGTCTGAGTAGGGCCCCAAACATCTGTGTGCACATAATCGAGGATACCCTTTGTCTGATGTACAGCTGTACCAAATTTCACCCTAGTTTGCTTACCCAAAACACAATGTTCACAAAATTCCAACTTGCACCCTTTAGCATCTTTAAGCAACCCTTGCTTCACAAGCCCCTGCAAGGCCTTTTCTCCTGCGTGCCCGAGTCGCATATGCCACAACCTAGTAGAGTCGGGAACAACCTGTTTAGGCCTTTCAGTTACACTGGCAGCCTGACCCAAATATGTTTTTCCCTGCAAGAAAAACAAGTTCCTTTTTCTTTGCCCTTTCATCACCACAAGTGATCCACTAGTTACTTTCAGAACGCCACCTTCACTAGCAAATTTCAATCCACTGGCCTCCAAAGCACCTAGTGAAATCAGATTCTTTTTCAAATCTGGAACATACCATACATCTGAAAGCTCCCTAATAAGACCATCGTGCATTAGCAATTCAATCTTCCCGACTCCTACCTTCTTACAAGGTGCATCATTTCCCATCAAAACTACACCACCATCCATATACTCCAAAGAAGTAAACCACTCCTTTTTCCAAGACATATGATAGGAGGCTGCTGTATCAAGAAACCATACTTCTTGATAAAGTGAGGGACTAGAAGCAAGTGCAAAAGAAAAATCCTCGCCACTTTCTAAATTATCAACAGTCACATTTGCAGTCGAATTTCCCTTATTTCGTAGCTTTGGACAATCCTTTTTCCAATGCCCCCTTTCATGACAGAAAGCACATTCATCTTTGGCCGGTATTTTCCTGTCCTTCGAAACTCCTCTCGATTTGGAACGAGATTTGTTTCCCTTTTTCCCAGATTTGGACTCAGATCTAGTCTCAGTCCTGCCCCTTACAATCAACGCTTCAGAAGTTTCTCTATCAACCATCTTATCCCTTCTCCTAGTTTCATTATTTAACAAAGCATTTGCAACATCTTCATATTTCACAGTGTCTTTTCCATATAATAAAGTAGTTGCTAAATGATCATAACTTTCAGGTAATGAATTCAACAGAATTAGGGCTTTATCCTCATCCTTAATTTGCTCATCCAAATTTAACAAATCAGCCAACAATTTATTAAATGATTCAACATGAGCATTCATAGACATACCTTCCGTATAGGTGAAGCGAAAAAGTCTCTTCTTCAAATACAGCCGATTCTCCAAACTTTTCCTCATGTATTTGTCTTCGAGCTTCTTCCACAACACCGCAGCAACGGTATCCCTCATCAAATCATACTTCTGAGCCTTCTCAATAAAGAGCCGAATAGTCCCACACGCAACTCGATTCAACTTCTTCCAATCTGCTTCGGACATATCCTTAGGTTTTTCTACCTCCAAAGCAACATCTTGTTCTTGTTGAACAAGAACATCCAAAACCTCACATTGCCACATCCCGAAATTGTTTGTCCCATCAAATTTTTCAACTTCAAATTTTGCGTTGTGAATCGTTGTTCTTGATGAACTTGATCCCACAACCTCCTTGGTTGCATCTGCATCACCCGCCATCTCCCTCTAGGTCAAACCAACAGCTCTGATACCACTTGTTGTGCGCGAATACGAATCAAACCAACAAGAATCAATGCGGAATACAAAGAGAGAACCAGCGAGAAAACACAAAACAAACCAACACAAAAGGACACACAGATTTAATGTGGTTCGGCAAAATTCATGCCTACATCCACGGGGCGGTTGGGGTTTCTTCTTCTTCAAATTATCACCAATGGGCGAAAACAAACCCTCACAAATAATGACGGCTGCAAAACCGAAATAGGGATCTCTAATTTTCGTCACAGATTACAAAACCCTAACAAGTGTATTTATAGGGAAACTATTGGGCCTTTTCGAATTGGGCCTGATCTAGTTCAAAATCCCGTCGACAGTCGACTGGTCGACTTACCAGTCGACTGGCAATCCTTCTGGCAGTCGACCGATCAGTCGACTGATCCTCTGCTGCTGCTTGTATCTTTAGCCTTCGAAAACTCTCTGGACAGTCGCCTGATCCTTTTATCAGTCGACTGATATGCTGTGACTTTCTTTAGCTGCAGATACTCCAAAACAATCTGAACCAGAATCGAGCCATTATCCTACAGTTATAAAGTGAACATATAATCAAAGTGTCATTCTTTTCTAGTCTCCAGGCTTTCCTATCTGGCCCTGTGAACATATAACTCCTGAACTGGCGTTATAAGCATGAAGCTCCATAAACTTGAGCTAAGAACAAGAGTACAGTTCATGTTTAAAGACTGGCATCCAGGAGCTTTTTCTCCAAGCTGCGACCACCGTGTAGTGCGGTTGTGCAGCTCGTGCATATAAGTCAGGGTACAGATCTCTAAGTGTGTGATCACCACATTATTTATCCCACCAGAATCTAGTAAGTCTGTCAATTCCGATATACGACGTCACACAACTATTGAAGGCCTCATAGGCTTTAGTAATTCCTCTCCAGAACCAGGCGACACGTGGGCCCACCCTAGAGCCCAGATTCGCACCCCGTTCCCATGTAGATAAGCCTAAACAAAATCCTGTCATCCCTCTCCGTTATGGTGAAAGACTTTCCACCACCACTTACCCAATAGCGGGAGAATCATATCCCGAAGATCAATAATACCCAGTCTTCCGTGCATCTTCTTCATGCACGCTTTTTCCCATCTGATGAGGTGATAGCCATGATGGAATATTTTGCAAGTGTACAAAATTGCAACAAGTAGTGTAGTTTAAATGAAAAGAGTGTCGAACCCATAAAGACTAATTATTTTATTGAGTACCAAAATTCACTAAATTAACAACTATTTGGAAAATCGAAAATTTAGTAAAAATAGCAACTTAACTAAATTAAACTAAAGGAAAAGCTACTCTAATTAAGAATAATGAAAATGTTTTGTTGTTAGTTAATAGCACATCTAGTTTTAGGGCTTTAATTTCACCTAGTTAATCTCACACAATTCATAATTCCATATAGCTAGAAATTCTACTTTTCCAAGTTGTAGACCAAAATTCCTTAATGATTCAATATTTTCTCTCGAACAACACCAAAAATATCCCCAACTAACAATTTGTCATATCTTTATGCAAATTTAATTAATTGAAGACTCATTAAGTTCTATGAATTTTTTTTATAGTCACATTAATCGCTGTAAATCATCTCTAATTTTGCTAAATTAATGGTGTTTAATTCTATAATTCTAAATCACAAGTTACCTCTCAGTCTCTCCATGATTCAATAAATCAAACAATAGTTGGCTAAACATTGTAAGTATTAAGAACAGAAATTAGACACACAACCATGAAAATAATAGACGAATCAAATAACATGAAATTAGAATTGTGTTCTCAAAACTAGGCTACATTAAAGCCCTAGAAAAATAAATTTAGTTCATAATAATATTACGACTAACAAACATGTTTTGGATTGCATCATAATACAAAAAAATGGAAGAGAGGAAGAACTAGTTGTTGGAAGCTGAAATTGAAGTCCTGATTTCTTCTAAAAAATCAAACATCGGGATCCACGCAACAGCTTCTCTTTTCTTTTCTTATCTTTTCTTCCTCCAGCCGCAATCCCCCTCTTTTATATATGTGTTTCTTTCTTACTCGCCTTGGGAACCATGCCCTCCTCTCTCCTCCTCTTTCTCACTCTTCACGCACCCCTACCACACTCCAATCTCTCCCCTTTTTTGGTTTCTATGGACCTCTTTCTATAAGGGAAGGGGTGGGTTTAAATATGGTTGGTTAATTAAGTTAGGGTTAGTTAATTAATTAAAATCCATAGATTAAGATTAATCTATTGAATTTTAAACTAATCAATTAACAACCAAATTCAAATCCATTCAATCTTCAAATCCGGGCTTTCTTCTTTAATTTTTCAATACAATTTCATTCCACCCCCTAGTTGACCATAATATTTTCTATTAGTTCTTCCATGGGCCAATTCCTAGAAATGTGCATTAGAGAGCTCGAATTTTCCAGAAATCTTTACATAGAACCAATTTGAATTTTTTAAATCTTTATCCTTACACTCTTCCTTAATTTCACCAAAAACGCTCTCATTTTGTATTTATCGTTCTCATTCCTACAAAAATAAAGAAAAATAAAATTAAGTAGAAATAAGATAAATTTTAAAAAAATAAACGAGAACTCGCAACTTTAATATGTAAAAAGAGTAATAAATTTATGTATAATTTTCACTCATCAAGTCGCCTCTATCAGAGTTTGAGCTCTTCCATAAGAATCACTTTCGGATGCGATCCTCTGGATAACCCAACGTGGCATTTCGAAGAAGGACAAATAATAGGTTGGTAGGTTAGAGAATACTACATTGATAAGAGTGACTCTCCCTCCCACGCACAATGAATTACCTTTCCATCCTGCAAGACGATTCTAAACCCAATCAATGATGGATAACCAACCAGCATTCTTGAGCTTGTCTGGTCTCAGCCGGAGCCCCTAGTACTTAATAGGGAAATTCTCGATGGAACAGCTGAGAATCGTGGCTTGGTCTTGTACCTCCTCTGGGGATAAAGCAAGGGGGATAAGAGCACTTTTGTGGAAGTTAACCCTGAGGTCGGACCAAGCTTCAAAAATATAGAGGATTCCTTTAAAAGTGGTGGTTTTCCTAATGTTGCCATTTCCAAACAAAGGAGTCTCGTCTACATACTGGAGGATTGGACAACCCTGGCGGTTGACTCCATTGACCACAGGAGAAATCCAACCAGTCCATCTGCAGTTAGCCATCATAGACCTCAAAACTTTTGCCACAATGGTGAAAAGAAGAGGGGAGAGGGGGTCTCCTTGTTAAATGCCACGTTTGCACGAAAACGGATGTCCTGAGACATCGTTCACCATGATAGTGGTCCTACTGGTGGTGAGACAAATGTGAATCCATCTGATCCACCTTTACCCAAACCCATTACCTGCCAGTGCTTCCAAAAGTCAGTCCTAATCAACTTAGTCATAAGCCTTCTCGAAATCCAGCTTAAGGAGATACTTAGCATTCGAAATGTGGCAATGATGGATAGTTTCTTCAGCAGTGGCAATACATTCATGAATACAACGTCCTTTAATGAACCTGGTTTGCTCGCAACATATGAGTGTGTCCATCACCTTTCCCAATATGTTTGCTCGCTTTAGTTTTGATAGGGGTGTGCCAAGCCAGTGCAATAGTGAAACACACAGATGAGACGACACTCGAGAGCCCCATAGCATCATGGACCTTTCCCCACAAAAAAATTAATTTAATATCATTGTGAGCTGATGGCCCACGTATCAGATATTAAACTGATAAGAACATATTCTACAGATGATCTTAGCTAAAATGATGAGAAAGGTATGAAGTGGAGTGTACCCATTGGCCTCCCTAACTAGAAGAGCAAAAAACTTGAGAATACTGCTATGATCTCTACCGCTGCACACTACATTTAGTATAAATCAATGTGACACAATCTTCATTGCATTGCACAAACTTGTAGAAATTCAAAGAAGAAAAGTGTTAGATATTGTATTATATACTTAGTCTCATATCAGGTTGTGTATCAGTTTAGTATTTGGTTTCCTCCTATATATATAGGAGACATGGTACTCAGTTATAATATATCATCCAATAATATTCTCCAATTTCTCTGTTAACTTCATCATGGTATCAGAGCGATAACCCTAAATTTCTTTCTCACTAATCTCTAACACTAATTACACAAATTTCCTTATTCTCAACAACAACAACTCCATTCTCAACATCTGCAACCTTCTTCTCAACAACAACTCCAACCTCAACATTAACAGCAACAGCACACTTCATCAACTTTGTCAACAGTGAGCCGTCATCACCATCAATTCCAACTCAGACGACCTCTTCTAAACCCATCACCATCAATTCCCTTTCTGTCTTCAACCCGACTCTTCTTCTTTCGTCTTCAACCCATCAACCCGAGCACTCTTCCGCTACCTCATCCTTCTACTCCACTCCATCATCTCTTCAAACTTCCATACTCCTGTAGTACCATCGCCGAACATCACATGGTACACTCGTTCTGGTGCTATGAGATCAATCCTACAATATCATGGTACACTTTCTCAGCAATCATGCCCTCACACGCATGAGCAGAATGATGTAACTAAATGCAAGCACCGTCACATCCTTGAGTCGACCCGTGCTCTTTTACTTTCCTCTTCTGTTCCTTGTTCTTTCTGGGCTGAAGCTGTCATGACTTCTATTAATCTAATTAACATCACCACCTCGTCTGCCCTATCTGGCACATCACCTTCTGAGGCGCTTCGTCACTCACCACCAGACTACAGTATATTTCGTACTTTTGGGTGCACATGTTATGTCCTTCTCCCTCCCACTGAGCGCACGAAGCTCACCGCTTGAGCTGCCAAGTGTGTTCACCTAGGTCTCAGTCCTGAGCATAAAGAATATCGTTGTTTTGATCATATAGCTGGACGTATTCATATTTTCCGACATGTCTCCTTTGTGAAAGACTCTCCCTACTTGACCTCTCATGAGGATGCTAATTTTCTCGACTCCCAATTTGTTGGGCCTATCTTCCCGGCCATGCCTTCACGCATTCTATTTGATCACACTCATTTAGCTCCTTTCCCATCTCATACTGACGTTTCACCTACTATTCATCCTATGGAGACACCACCTACCTCCCCACAGCATTATGCACCCTCACCACCTGCATCCCCGCAGCTGCATGCGCCCACACCACCTATCTCACCCCCACACACTGTCCATCCGCCACCAGTCTTTCAGTCTACATGCTCTACGTCGGGCATCTCACCGACATATTACACAGTTGATGCCACCGGTTCTTCTGACCAGTTTGGTTTTACCACCCTAGCCTCCTACTCACCACAGTTTCATGCGTATCTTACTACTATATACTCCACACGTGAGCCCATAACCTATCAGGAAGCCATTCAATATTCCGAATGGCAGAAAGCTATTGCAGAGGAGTTCGGAGCATTTTATCAGACTGGTACTTGGGATGTTGTTCTACTGTCTGTGGGCGTCTAGCCTGTTAGGTGTAAGTGGATCTTCAAGGTCAAATACCGACCTTATGGCTCCATTGAGCGGCACAAGGCTCTTCAAGTTGCCCAAGGATTTACTCAAGAACATGGCATTGATTATGATGAGACTTTTGCCTCAGTTGCATGGATGACAACAGTTCACACTCTTCTTGTCGTTGCCTTCATTCGTCGGTGGCCATTATACCAGATGGACGTGAAGAATGTCTTTCTTCATGATAGCTTATCTAAGGTTATTTATATGCATCCTCCTCCTGGCCTTCCCACTCCTCCTCGTCATGTTTGTCGTCTGCGTCGAGCTATATATAGTATGAAACAGGCCCCTCGAGCCTGGTTTGAGTGTTTTCGCAGTGTCATCACACAGGCTGGTTTCCATCAGAGTTCACAGAACCACTCTATGTTTATGCAGTCATCACCGCAGGGGAGGGTCTTTCAACTATTATATGTTAATGACATGATTATTATTGAGGATGAATCCGTAGGCATTGCATCCAACCAGAAATACCTTCACCGGCAGTTTCATATGAAAGATCTTGGCAGATTATGCTACTTTCTTGGTCTATCGATTGCACATGGATCTCGGGGGATACTTATTTCTCAATAGAAATACACATCAGATATTATCTCCACTGCATGTCTCTCTGACAGTCGATCAGCTGATACTCCATCAGAGCTTCATGTGAAGCTTCGTCCTACAGATGGTGAGCTCCTTCCCTACCCTACTAGATACAGGCAGATTGTTGGACAGCTTGTCTACTTATGCATGACTAGACCCGATATTGCTCATGCAGTCAGTATTGTTAGTCAGTTTGTTTCCGCTCCTACATCAATTCACTATGGTGTTCTTCTTCGGATCATCAGATATCTTCAGGGTACTATCACTCGCTCATAATTCATTCCTTCTACATCCAAACTTGACCTCAGTGCATATTCTGATTCAGATTGGGCAAGTGATCCTACCATCATAAGGTCTACCACATATTTCTGTGTATTTCTTGGTGGTTCGCTGATCTCACGGCGAAGCAAGAAACAGGCAGCTGAGTACGAGCAATGGAAGCTACTACTAGAGAGATTGTTCATGTTCGTTGGTTGTTATCTGATATGGGTGTCACTCTTACAGGAGCTACCCCTCTTCATTGTGACAACCGGAGTGCATTGCACATTGCAAGCAATCCGGCCTTTCATGAGCGAACTAAGCATATAGAGATAGATTGTCACTATGTTTGTGAGCGCTATGAAGCAGGAACCATTTCTCTTCACTTTGTTACCTCTTCACAGCAGCAGATTTCTTCACCAAATCTCACATTGTTCAGAAATTTCATTACTTGTTGGGCAAACTCACACTCTTCGACCCACCGTAAGTTTGATATGGGGTGTTAGATATTGTATTATATACTTAGTCCTATATCGGGTTGTGTATCGGCTTAGTATTTGGTTCCCTCATATATATATAGAATACATTGTACTCAGTTAGAGCATCCACAGCGGTTTGCTATTTTGGCATTTTTGTCATTTTTTAGTTAATGGCGCTCTGTAGGGTTTGCTATTTTGCCATTTTTTGGCTAAATAACTACAGCAGAATGCTATATTTGGCAAACGATTTGGCAAAATGCATATTATAGGGGACGAAACATGTTTCATCCGATAAAAATAGAGAGACTTTTTAATTCAAAAAACCCCAGAAAGAAATTTCGACAGGCGAAACATGATGTTTCGTCCATAAATTTAGAATATTTAATATGTTAATTAATTAATTTATTAGTTAGTTAGTTAATTATAATTAGTTGAATAATTATTGAAGTTTAATAATGAGTTAGTTGGTTTAATAATATGTTAGTGGGATTTAATTAAACAGGAAGCTTTTAATCTGAGCAAAATGTCAGTTTCGTCTGTGACATTTTGCATTTTTGCAAATAAGTCCGGACGAGAGAGCAATTTTTTTTAAAAATTAAAATATTCAAGATCAGCCCAAAAAAATATTTAAAACTAATTTTTTTTATTTCACACTTCGGTTTTTTCCTCCACCTTGCTATTTTTTATTATTTCACCACTGCAGCAAACATTGCCTTTGCTACTGCTATTTTGTCAATTTTTTAGCATGCACCACCACTACAGATGCTCTTATAATATATCATCCGATATTATAAGAGCGGCACTGATAGCGCGGGTGCAGAGGAGTATCTTTATGTATTTTGATGTTCTCTGATTTAGTTTGTACTTTTATTGCCTGACTGCGAATAGTTGGTTTCTACGCAATGCAGGCGGTTAAAGGATTATGGAGGCCCTTTTTGGTTTATGTAACTTGTACTGCTGTGTTTCTTTAATTCTCATTAATGAAACGATGACAGAGGTCATCTTATTATCAAAAAATATATATATATCATCCAATAATATTCTCAATCTCTGTTAACTTTATCAAAGAAGTAAACATCACATTCATGACGAATAACATTAATACCCTTAGATAATACCCTCAGAATTGGTAATGTGCATTCCTTGTAATATACTTTCAAGTCTCCTTCAAGCATTCTACCTTCTTTCCTTGCTTATCAGGGTTTTGACCTGAAGCATGTTTTTGCAAAAAGTTCGTTAGAAAGTTTTCCAAAGAACCCCTGCTTGTCACTCACTCTGTAATTCGTAAATGGAGAATAGAAGCACCTGTAACAATACTTGATTAAAATGAATTGATATGGCCCCAAAATTTAAATATCATGTCATAAGACCTCGACAAATACCAAATGTAGATACTGATTTCAACTATAGTCTATATATTCTCATCAAAAAAAACTATAGTCTATATAATACTTACAAGCAAAAACTATCTGAATAACAATAACACGATTTGATTAACTCAAACTACATAATTACGAGAGTTATTACACTGATGCACAAACTGTTACAACTTCCATTAGGTGTTTCTCCTGTTACTGTAAATTTCTATATTCCTCCATTTACATCACGGCAAAAGAATTACACCGACACTGGGCACAAACCAAATGCACATTGATGCAACAACCAACCAACCAACCCCTCCTTTTTCTCTATATTACATTTTAAAACAAACAGACCTACTAATTTTGTCAATAATTAACACATTCACAAGATCCTCTTATAGTTCCGAACCTTTTCTTTCACGAACTTCTCCCACCATTTTGCTTCTTCTTTTCTAGTCCAGCCGCTTCGTTCAGCATGTCGCTAGCATCATTATGCATGTCGAGCTTGGCTAAGGCAACTGCCTGCATGTAGAAAGCGGTAGGCCATTCAGGATAAACACATTGAGCTTGCATCGCATCACGAAGTGCAGCATCAGGTTGATCACACATAAGATAGCAGAGGCTCCGCCTAGCGTACACTGTAGGCGATATCATTGTCCCCACGTCTATGAACTGGAATTTGAAAAGGATAAAACAAAGTGTTATGATAAGTCATTATTGCATTGTGTTTTCAGGGTAGCGTATGAAAATAAGCCTACTTGTTTATATCCCTCTTGGTAGTAATGCAGAAAGAGAGAACATAGATATTTTTGGGAGTTGTAACGTATGTATTGATGATTCAGAGACTCACTTGAGCCTGCATATACATATCCTCTAGATTTGCCTGGGAATGCTATGTATGTAAATAATGTATCATGCTTATATGGAATACAATTGTACTGTTATAGAATATAAATTTGTGTAACCTTACTCTCTATTGTAACATGCTATAACAATGGGACATACTATACAACCTCTAACTTCAAACTCCAACTCCATTCCTCATAAAACTATCTCTGTTCAATATGTGCTTTAGGATTATTCTTTTTTTGTTGTTTTTACTGCTGTCCATGTTTATAGATAGAGAATTCGGATGCCTCCTGTTACATGGGTCATGTCCTTAACACTGCAATCCTTCGAAGCCTCTTTTGGACTTGAGAACAACCGGCCAACATCTATAAAAACCTCATTTATCTCTACCTTTAAAAATAGCTCATTATCTTTTAAGCGGTCCTTTTATGGATGTTGGCCGGTTGCGCTCAAGTCCAAACTTCCATATCCAAACAACAAAAACATTTGTAGACTATTGTTCAAACATGTTAGATATTGTATTATATAGTCCCATCTCGGGTTAGTATTTGGTTCCTTCCTACATATATAGAATTCATTGTACTCAGTTATAATCAATCCAGTAATTCAATAATCTTTTCCAAATCTCTCTGTTAACCTTAACATGGTATCAGAGCACTAACCCTAAGTTTCTTTCTTCACTAATCCTTAACCCTAATCGCACAAATTTCCTTCACCTCAACAACTCAGGTGACGATAACTCTGGCAACACTCAACATCAATCGTCGTCAACATCAATCATCGTCATCACCCGTCGTCGTCGTCGTCAGCAGCAACAACTGGCGTCATCACCCGCCCATCGTCGTCATCAACATCATCATCGTCAATCTCAATGGACTCCACCGATGATGAATCCATCCTCGAATCCCCAAATCCCGAACAACCTCATCTCCCTAACCCTAACATCATCCTAGCCGCCCTCAACCCGAAACCCACCTAGTCACCACTTCCTCTCCACCCGAAACCAAACAGGCCACCACTCCCGCTCTCCGCATCCCGCCGTCGACCCAACCCGAAACCCTAGCCGCCATCTTCTTCCTTTTTTCTTCAAACCCTAAATCCAACTCCTAATACCCGAAACCCGAAACCCGTTTCGGCCACCCAGATCTGTTTTCTATTTTCCAAAGAAAAAAAAAACGGGAAACCAACCCAAACCCAATATCCCCCCAATCACCATCCAAACCCAACCATCACCATCCAAACCCAATATCGAAATCCCTTAACCCCACCTCCTGTTTGTTGTTGTTGCTGCTATCACTGTCGCCGCCAGTAATAAAAAATAAAATAAAATTTAAAAATAAAATTAAAAAAAAGTTCCCAAAAAATAATAATAATAATAATAAAATAAAAAAATTTTAAAAAAAGTTCACAAAAAAGTACTCGTTCTTCTCCAATGGAACCTCCATTTCTCCGATCTTTTTCATTCTCCAACGACTTTCCCGCTGCTACATCTTCACTCCCTCGCCCATCCCGATCTCCCTCCAGATTCAAAAAGATGGAAGTACCGCCATCATCCTGCTTCCGGCCTCCTTCCTCCTCCCAACATCATATCTAACCCTGCCCTACCCCTTCTCCGTCACTGGTGGCACCATCCAGATCCCTACCCCGATCTCAAAACCAACATTTTTTACCTCACTTCGATCTCTGCTACAACACCAGTCTCATTCCTCTGGCCATGACCGTTACCACAGCCGTGCCGACTCCTGCTGATTGAGCTAATCTACAGCATTGCCTCGCTCAGCTGGAACTCTAGCTTTTTGATCAGTCTATCACTGCTGGCCCCTCTGCCCTGCTTTCTCTGTTACTCCCTGTATGAATTCTTCTTAAATTTTTTATTCTGGTTCATCACATCATCTTACTAGTAATTATACACTGCTCACCACCAGCACTGCACTTCCCTCACTCTCCATTCCTAGACACTGCCGATGGCTCCCAACTTCTCCATTCCTACACACTACCGATGGCTCCCAACTTCTCATTACACATTCAGGGTCTATTAGATCTCTCACTCTCACATTGTCTTATATTTTTTATGCTCCTCATTTATCCATGAAACTTATTTCCATTAGTGCGCTATGTGATAGTGGTCTTGTCGTTACATTTGATTCTTTAGGTTGCTTTATTACCGATTCACGCACTGGTCAAGATTTTGGGCGTACTAGTTGATAGGGTCGTCTATATCATCTAGATTTTCTTCATGCCCGTAAATCTCATCCTCATTTTGTTGGTGTTGTGCTCTCTGATGTTGATCTGTGGCACAGACATTTAAGACATATTAGTGAGTTTCGACTTGAGACTTTAGCTCGTAATGGTGCTCTTGGTCCTCTTTCTTTTACTAATTTGTCTGATTGTCATGATTGTCATTTAGCCAAACACATCACTCCCTTTTAATCACAGAAGTACTTCTTAAACCACCCATCATTTTCAACTTATTCACTCTGACATATGGGGACCATCTCCTATACCTTCTCACAAAGGTTATCTCTATTATATTATTTTCATCGACGACTTTACTAGATAGACATGAGTGTTTCTTATGCGCCAATGCTCTTAGATACCTGACATTTATCGGTTCTTTACAATCATGGTTCACACTCAGTTTGGTGTGCGTATCAAAATCTTTCGCTCAGACGGTGTTCGAGTACACTTCCACTGCAATGAGATCGATCATTCTCTCATCGTACACTCTTTCAGCAATCATCTACTCACACATGAACAAAAAGGTGTAGCTGAACGCAAACATCGTCACATCCTTGAGACAGCTCGCGCTCTTCTACAGTTCTACTCTCCTCTTATGTTCTTTGTTGTTTCTGGGCTGAAGCTGTCATGGCGTTTATCTGTCTCATTAACATCACTCCATCGTCTGCCCTATTTGGCACATCACCTCATGAGGCTCTTCGTCATTCACCGCCGGACTATAGTATGCTCCATGCTTTTGGGTGCACCCGTTACGTCCTCCCTCCCACTGAGCACACGAAGTTCACCGCTCGAGCTACTAAGTGTGTTCATCTAGTTCTCAGTCCAGAACATAGAGGATATTGTTGTTTTGATCATGTGGCAAGTCGTGTTCGTATTTTCCGACATGTCTCATTTGTAGAAGACTCCCTACTACTTGACTTCTCCTGAGGATACTAGTTTTCTCGATTCCCCCGTAGTTGGGCCTATTTCCCTGGCCCTACCTTCACACATTTCATGTGTCCTACTCCTTTGGCTCCTTTCGCATCTCATACTGACGTTTCACCTTTTCGTCCTCTTACGGAGACACCACCTGCATCCCCAAAACATCCTGCACCTTCAGCACCTGCATCCCCATAGTTGCATGCACCCACTCCACCTATCTCACCCCCACACACTGCCCATCCTCCAACGGTTCATCAGTCAACATGCTCTACCTCCGGCATCCCACCGACCCGTTACACCCCTGATGCCACTAGTCCTTCTGATCAGTTTGGCTTTGCCACCCCTGTCTCCTACTCACCACAATTTTATTTATATCTCACTGCTGTACACTCCACATGTGAGCCTAGAACCTATCAGGAAGCCATTCAATTTTCCGAGTGGCGGAAAGCTATTGCAGAGAAATTTCGTGCATTTGATCAGACTGGCACTTGGAATGTTGTTCCACTGCCTGTGGGCGTTCAGCTTGTTAGCCACAAGTGGATCTTCAAGGTCAAATATCGACCTGATGACTCCAGTGAGTGGCACAAGGCTTGTCTAGTTGCCCGAGAATTTACTTGAGAACATGACATTGATTACGATGAGACTTTTGCTCCAGTTGCACAGATGACTACAGTTCGCACTCTCCTTGTTGTTGCCTCCATTCGCCAGTGACCGTTATACCAGATGGATGTGAAGAATGCATTTCTTCATGGTACATTATCTGAGGTTGTTTACATGCATCCTCCTTTTGGCCTTCCCACTCATGTTTGCCATATTCGTCGAGCTATATATGGCCTGAAACAGACCCCTCAAGCCTGATTCAAGTGTTTTCACCGTGTCATCACCCAGGCTGATTTCAGTCAGAGTTCACAAGACCACTCTGTGTTTATGTGGTCATCACTGCAGGGGAGAGTACTTCTACTATTATATATTGATAATATGATTATTACTGGGGACGACTCCGTAGGCATTGCCTCCACCCAAAACTACCCTTACAGCAGTTCCATATGAAAAATATTGGTAGATTACGCTACTTTCTGAATCTAGAGATTGCTCTTGGATCTCGGGTATACTCACTTCTCAACAGAATTATACATCAGATATTATCTCCGCTGCATGTCTCTCTGACAATCGATCAGCCGATACTCCCTTAGAGCTTCATATGAAGCTTCGTCTCACAGATGGTGAGCTCCTTCCCGATCCTACCAGAGACAAACATTGTTGAAGTCTGTCTACTTATGTATGACCAAACCCGATATTGCTCGTGCAGTCAGTGTTGTTAATCAGTTTACTTCTGCTCCTACATCAGTTCACTACCGTGCTCTTCTACGGATCCTCAGATATCTTCGAGGCACTATCACTCGCTCATTATTTATGCATTCTACATCCAAACTGGAGCTTAGTGCGTATTCTGATTCAGACTGGGCGAGTGATCCCACTACCAGACAGTCTAACACAGGTTTCTGTGATTCGCTGATCTTATGGCGACGCAAGAAACAGGCAGTTGTTGCATGTTCTTCACCGAATCTGAGTACAGAGTAATGGCAGCCACAACTAGAGAGATTATTCATATTCGTTGGTTGTTATCGGATATGGGTATCACTCTCACAGGAGCTACTTCTCTTCATTGTGATAAGCGGAGTGCGCTGCACATTGCAAGCAACCTGGTCTTTCATTAGCGAACGAAGCACATAGAGATAGATTGTCACTATGTTCGTGAATGCTTTGAAGCAGAGACCATTTCCCTTTATTCTATTACATCTTTATAGCAGATAGCAGATTTCTTTACCAAATTCCACACTGTTCAGAAATTTTGTTATTTGGTGGGAAAACTCACACTATTCAACCCACCGTGAGTTTGAAAAGGGGTGTTAGATATTATATTATATAGTCCCATATCGGGTTATGTATAAGTTTAGTATTTGGTTCCCTCTTATATATATAGGAGTCATTGTATTCAGTTATAATCAATCCAGTAATTCAATAATCTTTACCAAATCTCTATGTTAACCTTGACAAAACAAAGGTGATGCATCCATGTAACGTTTCCATACAATTAAAAAGTCATAATAATTTGATGCCTTTGGTGATGCATACACAAACTATCAGCTCTTAACAATTGTACCAGCAGCAGCAAAAAACACGCTAAAAGTCATATTTATATTCATATACCTGAGAATAGCAGTCAATGGCAGTCTTGAAATCTTTGTCTCGAAAGGCAAAATCTCCTCGCTTCCTTGCATCCAGCATGTCCCTCATTTGTTGTGTCCACTCTTGGAACGATAACTGATACCAAAGAAAAGGAATACCAATTTTGATTCGAACAAATTACTCACTTTATAACTTTCAGAAATGACGTTAGGATAACAAGAATAATTTCTTACACCGGGGCAGAGGTACCTAATTCAGTGTTAGGAAACATGAGAAAAAGGAGCAAGGGGGTGGGGAGGTGGGAGGAGCACCTATGGCTATTAGAACACTAGGTTCACTTATAACTTCTAGGAATGAAGTTAGGATAACAAGAACTATTGCTTAGGGAGAAGTAGAGGTATATAATTCAGAAAACTTTGCTGCGCTGGAGTCAAAATAACTTGGAGGAGATAGCTGGAGCTATCTGAACTTCAAAAAGGGCCCAACAGAAAGTAAAAATAATAAGAAAAGGTTGTGTAAGATAACTCCACATAATTTGATTATCACCCCATTTCCAAATGGGGCCTCAAGGCTTGCAGAAAATAAGATTTTTTCTACAATGAGTATAGGGAAGTACCTCATTAGTTCCTTCATCATCTCTGTAGTGTGTCGTCACTAGAATTTGGTGAATGGCTGTGAGGTCCATTCTGGAACAGGCTTCACCCATAGGAGATAGTGGGTGCGGAGGAGTAGCTGGGGTTTCTTCATGCTTTGGAATCCCCAGCATCACATAAGATGGTACCTGCAGGTAAAACCATATTACCAGAAGCCAAGAAAAATTTTAAACTAAAAAAATCCTATGGACAGTTGTTCATAAATTTATTTTTTTTATCATAAAAGGTTGGCCGAAGCCCCCCGTGTTTCATTAAAAAGCTTATAACAAAACAAACAGAACAAAATATCCCACCGGACAATGATATTCATGTATCCCACAAACGGGCCACGGCCATGATACTCATACCCCAAACTCAGTTCATAAGGTTTATTGTCCTCACTCCGACACCAAAAATGTAAACTTGCAGAAAAGAGTACTAAAGTGATTGCTTTCAGATAAGTTATGAGGCCAAAGCCCCCAGTGTTTCATTAAGAAGACATCTGTGAAGCCCCAAAGAGGAGAAACAAACATTTGCAATCAATCACACGCTGCCTGAAGCCCTGAACCTTAAATGGAAGAAAACAGAAAAAAAATGCATAACCTAATAAAATGGAACCATTAGATCAAACCCTTTCGTTGTGATACTGAAAGAATCAAGCAACAAGGAAACCAGAAACAAAATCATCTGAAAACGTCAGGCACTGATAGAATTGTTAGTTTGATACACTCAGTCAACCATGGTCAATGAATCTAAAAGTTTATTTCAATCCCCTACTCATTGGCCACAAATAACAAGATAAATCATGGAAACAATCACTGAGTGTAAGAAAGATACTAGCTTAGAATAATAAGTGATAGCAAAACATTATTTTTTTAAGCCGGAAAAAAAACCATAATGTTTTTTTAATGGGATTCATCATAGTTTGCAGAAGAACATTTGTACCTTATATATATATATATATATATATATATATATATATATATATATATATATATATATATATATAAGAACAGGAAGAAAAAAAAAAGGAGCAAATATTTGTAATGTTTGTAGCACCTAAAGCAGGAAACGGTCTTTAGTCAATGCACACATAGCGGAATTTGGCAGGTAATCTCAGTAACTGAACAATTTATAGAAAAACCGTCACGGAGGATTGTCATTAAAGCCTAATGGCTTTTCACTTGTCCTAAACAACTTTGAAGAGCCTCAGATGTAATATATGCAATTATATGAATGGAGGTGTATGGGGGCCTTGAAATTCATTTGTCTTATATAGCGTTGAATGAACTTCAGATATTAGTATATGCCACCAAATATAAGTGCATGGAGATATGTCAAGGCACATGAAGGCCAGTTGCAAATTTGCAAACAATTCATATATATGTGTTCACGAAAATGATCCTTTATGAAAACATGTATGAATATGATACATTAGGTATAGAGCACAAAGATCTAGCAAATTGCAGTTTACAAACAAAAATTTATATACAAAAAGCACAATAGAGCCAGCTCATGTAAAAGAGTTACCATATACACATGCTTTATATCTTAAAATGCGCACCTCTGACTTTGTTTGCAGTGGAGTAAGTGTTGAAACCAGGTTTTTTGTGTTTGGTCGATCTCGAGGTTCATATTGCAAACACTGGGATGCTAGGTCGATCAGTGCAGTTGCCTCTTCTGTTGAGAAGTTCCCCTCCAAGTGTGAATCCATCAAAACTAGGATGTTCTTACCTCTAATCATGTCAAGGGCCTGCTCACGTGAAGTTTTTTGAATGAAATGATGAGTAAAACATGTTTCAAGTATGACAATAAAACACATTTCGAATGCACAAACTAGAAGAAGCTTAATCCGATAAAAAAAAATATGATTTATTACTAAATCTTCCAATACTTAAAGACTTATATGTAATCCACTGGGAAGTGCATCATCTTGCACGGCCCTTAGGAAAGACCAAGATGTTGAACATTTAAATAGGTATACAACAGATTTCGCTCAGTTTTGCCATGTTTCGCATAAGAGATTACATAACACCTAGAAGAACCTCTTTCTCTTTTATCCCATTTTAATTGTATACAACAACTTTCGCTCAGTTTCACCATGTTTCATGTAATATAACACAGATAATAGAAGTACTGATAAAAAATATTATGAAAATTTATTGATGTAACTGCATCATTTAAATTTTCAATATCTGTTGTTGATACTTGATACAAAGTTCTTTCCTTTTCAGCCTTTCACCCTCATCGTCCACAGTCCACATTTTTGATATATAATTTTACATAAGATACTCCTACAATATGATGCATATGAAGATAATATTACACTTGTTATTGTCCTAAAATCGAGTAATTTATGTAGCAGAAGAAACTGCTCAGACCATGGTCGTACATAAAACATGTAGCAGAAGAACCAGTAGGCACGGCGACATAATGATTATAAGTTAAGCTTGCTAGTACATAAATAGATGTTTCTTCAACAAAAACAACAAATGTTGTGTCTAATGCTCTAATTTTATTGTTAAGCTTTTTGCCAATTTGCTATATACATACATCTCTGAATAGATAATATACATACAATTCGTTAAAATATTATTTCTTTCTATAAATAAATGTAAGTCACTGAAAATTTCCTAGATGAATATGTAAACAATGATTTACAAAGGAAATGCGTAATTCAATTATTTATTAGGCACTAATATGTGGATACTCTCTTGCATGCAAGCTTTTTTGAGTTTATTTTTGCATGCAAGTTTGGTACTAGCCTTAGGTGATAGGTGGTTAATGAGGGCATCTCCAAGAAGAAAATTTAATTTATGTAGCAGAAGAAACTGCTCAGTCCATGGCCCTATAGTGGTATTACCAATGAAATGATAAATACAATAAATGAATAATTTTACCTGGTTCCTAATCTATCATCTCATAAGTGAACTACACTCTGCATGAACAAGTAGAAAGGGAAAGGAAAGAAAATGATCCTTAAAAATAGAGGGAGATGACAAGTACTTACATGACTTGGAGGGATGTGCTTTCCACTTAGAAGATCCAAAAGGACAGTACCAAAGCTAAATATCACACTTTCAGGAGTGACCCTTCCTGCACATTCAATGTAATTACAAAAATATTATTTCCAAGTTGTAGCACTCTGCCACCTTTCCTGACAAAACATGTCAAGGTGATGAATAGAGTTACAAAACAAGAGACAGCAATGATAACAGTAAATCTATTCTTTCCAATTACTTGTAGACTTTTCATCTTTTAAAGACGGAAACATGTCAATGATGAAATACAAATACCGATAATGAAAATGATCAATTTACTTCTCCCCTAAAGTTGGAAAGCAATTCTCAGAAAAGAATGCGTGGCAATGCGTGAACCCTATCTCACTTACCATATTCTCAAAACTTATCACCACAGTAAATTCTTTCCTTGTAAGGCGCTTACTTATTAGCATTGTAGAGCCAACAAACAGAATTCGTAGCATTTAGTAGACATGTATATAAGGGGGGATTTAACAAAAAATAGTAATAGATGATAGGCATATCTTAAGAAGGTCAGTAGTTTGTTTTTTTTTTTTTTTTTTTTTTCCATTCTTCAATTTTCTTTCTTTATCTCTGAATATATGTTGGTGTTTCACTTTGTTACTATTTGTTGTTTAAGACAGTTTAAAGTATTGGCTGATCCCGATCAGGCTTGGCCGGATTGGGTTTGGTTTTGCAGAGGGGCGCTCTGATCCTCCTCCAAAAGATCCGGATCGACAATCAGGATCAGGGATCGGCCAGTCTGCAATCCAGTTTTAATGGCATACGGTGATAGTGACAGTTAAAAAATGATATATCGGGTGACATATTAGACTTGTCGGATATGACATTAAAAAAATCCAACCCTAACAAAAGTATTAAAATGTTATATTTAATGGATGAAAATATTTTAAATATTATTTTTATTACAAAAAACTACCTTATACCAAAAGTCCGATCCGTCGATTCAATACTACCAATTTTGGCTGATACCAACAATAAAAGATTTTATCAACCCGATCTTGTTACAAATACCGAGATTTCCAAACCTTCGTTTAAAAGGGTCCAAATGTTGGACGTTCCAGTTGTGGCAACCTACAAAATTTCATGTCGGATGGCGGATGTTAGGAACATCACGGAGCCGTACAGTAAATATTGGAGAAACCTTCAATGTAGGATAAAAATATCTCCTAAAAGTTTCAAAGAAACCATCAATGTCATAACATAATTTGTCCAATTCAAATAACACCATGTGATATCCAAAAATATACCTTGAAATTACCATATGTTGGGCGGCTTCTACAACTTATAACTCTACGTGTTAGGTGATAAATCGAATGCAGACATTTTCACAAAAACGTGTCGGGTCTTAAAAGGCACACCAGTGGCAGTGAGCGTTAAAAAATGACATATCGGGTGACATATCAGACTTGTTGGCAAAGATTTAAGATTTACAACAATGACTGTGCATTCAGTGCACTAGATCAATATCACTCTACAAAACTAAAGCTAGTATCGGATCGGGTCTTTTACTATCCGGACCCGGATCCGGTACCTCATGGGTCAAAAAAATTGGACCCGGACCCTGACCCGGACTTGCTATAATCGGGTCCGGATCCGAGTCCTTATTAAAAAAACCTACCCATCGGATCCGGTAGTGGAGAATAAATATTTGCACTTCAGTATTTTTGCACCCGATACCCTGCGATTCTAACAATTTTTACACTTACATACATGAATAAATATTATATTTACACATCTATCTTCAACAATTACTATTTACATGTTTATTCCTATAACCCTATTATTCAAATTCCATATTTTTTTGGGTATTTTTTAACGGGTGAGGGTCCGATAGACCCAGAAGTGCATCGGATCTTATTTTAGGGCCCAGACCTAGATCCATATAGCTCGGGTCGGTTCCGGTCAAATGTCGGGTCCTGGTATCGGGTCAAAGTAACAACTCTATACATAACTCCTTCCATACCAAGCCAATAGGAATTAATTTAGAGAAGGAATTAACTAAAAAGTTCAAGTTGTGTAACTCATATGAAGTTAGCTACATCTCCAATCTATAAGAAATGGAAGTATTGATATGAACATTAAATTACTTGTATTGCCAGTTGCCGCCAAGGAGTGATCCGGAACATGTAGAGTGTTCGACATCCTCCTCGGTTCAACACCGAGTCGGACTTCTTAGAGGTTTTAGTTGACCGAGTCGGACTTCTTAGAGGTTTTAGTTGGAAGAGTTGTCAATATGGTAATAACTCATCTTTTGGGCATGAATAGATATGATGTTAAGTTCTGTCATGGGTGTTTCTCATAGTGCTTATTGCGAGGAGGATGATAGTGTAAGTAATGTGTTATCTTCCAGCCGACCTGCGCAAACGTCTCACCCATTAAATTTGGAGAGATATAGTCGAGGACATCATCTTGACATCACGGTCTTCCCAATCTTCATCGGTCTTTCTTCTTCCCTAGTAGTACAATGCACTTGTAAGTCCTTCGTCTTGCCGTTGAACACTCGATCGGGGAACAAGTTGTTGAAGCGGTGGTGGAAGTAGACGCCATTACCTTCAATTGCATCTTCTCAACTTAAGCTCCAATACAGATTGTCGAGTCAAAATTGAAGAATTAGCTAGATGCCCAACAACTCTTTCGCTTCAGAGAACTCGACAATATTAATTGGAACTTGCAGCAAAACATCGTGTGTGTTGCTATCGATGTTTAATGTTTAACACCGCAGGCAGGTTTATTAAAGGCATTTCCAGAAACTTTATTTGTGAATATATCTCATGAAATAAGACTGGTTTTCGAAGAAGAAGAAGCATTCATGAGACAGTCAAGATAACCATTCAAGATAACCGTAACAATAAAATTCTACTGATACGTTGTCAAATTCTTCAATCCAAGCTATTTAAACTGTACGGGTGAACTAATATTTGTTTAGTCTATGAACAAACACCAATAGCTATTAAATTCATGTGCCCATTGGCCGTAAGCCAATTAATCAGGAAACACACTAGATAGCACAAGTTTCTTAATGGTTGGAAAGCATTTGTATCCAATAGCTACAATTAGGACATCATCTGCGTGTGCAGAGACACGCCTAGAAATTATGCTCTACAAAAAAATTCTTTAGCTTCTGAGAAGAGGAGGAAAACAAGAGGGATAGCAATTCATAGGTTACTGCACTAGCTGACATATGGCGATGCTAAAAATTGTTGGACAGTTTCTGGACTGTCCTAGAACATGAACAATTATATAGAAAATATGGAATGAGAGACAGCACAAAAAATTACTTTAAGAATATAAAGGACACCTAATTCAGTACTGAACAAGGTGAAACTGAAATAACTATCATTTAACACAATAATTCAATACCATTTCTTAAATACTCTGGAGGGGTGTAAGCTAGATTGGTGCTATAGCTTTTTCCATCACGACTGTTTTTCATGAGACCGAAACAGGAAAGACGTGGATCACCATCCTGCAAAGAAGCAAAACATAAATAAAGTCGACGTCTTACTGAACAAAGCAGCAAAATAATTTAATACAGAAAGTTCGGTTAGTGCTACTAATTAGAATAGAGGAGCATAATACTTATAGGCATGCATCAGAGTAGAATGCTTAATGTATGTTACTAGCCCGAACCCCCTGCAACAGGTCTATGTATGTTGATTCTACAACATAGCATGGAGCACATAAGGCTTCAAAACCTTGTTCCGATCAAATTAAAACAACATGCTTCGCTTGTCTACCCTGAATAGTCACTATATGAATCATGGTATGAATGTTTTCCAATAAACACAATGTAATAAAACATAAGAAAACAATAATACTCCGCACATGCATTACATCTACAATATTAAGTTAGTATACTATAGGAAACCAAATTTGGAGAGAAAAAATAGGTAACTTACCTCATCGAAAAGAACACGATATGCATTTAGGTCATGATACAAAGGTCGTCCTTCACTGCTACAATATTCCAAGGCTTCAGCTATATAGAATGCTACCCTTAACCGCAGAGACCATTCAATAGTTTGATTTTCCCCTATGAGACAGTAAACAAATAGATAAATGAGCTAAAACTAAAGCAGACAAAAGTATAAACAATTAACAAAACAAGGCCTAGTTTAGTTGTTTCTTAATATGCTAAATAGCAGAAAATTAGAAAGCAATAACACACTGCATGTCAAAAGCATACACATTGCATCAGTCAATCAAAACTTCAAGCTAGTTCATAGAAAACAACCCAAATCAATGCCACTTGTGCCCTCGTAGCAGCATGTGCTAGTTGGTAGAAGAGAATAACATGGAGAAACATGAATCAATCATGTTAATGCTGGATTACTGGCTACCAATACCAGCATTCAACAATCAAAGGGACCACCATTTCCAGCAAAAAAGAAAAAGAAAAAGCAACAAGAATATTATGGGCAACAACAAGACATTAAGTACAACCCTCATTGAGAGCATCCATGGCATCATTTCACACCAAACAAGCACCACCCCAAAAAAAAACAAATTCTAAAAAATAGAACTCCCCCATTTCCAAAACAATCTCCCCAAAAATTAGAAACACAACAAAAAAGAATAGCAAAGCAGCACATAGGCAATAAAAAATGACTTTCATGTAAATCCCACCCCAAAACTAAACGAGGGGTAACATCGTCATATAATTTAACTTAGTCAAAACTATTTTGTCAAATTCTTTTATTATAGAATAGGTCACGAGACATCTTGTTGAGAGACTTTATCATTGTACTGCACAGCACAGCACAGCAAGTAAGTGTTAGCTGCAATTTACCCAAAATGCAATAATAATTCACCCATTTCCACATCAAAATCAGAAAGCTGAATTTGAAAGCCAACAACACATACAGTGAAATAAATGCTTGGCAAGCGTATCATTGGGCATGTACTCCGCAACCAACAGCCTCTCATCGCCATCGCAACAATAACCAATCAAGTTCGCCAGCCTCCTGTGCCTCAATTTCCCCACTCCCCACGCCTCATCCTACACCCAACCAAATCAAACACTAATTCACCAATCAATCAAACAAAAAATTTAAAAAAATTCAAAAAAAAAAAAAAAGAGAATCGGTACCGACCGCGAACTGCTTGGGGTCAGGCCACGCCATCTTGGTGAACTTCTTGACGGCAATCCACCGCCGGTTCTGCAGCCGCCCCTTGTAGACGAGATTGGGCGCCTTCTCGCCGCTCTCGGAGACGATGTGGTCGGAGCTGAAGCCGTTGGTGGCGGATTTCAGCTCCGCGAGGGAGAACTCCGATAAGGCCGGGATCTCGCCGGCGAGAGGCTGCGCCACCGCCGCCGCCGAGGACGAGAAGGAGTGGCGCTGGTGGTTGGGAGCAGCTAGGGTTTGCTTCTCCGGCTGCGAGACCGCGGATCGATGATGCAGCGAGGAGCAGCAGCTCCCCATTGCTTGCTTGTTTTTGGGTTTCTTGATTTTCTCTCTCTACAAGGTTTGGAGGAGAGAGAGAGAGTGTGTGTGTGAAGTGGGATGGATGGGTTTATATAGAGAGAGCTAACTGGTTGTTGGCAATAATTAGTAACGCTTCCGGGAAAAAGTTAAGTTCAGATCTATTTCTTCTTGCTATCTCCTTTTTTTTTTGCCCTTCTTTCTTTCTTTTTCTTTTTTGTCTTTTTTACGGTTTTTTGGGGGCACATGGACACGGAACAGACAGTTTTTCCTTTTCCGTTACTTTATTATTATTATTTTATTTTCTCCGTTTTTTGGGAAGAAAAAGGGGAAGAAAAGTTGGTCCTAAGAGCATCCACAATCGTTTGCTATATTTGCCAATTTTTTATTTTTTTAGAAATAAGCTGCTGCAGTCGTTTGCTATTTTGCCTTTTTATGGCAAAGTAGCTATAGTTATTTTTCATTTTTGAGAAATGAATTTGCGATTCTCAAATTATAAGGAACGAGACAACATGTTCCTTCCCAAATTTTTTTGAATTTTTTAATGGGATCGGATGAGACAACTTGTTTCGTCTGACAATTTTATTTCTTTTTATCGGACGGTCTGATTCGTCTGAAAAAAATATATATATCAAAAAAATGCTCGGACGAGACATGTTGTCTCGTCTCAAGCAAAAAAGCTTGGGACGGGACAACATGTCCCGTCCAGGTATTCAGGGTGAAATTAGGGGTAGGTTTAGTGGATATAATTAGGTTTAGTGGGTGTTTAATTAGGTTTTAGGTAATATTATATTATTTAATTTATTTAATTAACATATTTTAATAGTTAATCAGTAATTAATTAAATCTTTTATAATAAAAAACTAACGGACGAAATATCATGTCTCGTCTTTCTAGAAAATATAGCAAACAACCACTACAGACGATTTCGCTATTTGCTTTTACTGTAGCCGTCATATTCTAAAAAATGAGAAACATCATTGTGGATGCTCTAAGTAGCATTGGTATCGGGTCGGGTCGGGTCAGGTCCTTCACTGTCCAGACCCGGACTCGGTCCCCTACGGGTCCAAAAATTGAATCTGGATCCGGACCCGTGAGGACCGGGTCCGGATCCTATTAAAATATTCCTACCCATTCGGGTAGGAGCGGGAGTGTGAGCGGCAAGTGGAGAATTTAGAATAGAGCAGAGATGAAAAATGCATGAGTTTTGAATTTGGACAATGAAGTTTTATAATTGAGGAGGAATGAGGGCAGGGATGAGGATAGAATATTTATTTATTTTTTTATTTTTTGGATTTTTTTAACGGGTCTGGGTCCGGGTCCTGGTCGTATATTCATTATGTTTTGAATTTTCATTATGATTACTAGGTGTATATTAATCTCATTTTCATTAAAACCGTGCATTACTAGTAAACATAATGAAAATGAAGAAAAAAGTTCTCCAAACGGTAGGCGTATATTAATCTCATATATTGCTAACTCTTCGTAATCTTACTTACTTTATTCGAATATTTATTTCCACTAATTGGTGTAGTTTGTTCTGATACTAAAATGATAACATTTTACTATATATGCTAATTTTTTAGACTATATATGCTAATTTTTTAGAAATCTGAAGCCAATGTAAGCATTGCAAGTTACTCTTTGTTAAAGTATCATTAAATACTTTAATCATAATCCTATAATTAAATATTGAAGAATAATTTTTATTTTTAAATTAATAATAATCATCATTTTTTTAAACTTATTATTTACGTATAAGAAGCAAACTAAGAGCATCCACTATCGTCATTACTAAATTTTGCACTTTTAGCAATTGACAAAAAGCAATGAGAGGGTGAGTCTGCTATCGTTGGTGCTAAATCTACCACACACACAAAAAAAAAAGAATGAAACAATCAGACGAAGTTCTCCGTCCATCTTTTTTTAAAATTTGAAATGACATTCCCGAAATTAATAAGTAATGGTATTTTCGTAATAATTAAATGAACAGAAGTGCACGGAGTTTATAAATATATATATATATATATATATATATATAGGGATATGCTCAGTTGAAAACGGGTTTGTTTTCACGGGTTTGGAAAACAGCGATCTGAGCCATCGGATCGATCATGATCGTGATTAGCGGCTCAGATCGAGCTCCCCATAATCCGTTTCAAAAGTTCGGCGGAGGGTTATTTTGGGAATTTCGTCCCAAATAACTCTTCGCTGAACAGATTCTAAAAAAAATAATATAACCTAGGCCGTTGTTGGGAACAACGGCCTAGGTTATAAAAAATTGAATCATAGGCCGTTGTTTGGAACAACGGCCTTGTTTTCAATATTTATAACCTAGGCCGTTGTTGGGAACAACGGCCTAGGTTATAAAATTTCTAAAAAAATTTATAGAAATTTTATAGCCTAGGCCGTTGTTGGGAACAACGGCCTAGGTTATAAATATTGAAAACAAGGCCGTTGTTCCAAACAACGGCATATGATTCAATTTTTTTATAACCTAGGCCGTTGTTCCCAACAACGGCCTAGGTTATATTATTTTTTTTAGAATCTGTTCAGCGAAGAGTTATTTGGGACGAAATTTCCAAAATAACCCTCCGCTCAACAATATTGAATGGGTGTTGGGCGGGCTCGATCTGAGCCATCGATCACGATCAAGATCGATCCGATGGCTCACATCGCTGTTTTCCAACCCGTGAAAACAGACCCGTTTTCAACTGAGCATATCCCATATATATATATATATATATATATATATATATATATATATATATATACTAGGTTTGCCTGTTGACATATATATATATATATATATACTAGGTTTGCCTGTTGACATATATATATATATACTATGTTTGCCCGTTAACACGTGCCTACGGCACATCTTAGGAACGGTGCACCTTATTTGATCATATAAAATAGTTTTGGATGTCCAGCAAATTAATTGAAGTAGCAAACACAGAGCAAAAAAACATATTATATGATTTTTTTTGAATTATTTTTAAAGTTTTTAAATTTTCAATTTTTTTAGTTTTTAAATTTTTAATTTTTTTAAAAAAAATTAAATTTTATTTTCTTAATTTTTTGAATAGAAGAGGGAGGGAGAGAGAGAAAAAAAAAATTAAATAAATATAGGAGTTGTTTTGGGTGGGGGATTTGAATTTGAGTTTTGGAGGGAAACTTTTGGAGGGAGAAATATGTATTGTGAGGTTAGATCTGAGCCTTTGATTTTTTGGGAGATTGAAGGAGAGCTACTTGATAGCTTTCTTTATATTATATATATATACTAGATTTGCCCGTGGCCACGTGCCTACGGCACGTCTTCAGAACGATACAAAACACGAAAAGTCTGTAAACAGTAAAACAACAATTATGTAGCTCAAATTTGAATAGTATGACAATAATTAGTTGTAAATAAAAGTCCATGTTTCCATTAGTATATGTTGAAAAATAATTATAAATGGGGGAATAAAAACTAACTTCTTAGAACTTTAAGTATGGAGTTGAAGAGATATTTACTATTTTCAATATAGCATGTGCAAAAAAAACATTAAAATTCTGAAAATCTAAATTTCTAAGTAAATATAGAAAGAATGGGAGAGAGAGATAGGGAGAGAGAGAAAGAGAGAAATATGAAAAAGTAAAGAGAGAAGATAGAGATAGTAATAAAGTAATAAGTTTTTTAGTTTTTGAGGGAAAAAATTTATTTTGGGGTTTGAAATTTTGGAGGGAAAATATATTTTGTGAGGTTTGATCTAGGCCTTTGATTTTAGGAGGGATTGATTGTGAGCCACTTGATAGCTTTCTTTGTAATTTATTATAGAGATTGTAATGTGAGTCTCATATAAGAAAATTTTTCTCATACAAAATGATTATACGCACTTGGTAGGACCATTATGGAAGATCCACTCCGTCCATCATGTTTATCATGCTAATAGATGTAAGTGTAGAAAAAATCAAGTTGTTTGGAGGTCATTCACCCATGCATCTGTGGGTCTAATTTGTGGTTCGATTTATATTACTATTCAAATCGTTCATTTTTCAACCACATGATGCATGGGTGAATGACCTCCAAACCACCTGATTTTTTCTACACATACATCCATTAGCATGATAAATATGATGGACGGAGTGGATCTTCCATAATGGCCCCACTAAGTGAGTATAATCACTTTGTATGAGGAAAATTTTCTCATACTCTATATGAGGCTCACTTTTTTCATACATATATATATATATATATATATATATATATATATATATATATATATACATATATATAGAGAGAGAGAGAGAAATCTTCGGTTGCACACTACTTCCGTGAGCACTCACGAACTAGAGACCCTATGAAAAATCTGAACCGCTCATATCGTTCTGTATGCCTTAGATAGACTAACAATAAAAAATCAAGTAATTTGAAGTTCATTTGCCCATGATTTATATCATCACAAAATTGTATGGCTGAAAATTCTAACAGCTTGATGGATGGGCAAATGAACTTCAAATTACTTGATTTTTTATTGTTAGGCTATCTAAGGCATATAGAACAATATGAGCGGTTCGGATTTTTCATAGGGTCTCTAGTTCGTGAGTGCTCACCAAAAATAGTGTGCAACCGAAGGGGACTATATATATATATATATATATATATATATATATATATATATATATATATTGACAATTTCGTAATTAATTAATGACATTTTCATAATATTTGAATGACATTTTCGTAATTTTTTTGGAGAAGAAATTTCTTAATACTTTAAATTTTTATTAAAAAAAGGATGGGGACAGCGCTTCTTCCTCTGTCTTTCATCTTTTCTGTTTTTTTTAATTCAAAGAAATCGACAGGCGGAGCATCATCCTCCGTCCGTCATATTTTCCATCCCTTTTAAACTCAATCGGACCATTTTCTTCCGTCTTCTATATTTAGAATTTCTTTATCGCAGCTGTTATCTTTAGCGATCGACTGTTTACTCATATTCTAAATTTTGGATTTTAATGAACAATAGTGGGAAATTTTTTGTTCTCAAATGAAATTTTGAGTTTTTAGAAAACAATAGTGCAGGGCCGACCCTGGGGCGGGGCCCAAAGGGCGACCGCCCTGGGCCCCTAAATCTTGGGGGCCTCACATAGCCCTTATCTGAAAACTTTTCAAAAAAAAATTTAAATTAAATTTAAAAAAATCAAAATTCCAAAGAGATACCAAGAGTCCAAGCTTCCAATGATAATTGTATTTAGGGCATTGGGTTGATAATGATGATAAGTAATTATGATTCTTGGTAATCATTAATGAAAATTAAAAAGAATTTAATTATAGCTTATAGGGCATCATTGTTTTTTTAATTCAACTCTCCTTTTTAATATTTTTTAAAGTCAAATATAATTCTCTCATCCTCATACAAGAAAGAATTCAGTCAAATTTAGAGGGAATTCCACAATTCTTTCTCAATTCCCTTATTGGACAGCCTTCACATTGTTCCAACAGTCTCCGTGATCCACTTTTATCATGTGTATTCAACTTTTATTGTTTTATATTATTGTGTTAAAACTTTTGTTTGTCATGTTGCCTAGGAAGCAAGAATCCAGATATGAGAAAAGACAAAAAAGAAAAAGATTAGAACAATTAACTTTATCACAAAAATGATCATTAGATTAAAAAAAATTCTAACGTTTCAATTGCTTATAAAATATTGTTGGCCTATATCTGTGACTGTGGCATTTGCTGAAAGAAGTTTTTCTAAATTAAAAATATTAAAATCTTATTTGTGATCGACTGTGTCACAGGAGATGTTAAATGGATTAGCAATCTTATGTATTGAAAATGATTTGCTGGAAAAAATTGATTTGGAAAACATTATTGATCAATTTGGTTTTCAAACTGCCAGAAGAAGTCATTTTAAATGATGATTGATACATTTTATTTTGTTGTCATTTTGTTTTGCAATTGGAAGTATTTTGGAGCTCTCAAGATAATTTGGAACTGGTAGATATATTTGTGATCATTTATTATAATTTTTGTATGAAGATTTTTGAATCATTGGAACTATTATTAAGCTTTCATTCCATTTTAGTATTTATGTATGGCTATAATTCTGTTGTAATTTTGGATATGTAAATTATTTTTATATATTAATATATTTCAAATACTAAAACGAATGCCTTATAATTTTTTGTTCGTCTGGATCTTAAAATTGTCAGGACCGACCCTGCAATAGTGGATGCTCTAATACGGGAATTATTCTCTTAAACAGAGTGCTTATTTTTCTTACAATATTCAAGCGCTCATGCGCTTCAGTTGACAGGCCATGCTTTTTATTATTGGATTTTCGATTAACCATGTTTTGGATGTACATCGTCCTTTTTTACACATACTTCAAAATAACCATCTGTACGTATCTGAGTCATATATTGTATACTGAACAATAATAATCATGTACTTATGTTTCTTAATGTAATGTGCAACTTTATAATTTTTGAACAATACTCAAGGGCATCCACAATATTGTTTCTCATATTTGAGAAAATGGTACAAATAGAAATAGAAATAGAAAATAGACGTGATTGCTGCGGTGGTCATTTGCTATATTTTGGCAAATTTTCAAAATTTTTTGAGCGGTCATGTCCCATGAATTTTTTTATAATTAAATTGAGTTTAATATTTAAAATATTATTTAGTAAATTAATTAACTATTAAATTAACCTAAACTATATTTAAATAATCACTAATACCTTAATTAAGTGTTTAATTAAGTGTGATAGTGACCTAAACACTAATTAAAAAATGGGGAAGTTCTCAAAGGAGACATGTTGTCCCGTTTGAGAACTTTTCTCATGAGACGGGACAACATGTCCTTTTTGGCCTTTTTTTTTGTTAGACGGTACAACATGTACCGTCTAATTATTAAAAAAATTATTTTAAAAAAAAAACCAGACGAAACAACATGTGTCGTCCGATCAACTTTAAAAAAAAAAAATTTGGGACGAAACAATATGTTCTGTCCTCTATATTATGAAAATCACAATTTTGTTTCTCATATATGAGAACGAACTGTAGTAACTTTGCCATTTTATGGCAAAATAAGAAACGACTGCAGCGTTGACTTTCTCAAAATATGAGAAATTGGCAAATATAGCAAACGACTGTGGATGCTCTAAAATGTTCATTTATTCAACAAAAGCATGTCGAATAGTGTCGAATAATCTCATAAGGTTTAGTTTAAGATGAAAGGTTTTATCCACACAGGTCTCTAACAAATATTAAAATTTTATATTAATTGTTTTATAAATTGTTATTTTTATATTAATCTCTCGATCAACTTCAAAGTGATTAAAAAATATCAGCTTCGAAACTCAAGTGCAATATTATAAAAATTCTAATTCACTGGTACAATTTTGAATTTTTTTTTAGTAGAATGACCTAGAAGAGAATAAGTTCACAAAGACTAGCGAGTCTTATTTAAAAAATTTGAACTAAACTTGTCGTTCCCAATAGTGAGTCTAATATAAATCCCCTTGCCGTTGGGAACTTATCCAAAATTTTGATATGTTTTCATTCATCTCTAACGGTTAAAGTTAAAGATAGCCAATAAACATATTTCTTAAAAGGCTAAATTTATTAAAAAAAACCTCATTTAGGTATTGCACTGTTTTAAAAAATGGACCTCAACTTAAAAAAAGAAAGGCAAAAATCATCCTCAATTATGTTAATAGTCGTATAAAATCATAGAACGATTTATCTCTAATATTATAATGGGAGAAGGCATTAGTGTCATTTGTTATTTTGTCATTCTACCAACATGTGCAACGCACGTACGTAACTAATATAAAAGAGGTTTTCGGTTCAAATTCTTCCTATGTCAGAGTTTTTATTTTTATTTTTTGAAATTATTAAAACTTACATTCCACATATAAATTACTAGTATTTTAAAAGAGAGTGAGTACTAGGAAGCTTAACTTGAAAATGGGGGACCGGGAGTCATTTATGTGTCAATTTGCTGACATTGGAAATGCTCCCCATCTTTAAGATGAAGTACTATTCTAATTACTAGTTCTCTCTTTTTAATGAAAATCAGAACACATATATATTATTTGGATATTCATTTAATATTTGGTTTAAACGAACTTAGTTAAGAACTTAAGATATTTTTTAGAGCATCCACAGTGGTTTGCTAAATACTCAAAATTTAGAAATTCATTTAGAAAACCGACGTGCAGTGGTTTGCTAAAAACTCAAAAGTTATAATAGGAATGTACAGTAAGTTGTTAAAGTTAGAAGTCTGGATAGAAGATTGCTAAATATAGAAGACGGATGATGATACTCCGTTTATGGCCTTGGACGGACGAAGATCATCCGTTCTTTATTTTCTTTGATTTAAAAAAAAAAAAAGTTAAAACTGAGCAAACGGATGAAGATGATCCGTTTGGCTCAGTTTCTGACTTTTTTTTATTATTTTTTTAATTCTTTTTGATTTTTTTATAGTATAAAACCCAAAAAAAATTCAACAAAAAAGGCACAAACCATCCAAACGGATCAGATGATCATCCGTACTTTTTTTGTTGACCCTTTTTTTTTTTTTTTTTTGTAAAAATCACCGATAAGTATTATAAAAATTTATAAAAAAAAAAAAAAAAAAACTAAAAACGGATGATGTTCATCCGCCTACTTAAATTTTAGGATTTTGACCACTGCAGCGAACTACTCCGATTGCTATTGCTAAATGCTATTTTTAGCAATGAGAATAACAAATGACTGTGGATGCTCTTATACTTCCCAATAAACATAATGAAAATGAAGAAAAAAGTTCTCCAAACGTGTAGGAGTATATTAATCACATACCTTACTAACTATTCATAATCTTATAATCTTACTTTATTCGAATATTTATTTCCACCAACTAGTGTAGGTTGTTCCGATACTAAAATAATAACATATTATTATATTATTATATATGCTATTTTTTTTAGACATTTGAAGTCAATGTAAGCATTGGAAGTTGCTCTTTGTTAAAAAATATCATTAAATACTCTAATCATAATCCTATAATTAAATATTGATGAATACAACAACAACAACAACAACAAAAAAAGTATTTTTCCTAACTAGTTGGGGTCGACTACATGAATCCTGATTTTCCATTCTGCTCAGTTTAGTGCAATATCTTCTATAAGGTTACAAACTATCATATCTTTTTTCACCGTTTTCATCCAAGTTAGTTTAGGTATTCCTCTACCTCTAACTCTACCCTCAATACTTATCAAATCACTTTTTCTAACGGGAGCACTACTAGGTCTACGTGTGATATGTCCAAACCACCTGAGGCGATTCTCTCTTAACTTATCTTGCATTAGAGCCACCTTTAGCATGTCCCGTATATGCTCGTTTCTAATTCTATCTTTCTTGTTTTACCATACATCCATCTTAGCATTCTCATCTCCGCTACACTCAGTTTTTTGACATGTTGTTTCTTTGTTGCCCAACACTCTACTTCATACATCATTGCTGGTCTAACAGCCGTCCTATAAAATCTTTCCTTCAACTTTAAAGGTATACATTTATCACACAAAATATCACTGACATTTCTCCACTTAAGCCACCATGCTTGGATCATATATGTAACATAATTAAATATTGATGAATAATTTTTATTTTTAAAATAACAATAACAATCATTTTTTTAAAACTTATTATCCACATATAAGAAGCAAACTAAGAGCATCCACTATTGTCATTGTTAAATTTTGCATTTTTAGCAATTGGCAAATAACAACGAGAGGGTGAGTCTGGTATCGTTGGTGCGAAATCTACTTAAGAAAAAAAGAATGAAAAAATTAGACGGAGCTTCTTCTTCCGTCTATTAAAAAAAAAAATTAAAATGATATTTACGTAATTAATAAGTAATGGTATTTTCGTAATAATTAAAAGAAATTATTGGCAGAAGTACTCGGACGGAAGAAGATCTCCCGTCTGAGTTTATATATATATATATATATATATATATATATATATATATATAATGACAATTTTGTAATTAATTAATGACATTTTCGTAACTTTTTAAAGAAGCAATTGCTGAATACTTGAAATTTTTATTAAAAAAAAGATGATGACGAAGCTTCTTCATCTGTCTCTCACCTTTTGTCTTTTTTTTTAATTCCAAGAAATCGACGGACTTTCGTCCGTCATCTTTTCCAACATTTTTTAACTCAGATGGATCATTTTCTTCAGTTTTCTATATTTAGAATTTCTCTATAGCAGTTGCTATTTTTAGAGATCAATTGTTCATTTCTACTTTAAATTTTAGATTTTAGTGAACGATACTGAAAAAAAATTAATCTCAGATGTTAAAATTTAAGTTTTTAGAAGAAAATAGTGGATGCTCTAATTCGGCAACAAACAAAAAAAAAAAGTGCTTATTTTTCTTGCACTATTCAAGCACTCATGCGCTTCAGTTGACGGGCCATGTTTTTTATTATTGGATTTTCGATTAATGATGTTTTGGATGCACACCGTCATTTATTACACATACTTCAAAATAATCATCTGTACGTATCTGAGTCAACCCTTTACTACTAATTAGAGCATCCACAGTCGTTCGTTATGGTTAAAAAATGTATATAGTAATCTCTTGTTTTGTTGCACTCGTAGAATGCTATATTTTATTATTTTAAATTAAAATAATAACAGACGGTGCTTCATATTGCATTGGCTTGGGAAAAAAAATAAAAAAAACATTAAAAAAATTGGGACGAAAAAATTTTTTTTTTGGAGAGACGGCACTTCAAGTGCCGTCCGACCATTAATTTTTATTTTATTTTTATGTGCGACGACACTTCGAACTCTGTCGTTTATATATGCATAATTCTTATTTCAGTTCTCATATATGGAACTCTACTGTAGCGATTTATGCAAATTATGCATATTTACACAACGACTGCAATGCTCTTTTTTACAAAATATGCATATTATGCATATATACCAAACGAATACAGATGCTCTTAGATATTGTATACTTGAATAATAATAATCATGTACTTATTATGTTTATTAATGTAATGTGCAACTTTATAATTTTTGCACAGTACTAAATTTTCATTTATTCAACCAAAGCATGTCGAATAGTCTCCTATATAACGGATGCATTATAAGGTTTAGTTTAAGATGAATGGTTTTCTCCGCACAGGTCTCTGGCAAATATTAAAATTTTATAGTAATATCACGATCAACTCCAAAGTGATTAAAAATTATCAGCTTTGAAACTCAAGTGCAATATTATAATAATTCTAATTCACTGGTACAATTTTGAAATTATTTTTAGTAGAATGATCTCAGAGATAATAAGTTCACGGAGACTAACAATGGTATCGGTTTGAGTCAGATCAGGTCCTTCACTATCCGGATCCGGACCTGGTCCCCTATGAGTCTAAAATTTGGGCTCTGCTTGAACCGGACCCACGGTTTCGAGTTCAGGTCCTGTTAAAAGAATCCTATCGGTTCGAACAGGAGCGCGAGCGGCAAGCGGAAGATTTAGAATTGAGGATAGAAGAAGAATGCATTAGGTTTGGATTTGGAAGAGGAGGATTTAGAAACGAGGGGAAAATATGTGAGGTAGGAGGGTAAAATATTTATTTTTATGTTTACTTTTTGAATTTTTAATGGTCCGAGTTCAGATAGGATTTGGGTCTTATTTTAGGATCCGAACCCGTATAGACCATATCGGTTCCGGCTCAATGCCGTGTTCGGATCAGGTTTGGATATCGAGTATTTATACAAGTGCTAGCAGGGACCAAAAGATTGTTTTGAGTATATGAGACTCTTCTATTTAAGAGACTAGTATAATCTACATGTGATGCACGTCTATTAATAAAATAGTTATAAAATTAAATGAATATATATCGAATAAAAAAAGTTTATATTTGAATGTTTTGATTTGGGTGATATGTGGTATATGTATATATTGTTGGATTTAATTTGGATGTGTATTGCACGGGTTTATTTAGTTACAAAGTTAGGATTTATTTCGTTACAAACCCCAACTCTTTCAATAAAATAGTAAAGATATTCTCGAAAGTATGTTTACAAGATTAAGACTTTTATAATGTTTGTAATTAAGATTCTGACTGATCTACTGCCTCAAGCTTTTGGAAGGGAATTTATCCGCTTAAAGAACAATTTCTTTGTAACATCAAATGGAGCCTTGGCAAAGGTACACTCATCAATTTTTGGAAGTCCAAATGGATTCATGGAGCCAGTGTGTCTTCCTTATTCCCGACCCTCACTGCAGCGGCATGGAATCCTGAAGCTGACATCATATCACAGGGATCTTGGTCAGATGGCTTATGGACTTGGCAGCCGAGGCTAAATTGTGTTCTTACTGACTCAATGCGAGAGGACAAAAGGCGCCTGCTAGAGCTGCTCGTGGATTTCCAGCCCTCATCTTCTGAAGACCAACCATCATGGCTACTGACTACTTCTTCTTCTTATACTGTCAAATCGGCTTATAACTTCTTCATCATGGCCGGCCTCCGTTCCCCTTATTACATTGCAACTTGGACATCGCCTGCATCGCTCAAATGCAAAGTGTTCATATGGCTGCTGAGTTGGAACAAGCTTAACTCGAAGGAATTTCTTCACTCTAAGGGATGGTCGGGCGACACTACATGCACAGCTTGTGCATGTCCTGTTGAATCGACCTTTCATATATTTTTTGAATGCCCAATTGCTGCCGCAACCTGGAAACACTTCACAGATATGCTTAATATCCATAATTTGCCCCATCATATGCATGAGTGTTTCACGACATGGTGTTTTGGGAATCATAATATCCGACTCACTTGGCATCTTTTAACTATCTCAGTTTGCTGGAATTTGTGGCTTGCTAGAAATCAACGCATTTTTACTTCAAAGGCTGTGCAAGCAAAAGAGATTATTACTAATGTCATTTTCTCTTTTCGTTCTTGGATAGATGGCATGGACAGCGGGAGGAAGAAGGCAAAGCTGATGGAGGAATTGGAGGCGGCAGGAGTACAGGATGCTTTGTTTAAGCAAGCACTTTTTAGAGGAGATCGGATGGATAGTGATGTGGGGAGTTGTTCGTCCTAACCGACGAGTGTTGTGAAAGATTTAGACTGACTTGTGTTGATCTTTTGTTGATCTTTTGGATTGACTTTTTCTACCGCCTTCATGTAACTAGACTTTTCTGTTTTTGGCTATCTGTTTTGGAGGACTATTACGAGCACTGCTGTTTAGATGGAGAAGGGGGATGAGATCATGATGTGGTGTCTAGTAGAGGAGTACGACAGTAGTCCGCTGCCCTCTCTACGACACAACTACATGCTATCTCAAACCTAGACCCATCTGTGACTCGGTCTTTCTTTTGTAACCTCCACTCAGATTATTTTTGTAATAGCTGCTTACAAACTTTTTATTAGTAATATATATTTTGAGGTAGGCTAATCCTACCTTTTACTCGTCAAAAAAAAAAAAAAGATTCTGACTGATTACTATTTACAGGCGAGTCATATCAAATTTCAAACCCGTGTGGAGATAAATCCTAAAATGAATTGTGCTTTGTTTCCCAAATTGAAAGTATTAAATTAAAGTCCACCCTCTTAACTGAATTTTTAGTTTAGTAAACAATGGGTTTCTCTCAACCTAGTTTAGAAAACATTAATTATTTTTTTTATTTTTTTTATTTTTTTGATATATAGGATATAGTCGAGAGACTCCAACCCAATGAAAACTATATATAAATAAAGGGGTGATAGTCACTTTCTCAAATTGTCTTCTAAATTTTCTGGTTTACAACTTGTAAGTTTAGAAGACAACTTGAGAACCCAAAAATGGCATTGCATCTTAGAACTAGGATTTTGAGCCCACCACTCGTGGAATTGCTGGTCGTGGGAACTTAGAGCGTTAACACCAATGCACCTCTTATTTAGGTTGCCATTTTAAATTTTGACAATCTAAATGACAACTTTTCTAAAAAAATGAGAAGTTGTTCTACACCCAAATGTTGTCATTTTAAATTTTGGCAATTTAATTTGGCTATTTAAATTTGGAGGGAAAAAAGATAAAGAGAAAAAAAAGTGGTGATAGAACATTTGGCAATGCAATTTGTGTTGTCAAATTTGAGAAAAAAATAGCACTGTCAAAATTTGACAACCAAAATGAAATATTGGGATAAAGTGATCTTGCTAATTATATTGTCAAATTTAAAAATGACATCTAAAAATGATCTTTGGTATGGATGTCCTTACATGGCTTGGTGCCACAATCTGTAATTATGCAATTTATTGGTACAATAACATTTGGAATATTAACACCTGCCTAGAGGTGTTAATATTCCAAATAGGTAACAGCTGCCTAGAGTGGGATTATCCAGAATATTAACTATAGTTTATGCTTTGTTCAACCTAAAATACTCTTTTACAAGTCTCCTAAAACATTTTTTTATAATCTAGTTTCATTTTTAAGTTTCATTTTCAATCCAAAAACAAAACAAAACAAAACAAAACAAAACACAACAAAAATCATTTTAAAAATAAAATAATGAGTTCCTTGTTGACATGTTGGTTGTTCAAACTGAACTTAGAGCATATGTAGTCGTTGGCTATATATCCAAAATATGGATATTTTGAAGAAGAAAAAATCTCTGTAGTCTATATACACATTTTTCAGGTTTCGAATGAACAAGAGACGATTATATTTGGCAGTGCAAATGACTGTATCCATATTTTAAAAATCGGAAGATGATTTACCGTTTTATAGTCGGACGGTATATGATTTGTCGTCTTAGACAACTTTTTTATTTGAGAAATTTTTTAATTGAGTGGAATGCATATAATATGCCGTTTGGAAAAACAAAACCAAATATGGTAGACGGCAGAACAACTGCCGCTTGAAGAGAAGGAAAAAAAAAATCTGTGTCGGACGGGAGATCATCTCCCGTCCTTCACAATTTTTTATTTTTTTAAAAAATTCAACTGATCTGCCGTCTGATATATTTTTTTCCGCTTTCTACGGCAAATGTTCAGACGGTATATCATGTTTCGTTTGTTCCAAAAAAATCCATTTTATGAGTATTCACGACTGCAGCGCTACCCTCTATTCGCTATTTCTATATTTTCCATATACCAATTTTTTAACAAAACGATTACAGATGCTCTTATAATCAAAGTTTTGCTTATGCGAGTAAAGATCTGGATTACATACAGCAAAAGCATGTCTTACTCAAGTTGCTTTGTTAGAGCATCTGTAGTTGTTGTTAGCCAATTTTCATATTTGGCACATAACCAATAGCTATATAACTTTCTTCTGTAGTCGTTGTTAGCCAAAATTTAGCTTTTGAAAATCTGAATAGGGCGGACAGTGTATAATTTCCGATCCGACGTTTTTTTTAAAAAAATCTTAATAAAAAAATTCCCTTCTATCCTATTTTTTAAACATTTAAATTCTTTTAAAAAATACATTTTGTTGTTGATAGGGACGTTTTGAAAAAAATTCAAAAAAATTCTCCCAAAAAGCAGGACGAAGAGATCATTTCCCTTCTTTCAGAATTTTTTAAAGTTCAAATTATGGGACGGTGTATAATTCACCGTCCCAAAACTTTGAAGAAATTTTTTTTTTCGGACAGTGTATAATTTTCCGTGCGATATTTTTATTAAAAAAAATTCAGATGGTAAATTACACACCATCCGTTCAAAAAACGGAAAATAATATTTCGTCGGACTATTTTATCTATTTAGCTAAATTGTCTGCCAAATATAGCTCGCTACTGTTTTCCGAAAGCCAAAATTTAACAAAATAGCCAACATCTACATTAGTCATTCGAGTCAAATTTTACATATTTGGGCTAAAATAGCCACCGACTACAGATGCTTTAGCATGTAAAATATCTTTGACATTATACCAAAACTTCAGAGTTTTGATAGATGTTGATGGTTTTTGTTTATATTATAACATGCAAGAATAACCCGTGTCAAGCACTCAAGCTTAATACTTTTAAATTGTGGCAAATAAGTGGACGTCGCTAATTATGAGCTCTCTTGCAATGTAACGGCTAGATGAAGTTGGATAACTCACGCTTACAAGTTCCTTGGTGAATAATCCACCTTATTCTAGTTGTGTAAACTGCACAGCAAGCTTCGCCCTAGCACCTGCTCGGGGAATTTAATGTTGTCACTAAGAACTTAGCGATCGATGGGGAGCTAGTAATGAATATTGGTAGTTGTTGGGGTGTACGACATGTTATGTACATATAAGCATTTGTTTGACGATGAATGACTAATTAATCTGTATCTCTAATCTCTAATATTATAATGGGAGAAGGCCTTAGTGTCATTTGTAAATATTTGTCATTTTGTCAACACGTACAGCGCACGTATTGGTAGATTTTTTTTTTGGGTAATGCTACACATACTACCAAATCTACTACATTTTTCTTTACAACATTAGGTGGCACACTATTAGTGGAGGTTATTGTAGAGTAGTTGGTACAAACATCTAATAATAGTGTGCCACCTAAAGTAGTAAAGGGAAATGTAGTAGATTTGATAGTAGGTGTAGCATTACCCCCTTTTTTTTGTCCTTTTTATTCCCCTCCCCATTTCCCCTACGTGCGACGCACGTGTATAATACTATATATTTTTTTTGTCCTTTTCATTCCCTCCTCTCCATTTTCCCCACGTGCAACACACGTGTATAATACTAGTAATATTATAACGGGAGAATTAGTGTCATTTGTAAATCTACCAACACGTACAACACATGTGCATAACTATTATAAATGAGGTTTTAGGTTCAAACCCAGACTACACCTGATTTTTTTTTTTTTATTAAGACGTGCATCGCACGTGTAAATTACTAGTGCATTTGTAGTTGGACTTCAGTTAAACCACACAAAACAGATGTAGATTGGCGTACAGGTTTGGATCAAACAAGATTTGACCTTTATTATTATAACTAAAGAATTTTTATTATTATAACTACAGCGTTGAAATTGTGATCATGTGAATATATCATACAACTCAGGTAATGAAGTATTTTGTATCTTCATCGGCATTGATAATAATTAATATTCACTGAGACCAACAAAGTGAGGTTCTTAATTAGAGCATCCACAGTCGTGATTGCTAAAAAATAGCGAAATATATAATATACATATAGCAAAGTCTCGTTTGCTGAGGTGGTGAAATGCTATAATATAGCAATCAAAAATTAATATGATCGGATGGATCCTGCGAATGTAAAAAAAAATTTGTACTTTTTTTAATAAATAAAAGGATATTTTATTAATTTTAAAGCTTTTTATAAAAAAAGTTTTTAAAAAAAATGGCATGGGATCCGTCCCAACCGTCCCACATTTCATGTACGGATCTCCCTTTTTATTTTATTTTATTTTAGAACCATTTTTTTAAGAGAAAAAGGATCTAATTTCATCTGACGGAACTTCGAGTTCCGTCTGATATAAAAAAAATTAATTTTTTATTTGGAGATCCGTCCCATATAATATATATATTCTCAAATCGGCTTTAAAATATAGCAATGTACTGTAATAATTTTGCCAAAATATGAATACATAGCAAACGACTGCAGTTCAGTTGTTGAAAAACGGAAAATATAAAAATTTAGCGAATGACTGTGGATGCTCTACGAAGATTTAAAAAAAGTACAGTCACACGTTAATTCATAACCCGATCTATTCATCTTTTCAGTATACCCAAAGTATCCACAATACCAGAATCACAATTGGTTGGTTTAGTACTTCAAACTCAATCTATATATAATAAATAACCCTATATGTAGGGATGGCGAACGGGTTGAGTGGGCCGGGCCGGGCCCAACCCGTACGGGTTGGCACGTATAGTGGGCGGGCTCGAGCCGGTTTGCCCACTTATCCGGGCCGGGCTGGGCCGGGCTCAAGCTTGGTTTGGGTGGCCCGCCCAACCCGTGAACCCTTTAGGGTTCAACCCGGGTTGGGCCGGGTCGACCCGCGGGTTGGCCCGTTTATATAGGGTTAGGATTTTTATTTTTATTTTATTTTATTTTATTTTATTTTTTATATAGTATAATTTTTTTTTAGCTTAAAATAATAATAATAATAATAATACTAAGTAAGTAATGATACTAATAAACATTAAAAATCGTAATAATAGTAATAAGATTGAAAGAGTGAAATTGACAACAAATTTTGAAATATTATTCATATGAATTTAAGTTATACAATTTTAACAATTTCTAATGAAATGAAGAATTCAATTCACAAATAAGTTTTATACAATAACATATTTCTTATATACAATTTTACAACGACTACAATTTTTCTAATTTCACATAACAAGCAAAGCTATTGTTGTTGTTGTTGTTGTTGTTGTTCTTCGGGCGAATTGCTCCCACTTTTGGACGTTGATAGTGCTTTCCCTTGTGTCCTATCTTCAGCCTTCAGCCAGTCTTCTGTGCAAACAAGCATCTCTAATGTGTCAGTCTTCATGCGATTCCTGTAATCAGTTAGAACTCTGCCACTTGAAGAAAATGCACTCTCAGAAGCAACTGTAGAGATAGGAGGAGTTAGTAAATCTTTAGCCATAATTGACAGAATACTAAAAGTGTGTTCATGGTCTTTCCACCATTGTAAAATATCTAGTGGAGAAGTAGAAGGCTCAGAATCTTGTCGGTTATACCAATTTAATTCATTTGGTTGATTAGTCCTAGGTTTTTTTGATTGAATTTGTTCAAGTAAATTAAATGTTCTATCACCAATTCTACTTTTACCCTTACCTTTAGAACTACCAGAAGAAGAACTAACTACAGAAGTTGTACTACTAGAAGCAAAACGTCTATCATAATAATCATACAAGTTATTTAACGTAGATTCAAACTGAACTAAAAAAGTAGCGCAATCAATTACTAATTCTACATATTCCTCAAGTAATGCAAAAAAATATTTCTATCAAACTCTTCGTACCTTCTAATTTGATACGAGGATCCATAACGGTAGCAACACAAATCAACATAGGAGGAGGAAAATAATACTTCAAAAAATTTTTGAATGCAGGTTTTACAATCTCACCAACATTGATATCATTTAACATTTCGTTAAATGTTTGCATCATGCTAACTAATTCAATAAAAATGCTACTAGAAGTAGATTCATATGTTTTTGAAAATTTTAAAGTTGCGGTTTTAAAAGGTTCTAAAAATTTTAACAAAGATTCGGCAAAAAACCAATCGGGGGGAGTCATTTCAAAATTCTGCATATTTTTTGCGATACAAAAATCATTTACAACTGCTTTATATTCGGTAACAACATTTAGTAAATCAAAAGTAGAATTCCATCGGTGTCTAACATCGTTTGGAAATCTTCTAAAAGGAACATTTCTAATCCTACACAAAGCTTTCCATTCTTAGAAAATGTTTGGAATTAATGCAATGAAATATACACAATTTCTAATTTTAACTATATATGGATCAGCTATTTTTAATGCATCTTGAACACATAAATTTATAATATGACATGCGCATCTAACATGAAAAATACTGTCAGATGGAGAGTTTAATACGGATTTGAAAGTAGTAATTGCTACATTATTGTCAGATGCATTATCAAAACTAATACACATAATTTTATTGTGAATATAAAAAACATCACAAATTTCTATAATACGATTTGCTATTTTAGCGCCACTATGGGGATATGGCAACGCCGCAAGTGATATGATTCTTTTTTGAAGAATCCAATCATTGTCGATCCAATGACAGGTTATTTCCATCGTTGGAATATTGTTGAGACCCATCCAACAATCCGAAGTTAAACTAATCCTACAAGTTAAACTCCATAAAATTGCAATCAAAGCGTCCTTCATTTCGATGTACATTTTAAAACAATCCGATTTGCAAGTATTTCTCGGAATTCTTCTAAAATGAGGGTTTAAGGCTGTTTGATTAAAATTTTCGAAGTTCCTACTCTCGGGATAGGAAAATGGTAACTCTTCCTCAATGACTAATCGGGCCATTTCCCGACGAACAAGATCGGGATCATAAGGATGGCTATCAACTAGACCGGTCCTAGGATTGATTTTTTGTTAGCCGGGTAGGTCAACAAGAAGTTCTTTATGGTTATGTTGGATGTGCCTACTAATTGTACCGGTGCCGTCACCCCACTTGAATTTGTATGTTTTCCCACATATTTTACAAACTTTCAAACCTATACCCGGAGTATGTTCGTCCGGGATATAATTATAGAACTTATGCCAATCGCTAGTTTCTCCTCTACTTTTCCTACTACTACGGGGTTGTGTGGTTTCGGTTGGTTGTTGTTGTTGTTCTTCTTCTTCCAATTGTATGTCACCTACAACAACGTCGTGTGTACCCCATTGTTCCATAGGAGGATCATGGTATTCTTGGGCGGGCTCACTAGTTGGGACAATTGGTGGCCTACGGGAAGAGGAGGAGGAATCTTGCCTGCTACGACCGCTACCGCGTGATCTAGACATAATGTAGTAATGTGCTAAAATATATTAAAAAAAAATATACAATGTAGGAACGGTGAATTATACAAAAAAAATCTAAAAAACAAGAGGGTTGAGATAGAGAAGTTCAAAAAACGAACAATAATTTTAACTACAACGTAAAAAAAATATAACGAGAGAGGTATGAAATTTTGATACCGTTCACCCTGGAATACGCGTATGTAAAAAAAACCGTGAAAATAAGAATAGAATAGAACTAGAAAGAAGCGCTTTTGCCGATTCCGCAATTGAAGAGTTGAGGAGAGCTTGAAGTAGATTTGACGAGGGTTGAAGAGAGTTGAAGACGTTCAATTTTGATTCCGATACGACCGAAATTTGATCGTGTATATGCCTCGTTGTAGACTTGTTTGATGAATACTACAATTTTTGAAAAATTCTTTAGAAATGATGTATAATAGTAGAGAGAGTAAGAGAGTAAGGTGTGATTTTTTATGAGATTTTTGAGGGTATTTATAGGCTCAAAATGTGGGAAAAAACAAAAAAAAACAAAAAAAGCCAAAAAAGGGCTAAAGAGCCGATAGCAACGGCTCTATCCAGAGCGCCACTGGTTACGGACCGTTCGACCCGCGGGTCAACAGTCAACCCGTAACGGGTCGAACGTTCGACCCGTACAGGTCCAACGGGTCGTAACCCGCGGGTCGACTCGCGGGTTGGCGGGTTCAATTCGCTTTCTTAACGGGTTCACGGGCCGGGTTTCGCGAGTTGAATTCGCGTTATTTGCGACCCGTGTCGACCCGGTACTGTTCACCGGGTTCGACCCGAACCCGCCAACTGCTTAAACGGGCCGGGTTCGCGGGCCGGGTCGCGGGTGGGTCGCCGGTTGACCCGGCCCAGTTGCCATCCCTACCTATATGGTATCTAAATCTTCTCTAGTGTTTTCTAAAAGGGAAGGACGAAATAGTACCCGATGGTTATCTTAATTTTCAAATAGTATCCATTTTTATTTTTTAAATATCTAAACAACACCTGTAGTTTTTTAAATATGAAAAAAATTACTTCTGTTAATTTTTTAGTAGAATTAACGTGAAAAAACATAAATATCCTCACCCTCTTCTTTTCTTTTCAGTTTGATTTTTTTATTTTTGTCAGGTTTTTTTTCTTTCCATTTTTCTTGTTTTAGGGTTTTTTTTTAAAACTTTGTGGAGATGAAGGTGATGGTGATGAGTTTCGAAGATGGTGGAGATGGTGGTCGGTTGAGATGGGTTTCAGAGGTGATGGTAATGCATTTCGGTGGTGGTTGGAGATAGCAGTGGAGATGGTCAATGGTAGTAATGGTGGTTGGAGGTGGTGGTGGTGATGGTTGATATGGTTAAAACTAGGATTAAATTGGGACCGTTCAAATCAGGCACGAATCTTAAAGCTCCCAAGGGTAAAACGGTAATTTCACCTCCAATGGGTCCGAATTGGAAACTGAGTCTTTTTTCAAAGCCCAATAACCCATAAACGAATCTGTCCTATTGGGTATAGGTACCAACCCGTTACAAACCAATTCAGATATTTAAAGAGTAATTCAAATTCATGGTTATCTCTATGAAACGAGTTTAAACTCTACATCTTATCCAAAAATACCGAGACATACAGATAAATCATTATCTTTAAACTGTCTCTAAAGGGGAGTATAAACACCCCTCCTCCCACCATAACAAGTTAATCAATCTTTTTCATATAAAGCTCTTTCATAATCTTCCCGATTACTGACAAGAGCATCGGAGGGTTTGTCGCCGGGATCCATCCCGGTGTATCAAACTTTTTTACAGGTCAACGACAGCGGCAAGAAACCAATCAAACGTCAGTGAAGGTTAACAGGTTTGCTTTATTGTTTCCAAAAAGAATCCATAAATTCATCTGTTTGCTTCCACACCAAAATTAGCAACAACAGATTGGCACTGTCTGTGAGAAACGAAAAGCAATCCAACCCTATTTCATCAGCGAAAGTAGTTTCAAGCTATGCCTCCAAAGAAGGGGAAGGTGACGGTCTCCAACCGCAGAGCCACTCCTGCTCCTTCTCCTCCTCCACCGCCGGAGTTCCTCCCTCAACCCGTCTAGCAAGTCTAGCAACCGCAGCCTGGACAGCCTCTTTCTCAGCCAGTCCAGCAACTGCAGCCTGGACAGCCCCTTCTTCAGCAACCTCAGCCCCAGCAGGCTCCTCAAGGGCCTCAAGGGGCTACCGTGGGACCCTCCCGCCGAAGTCGCCAAAGGCAACCTCCTCATCATGACCATGTTTCGATACATAACCCATCATCCGACTCCATGGCCTCTCACAGTCCTCCAACGTCGAAGGATCTCCGACACATTATTATCAATCGACAGCATGGAATAGACCTTCGGACCCGCCTGGATGAGAGACGGACCCATGACGGAATCCCCCGTCGTGAACACCAAAGGGGCCCGCGATTTGGTCCCATAGAGCCAGATCCCCTCGTAGGCCCGACCGCAGAAGATCGAACTCTCTCAGAAGACAGAGGGAGTCACCCCAGCACCGTCAGAGGAGGAGCCGCACTCCGACCGGTCGGCCTGCCCTAGGGGACCATCGAGATCGAGAAGCGCCTATCACAAGGGCGGAATTCCAGCCATTATACGGGCCCTCAACGTTGCTCCTAACCACGATCAATGGGCTCCCAGTCCTCAACCTGACCCAAGCTATCACCGTCGTACTCACAGTCCCCTTCCGCATAAGGATGAGTCCTGGGGATCGGCAAGATATGACCAAAGGGAAGACTCGGTCTACCGCCGTCTCCACGAAATGGAGTGGCTTCTTGGCAGATTGGACAGAGAAGAGGAGCGAAGGGCCAATAAGTTACGGCCAAGCATACCCCCCTTCTCTAGTGCCATCATGGAATCTCCGATCCCCGAAGCCTTTAGGCCGCCCCGCTTTGAATCCTGCAATGGGGAGTCGGACCCGGCCGATCATATCGAGAGTTTTAAAACTCTCATGATGGTTCATCAAGCCTCGGATGCGGTCCTCTGCAAGGCCTTTCCAGCCACATTGAGGGAACTAGCGCGAGAGTGGTACTCCCATCTAACCCCCGCCTCTATCTTCTTATTCGAACAATTTGAGGAGCACTTCCGCACCCACTTCATGGGTAGTTGCAGAGCCGAGAAAATAAGTGCATCTTTGCTAGCACTTAGCCAAAAAAAGGATGAGAACCTAAGAGATTACGTTCGGCACTTCACTGCCGAAGCCCGGTCTATTGCCTCCCTCAATCAATCAGTAGCCTTTGCAGCATTCAGGTACAACGTTACTAATGCCGACCTCAAGGCATCCCTTGCCAAGAAGCCTCCTCGGGACTTTCTCGGAACTCCTGTTTAGGAGCGAGAAGTACATCCGAGCCAAAGAAGCTCTCAACCCCTCTATCAAGAGGAGTCATCTTCCGGGAACAAACGAAAGGGTATAAGCGAAGAAAGGTGCCAGAAATTTCAGAGGGACGACAATGGCCAGCGCCGCCTAGCTCCTCGTTTTGAGAAGTACACCCCCCTTAATGCAAGTATATCAGCAATTCTTATGGAGGTGGATAAGGAAGGGCTACTCCGCGGGCCCCCTAAAATGAATACCCCTGGCAAGAAAAGGAACAGGGATAAGTGGTGCTGCTTCCATAGGTACCATGGCCACGACACGGATGATTGTTGGGCTCTCAAAGAGGAGATCGAAGAACTAATATAGCGGGGACACCTGGCTAAGTTCATCCGAAAAGACGGGGCCGATCTTCCACTCCGAGGAGCTAACAATTAAACCGAGAGGCCCAACGAGTTCCAAGATTCCAAACCTGGGGCCGTCCTCCACCTTATCCATGGAGGTCCAATGGGGGGAGAACCAAACTCCTCCTAAGAGGCCTTCACCCTATTGTAGAAGTAGATTTTCAGTTTCAATAAGGCCGATGCTTCTAACACGGCCAAAAGCATGTAATAATGGCTCTTCTCATTGAAGCAGCCACTTAGTTTGTTTCAATAAAACTTAGCTTTTTTCTATTGAAAATTATTGCATTTGCTTCATTTCTATCTCTTTGAGTCACATCTACGACTCGTTAAATGGTAATTTGGAGTCCAGCTTGTCCTACTGGGCTGCTCCTACAACTTACTAAGCTAAAAAAACGAGTTCAGAGTCCAATATTTGGTTCAACGTTACTTTAGCCGCTTGCAAACAAGCAAGTGCGGGGCAGCTCACCATTCGGAATTGCTCCTGCAACTCGTTAAACCCCTCAAACAAAAAGTTCGGAGTCCAACATTTGGTTCGATGTTGCTTTAGCCGCTTGTAAACAAGCAAGTGCGGGGCAGCTCACCATTCGGAATTGCTCCCACAACTACTGAAACTCTTTTAACGACAAGTTCGGAGTCCAACACTTGATTCGATGCTACTTTAGCTACTTGCGAACAAGCTTGTACAAAGTGGCTTACCATTCGAAATTGCTCCCACAACTGTTGAAACAACCTAACGACAAGTTCGCAGTCCAACACTTGGTTCAATGCTACTTTAGCTACTTGCGAACGAGCATGTACAAAGTAGCTCACCATTCAAAATTTCTCCCACAACTGTTGATAACCTCATAATAACTAGTTTGAAGTTCACAATCATGGTTAGAAATTGCCCTTACAGCTTGCAAGTATGTGGTTTCGGGGCTCAAAACGAACATTCATACTACTCCCACTACTGGTTAGATTTTGCAACAAGCAAGTTCAGAGCCCAACTCTCCCGTAGAGTTTCTCCTCAAACTTTTCTCCCAAACGGCTCTCTCCTAGAGCGTGGGGATGATTCTTTTTCCCACTCAGCTCCCGAGTGGTCTTCTTCCGAACGAGTTCGGAGCTCAAACTCTCCCCTAGAGAAGCTACTTAAACTCGTCTCCTGAACGGCTCTCTCCTAGAGTGTGGTGAAGCTCTTCGCTCTGCTAGTCTCCTGAGCGGTATTCTTCTCAACGAGTTCAGAGCTCAACTCTCCCCTAGAGTTGCTCCTTAAACTTGTCTCCCAAACGGTCCTCTCCTAGAGCCTGGCGATGCTCTTCGCTCTGCTCGCTTCCCGAGCGGCCTTCTTCTCAACGAGTTCGAAGCTCAACTCTTCCTTAGATTTCTCCACAAACTTGTCTCCCAAACGGCTCTCTCTTAGAGCATGGGGATGATTCTTCGTCCCACTCGCCTTCCGAGTGGTCTTCCTCTCTACGAGTTCAGAGCTCAACTCTTCCCTAGAGTTTCTCCTCAAACTCGTCACCCGAACGGCTCTCTCCTGAGCGTCCTTCTTCCAAGAATGTTTGGAGCTCAAAACTCTCTCCTAGAGTTGCTCCTCGCACTTACCTCCAAGAACAGATGCTCCCATGGGTCTTACGAGGATCTTCCTGGCTTATCTTCTTAGCCCATAAGAGTGGAGCTCCTGTTCGAATACTCCGAAGACCAAAGCACTTCTCAACTTCATGAAGACAAAGATGTTGCGGGACTATTGTGACCATGAAGGAGGATAATTCTTCAACTGACTTCTGAAGAGAAATTGTAGATCTTCGGGTCAGCTTCGAAATGAGAGGTCACACGCTCCGATTCGAACTCCGTAGCACCGGGAAAGTGGGTTAAAACACAACTGAGCTGAATGTAAAAATGAGGGGAAAACTTCGCCTCAAGATGTGCGTCTGATCCGGATCAACGGCTCAGATCTTGCCGCATCCCTCAGATCCAAAATCCGAGCAAACATGGCTCCGAATGTGAAATTGGGGAAATTTTCATTTCAATATTCACGCCTGGTCAAGATCGAAAAAATTAGATTGCGCTACATCCCTCAGAGCCAATTCAGAGCAAATGTTGCTCCGAACGTGAAAATGGAAAAAACTTCACCTCAAAATGTGAGTTTGATCCTGATCGGCAGCTCAGATCTGGCCACGTCGCTCGGATCTGAAATCCGAGCAAACGTGCCACCGAACTAGAAAATGGAGAAAAACTCCTCATCGCAATCCGCACTCAGATCAAGATCTACGACTCAGATTCGTCAAACAAACAGAGAAACAAACAAGAAAAAAGGAGAGATATTAAGGGGTTAATGGGTCGGGTTCGGACCCGTTGGTGACCCAAACCCAAAATTTCTCTCCTTCTTCTTCACTGAGTGCCAAAACCCACCGCCTACGAGCCCAGCACCTCATCGATCACTCCTCGCCAACCTTCATCGAGCTCCCTCGCCGACCTTCTCCATTTCCTCGACGAGCTCTCCTCCATTTTGAGCTTCCTCGATGAAGCTCTGCTGAGGATCCGAGCTCACCTTCCTCGTCGTCACCCTCGTCGATCTCCAAACTCCAACACCGAGCTCCTCTCGTCTACTACGTCGTCGAGCTCCCAACCTCAACTCCGAACTTCATCGCCTCTGAACCCAGCACCTCGTCGATCATTCCTTACCAACCTTCATCGAGCTCCCTCGCTGACCTTCTCCATCTCCTTGACGAGCTCTCCTCTGTTTCGAGCTTCCTCGCCAAAGCTCCGAGCTCACCTTCCTCGTCGTCACTCTCGCTGATCTCCAAACTCCAACACCGAGTTCCTCTCGTCTACTACGTCATCGAGCTCCCGACCTCAACTCCGAACTCCAATGCCTTCGAACCCAGCACCTCGTCGATCACTCCTCGCCAACCTTCATTAAGATCCCTCGCCGACCTTCTCCATCTCCTCAATGAGCTCTCCTCCATTTTGAGCTTCCTCGACGAAGCTCCGCCGAGTCTTCGAGCTCACCTTCCTCTTCATCACCCTCGCCGATCTTTAAACTCCAACCGAGCCCCAATGCTGAGCTCCCACTCTTCCTCACCGAAGCATCGTCAAGCTCCAAATTTACATTTCCTCGCCACCTCCACTTCTCTCACCAAACCACCAAGCTCCCCATTCTCCAATCTCGAGCAAAAACCGGCAAGCTCCCTCAACTCCGAGCTCCTCTCGCTGCACAAGGCGCTCGAAAAGTTAGGGATGAGGTCAGAGAAGGAATCGGAGCCGCGGAGAAGGAGACGACGTCGAAGGAAGGAGACAGAGAAAGAGGAAAAGAAGGAGGCGGGAAGAAGAAGAAAAAGAAAAAGAAAAAGAAAAAAGGGGGGGCACGTGGCGGTCAACAGTCAACGTTGACCGGCCATGTGGCCACGTTTGGTGGGTCGGCGACGGGATCCGAGCAAACTGTACCCCGAGCGTGAAAATATAGCAAAACACCCCGCTTTGCGATGTGTGCCCCTTGATCGTGATCAACGTACAAGATTGCGCCACGTGTACAAGTAAAATTTAATTAGTTAATTAATTATTTAAAAAAACCCGAAAAATTAATTAAAAATCGAAAAATTAATTAAAAATTTCTAAAAATAATTATTAATTTGGAAAATAATTTTAAATTATGAAAATAATAATTATTAAACTATAATAATTAATTAATTTTTTAAATTATTTAAATTCAAAAATTGAATAAAAAATTTCAAAAAAATGATTTAAAATTGGAAAAAATTCAGAAAAATCTGGAAAAAGCACAAAAACTCCAAAAAATTCTAAAAATAAATTTTGGCATTTTACAAGCTCAGTTTGACACTGTTACACCTTGAGCAAGATCCAAACTCCCTCAAGAACTCCAATAAAATCATGTACACCATTAGAACAATAAAACTACTTCTTAAAGGCTGTTAAACTCAGTCTTCGGAAGTGGGGGCTCTTAATATGGCTAAAACTAGGATTAAATCGGGACCGTTCATATCGGGCACGAATCTTAAAGCCCCAAGGGGTAAAACGGTAATTTCACCTACAAACAGGTCCGAATTGGAAACTGGGTCTTTCTTTAAAGCCCAATAATCCATAAACAGATCTTTACTATTAGGTATGGGTATCATCCTGTTACAAACCAATTCAGATATTTAAAGAGTAATTCAAATTCATAGTTATCTCTGTGAAACGAGTTTAAACTTTACATCTTATCCAAAAACACCGGGATATAGGGATAAATCATTATCTCTAAACTGTCTCTAAAGGCAATTATAAATACCCCTCTCCCCCCACCATAACAAGGTAATCAACCTTTTTCCACATAAAAGTCTTTCATAATCTTCCTGATTACTGACAAGAGCGTCGGAGGGTTCGTCGCCGGGATCCATCCCGGTGTATCGAACTTTTTTGCAGGTCAATGACAGCAGTAAGAAACTAGTCAAACTTCGGTGAAGGTCAACAAGTTCGCTTTATTGTTTCCAAAAAGAATATACAAATTTATCTGTTTGCTCCCATACCAAAATTAGCATCAACAATGGTGGTGGTTGACAGAGATGGGTTTGGTTGGAGATGGTGGTGGTGGTTGATGGGGATGGTAGAGATGGTGGTGGAAATTGTGATTGATGGTGGTCGACGGTGGAGATGTGTTTGAATTTTAAACCCGTTAAGAGGTGAGGGCAATCTCGACATTTCTTACTCTTCTTAACAGGTTTAAACCAGTTAAGATGTGAGGGCAAACCTGGTTTTATAGGCCATTAACCATTGTATTAAAGCTGACTTAATAATGTGCACGTGCAATGAACGTTCTAATATTATTATTTTTTAAAGTAAAACTATAATGTAGTCTAGTCTCGAACTTAAGACTTTCCTTTGTCCATTCCAAACTCTTATCATACTCTTTAGAGCATTTCCAACAACGTTAGCCATTTTGGCTCACTAGAATAGCCAAAATTGATATATATTAGATAATTTGGCTAACAAAAAATATTCACATTCCAATCATGCTAGTTATTTTGGCTAGCCATAAATATTTTAAAACCCAAAATAAAATAGAATTAGAATAGAAAACCCAAAAACTCAAAAAACAAAGCCAAAGCACCCCCTCCCCTTCCCAACACACACACACACACCCCCACCCACCCCACCAAAAAAAAACACCATCCCAAACACAATCTGGCAAACTTCATATCGCGACTTCATGAGTCGCGAACTGATCGCGACTTCGTTAGTCGTGAAACTTCATTTTTGTTTTTTTTTGGATCACAAACTTCATATTTATTTTTTTGGATCGCGAACTTCATGAGTGCAAACTTCAGATTGCGAACTTCATAGACCGCGACTTCAAAAAAAAAATTTAGGGGTGGGGGGGGGGGAGATAAAAAAAAGTACGGAAGGAAATTTAGCGAACGATACAAACTCGCCAGATCTGGCGACTAAATCTGAAAAATCTATTTTGACGAGTTGTTTGGCGAGGCTCGTTGGAGCATATTTTTGTATTGAAATTAGTTATTTTGGCTAAAATCGAGAGATATCTAGCATAGTTGGAGATGAACTTACAAATAATCCCTAGTGACACCAACTTTTATTTTATATAAGTGACACTTTTATAAATAATTATGTCGTAAATAAATTTGAACTTTGAGAATTGAGTAAATTAATTGTTAATATAACTCCCGCTTAAAATTGAGTAGTTAAAATTAGATGGTTAATTATCTACAAATTACAGTTTATCTATTAATTACAAAATTTCAATTCTTACCTTATAATATTAAAGATTAGAGATTAGCATTTGTTGGCAAAAAGATATATTGTAACAGTTTGATTGGAGTAATTATGTGCACTAAAGTTTAGCTGACTACTTCTTTCTTAATTGCACTTGTATTGCTTTATGGCTTTAACTCATGAATTCATTGAGTAATTAAATTCTTTTGTTAACATAAATCAGAGAGCTGAAAACAATACTTATTATTGAATTGAAAAATAACTGAGTACAATATCTCCTATATATAGGAGTAAACCAAATACAAAACTAGCACAATACCCAATGTGGGACTATAATATCCCTAATACCCCCTCTCAAACTCACGGTGGGTCAAACAATGTGAGTTTGCCCACTAAATTTTGAAATCTTTGAACAGTATGAGATTTGGTGAATAAGTCTGTCGTCTGCTGTGCTGTGAAGAGTTAACAGAATGAAGTGAAATGGTCTCTACCTCAAAGTGCTCACGAACATAATGACAATCAATCTCTATGCTTCATTCGCTCATGGAAGACCGGGTTACTTGAAATGTGTAGTGCACTCCAGTTATCACAATGAAGAGTAGTAGCTCCTGAAAGAGTGACACCCATATCTGATAACAACCAACGAAATGAACAATCTCTCTAGTAGTAGCTGATATTGCTCTGTACTCAACTTCGGTCGAAGAACATGCAACAACTGCATGTTTCTTACTTATCCATGAGATCAGCGAATCACCGAGAAATAGACAGAAACCGGTGGTTGACCGTAGGGTAGTAGGATCACATGCCCAATTTGAATCAGAGTATGCACTTAGCTGTAGTTTGGATGTAGAAAGCATGAATAATAAGCGAGTGATAGTGCCCCAAAGATATCTGAGAATTCGAAGAAGAGCATTGTAGTGAACTGACATAGGAGTGGAAACAAACTGACTGACAATAATGACTGCATGAGCAATATCAGGTCTGGTCATGCATAAGTAGACAAGCTATCCAACAATCTGTCTGTATCTAGTGGGATTAGGAAGGAGCTCACCATCAGTGGGACGAAGCTTCACATGAAGCTCTAAGGGTGTATCAGCTGATCGATAGTCAGAGAGGCATGCAACAGAGATAATATCCGATGTATTTCTGTTGAGAAATGAGGATTCTCCGAGATCCATGAGCAATCTCTAAACATAGAAAATAACGTAGTCTGCCAAGGTCTTTCATATGTAACTACTGGTGAAGGTATTTCTGCGTGGATGCAATGCCTGCAAAGTCATCCCCAGTAATGATCATATCATCAATATAGAGGAGTAGAAGTACCCTCCCCTGCGGTGATGACCGCATATATATCTTAAGCTAATAGGCCTACCCATCTATCCTTTTTCTATTTTGAAATAGAGAAATGAGAGCAATAGTAGGAATGACACGTGCAGCCCACACCAATTGCCAAAACAGAATTAATTAAAAAAACACACAAAAAAAACATTTCCTCTTCCACATCTCCCCAAAACCCACAAACCCTAACTCTCTCTACCCTAAAACTCACCCACATCTCCTCACCCGTCCATCCCTACCGCCGCCCGCCGTCCACCCTACCCCGATCCCGCCCGTCTCTATTCTCCATCGTCGCCGTCCGTCGTCGATCCCGCCCTGACCCCACTGTCTGTACCCTCCATCGTAAGTTTTCCTTTTACTTAAGATTTTATCACCTTCCTCACTCTTTCTCCGAAGCACTCATCCTGCGCATTTTTTGCACCCCGACAGTTCATCTTATTTTCTTATTATGAAATAATCATCTCTTTGTGGCATTATACAAAAGAAAATTCAAATTCGACAATGAAGTTCACAGGTTTGGGGAGAAATTAATTATACCACAAAATGATATATTTTTTCCAAATTTTAGAAAGCTACGTCTGCGACATGTTGACAATTGTAAAGCGAGGATACATGAATTGTAGGAAAATGTTTTTTAATCATTTTCTTTTAAAAATACCAACAGATAGAGGACGAAGATTTAGTGGTATATGGTTGAAGGTTTTCAGATTTGTTGAAGTACATCAAGAAAGACACTTGCGTCAGCATAATGTTGATTTATTTCAAATTAGATTAAACAAATATGGGGAAAAGATAGTTATGTTCATAAATTAATTATTGTCCAATTTGATTCAAAGCTGATTTATTTATTTATATATATCTTAAGCTAATAGGACTACCCCATCTCCCCTTTCTCTATTTTTAAATAGAGGAAGGAGAGCAAAAGTAGGAATTAACATGTGCAGCTCACATCAATTGCAAAATTAAAAAAAAACATAAATTAACTGAGATTAAGGTATTGATCAAGTTGTAACATCCTCTCTTATTTTGGATTGTATATATAGTATAATTATTTGCTAAAGAGATGAAAATATTTGATAAATCTAAGAGTAATGTCTAAAGATTCTTTGGTTTATTATGTGCAGCTTCGTCTTCACATGCTAAATTCTTCAATCTTATCTCTATTTACTATATGCGCTTATCCTGTTTGATAAAATGTATGAATGAACTGAAATATGTTAGTTTTAGGAGTCTGCTGTGTGGTGGGGGCATATGTGGATGAGTTTTAATTTTGAATTTGATTAGGGATTTATACACCAATCTTCGAAATATAGGGTTCAGTAAGATGCTTATAGATGTGAGAATGGTTCAAATTTGGGTTCGGGATTATCTTGATTACAATTATTTTCTCATTTGTGGTGCACACAAGGCATTTGTGAAAATGCTAAAAAGACCTTTATAATTATTTGGTATTATTTTGATTCAATTTAGTCATTCAAATTACCTTCTTTCAGGTGTTGTCTTGCAGACGAATTTTGGATGGCTGACGAATGTGAATATAGAAGGTAAAAGTCTACTACTTAGCAATTATATCGTGTTCGATGGTTTCCTCTGTAGTGGTTTCTCAATGATGATGAACTTTATCTTATACTATATCTTTTGATCCATACTCCAGTTTTATGGTGAGCATCTGTTGCCATTATGTAGGCGTGCAGAAAGGTGCTGCTTCATCATGCACATTGTATTAAAAGGATTGATGTAAGTCTCTAAAGCTCAAAACAATACATATGTTTATACTTTTTCTGACTAGCATTAGCGCCATACCAAAGTTTATTGGGGTGTTTCCAAAAAAGGAAACATATATTTTGATTAAAGTTGCTTTACAGTTTTACTTCAATTTTGATTGAAGTTGTTTTCTTATGCTGCAATCTCAGTAATTTTTCTACTCAACATTGACCTATGGTATAATTACTGTATTGGATTCTTACTTCATAAAATATGAAGATATATATAATCGTCCGATCAAATATTGTTAAAATTAATTATTTTTCAAAACGAGAAGTTCAAGAAGAGCCACATCCCCACCTATTACTTCATTATAAGCTCAACTTCGGTAATTATTCGACTTTTTTTTCATTGCTTTAGAAATATAGAATGATGTTGGTTGATTTGAAAATGTGAATTTGTTAATTTGATTTGTCTTCTTTTAATTATATTGTGATCAAAATAGTTAAGGGACATCTCTAAATTTATGGATTTAGGGTTTAACTATGTCTTAGTGTTGTATCGGTGTTGAATAGGATCACCTCCATCCTTTAGTGATTTTTATATTTATGTTTAAGAACTAAAGTTACTGTGGTGTACAAGATAATAAAAGAATATGAACTAATGAAATCTCCCTTAGTGGTTTCAAAGAATATGACCAAAATAGATAAAAATATCATTATTTGGGTTTTCCAGATAAAAGTAACACATGTTATTAAATAAGATAAACTGAAGAAAAAAAAAGACACAAGGCATTTCATCATTGTATTGTTTAAGTTGCATATAATTTTATGAGTCTATTAAAAGTATTTAGTTTGTGCAATTTGCACAGGCTAACACTAGTAAACATAGAATGGTCCTGAGAACTCTGACTAAAACTAGCATTGGTGACGACAAGGCGAAAACACTCAAACCAGGCTCAAGAGGCCTGCTTCAGACCATATATAGCCCGACGCAACCGGAAAATATAACGAGAATGAGTAGGGAGGCCAGGAGGAGGATCCATATGAACAACCTCAGATAAGGTACCATGAAGGAAAGCATTCTTCATGTCCATATGGTATAATGGCCACTGACGGATGACTGCAACAACAAGTAGAGTGCGAACAGTAGTCATCTGTACAACGGGAGCAAATGTCTCATCATAATCAATGTCATGCTCCTGAGTAAATCCTTGGGATACTAGATGAGCCTTGTGCCACTCAATAGATCCATCAGGTAGATATTTAACCTTGAAGACCCACTTGCAGCTAATAGGCTGAACGTCCTGTGGTAGAGGAATGACATCCCAAGTGCCAGTCTGATCAAATGCACTGAATTCCTCAGCTTTTCGCCACTCGGAATATGGAATTGTGTCCTGATAGGTTCTTGGCTTACGTGTGTAGTATATAAAAGTGAGATATGCATAAAACTGTGGTGAGTAGGAAGCTAGGGTGGCAAAACCAAATTGATCAGAAGGACCAGTGGCATCAAGTGTATAACGTGTCGGAAGGATACCAGAAGTGGAAGGTGTAGACTAACAAAGCGGTGGTGGACTGACAGGGTGTGGGGGTGAAGACGGTGGAGTGGGTGCATGTGTTGGTGGAGAAGTAGGTGGGGCGGGTGCTGGTAGTTGTGGGGATGCAAGTGGTATTTCAGTAGGGAAAACAATAGGTGTAAGGACTGCAGAAGATGTGAATGGAGCCAGAGGAGTGGGATCAAACAGAATGTGGGAAGATGAAGTCAGGGTGCTAGCAACGACTATGGAATCAAGAAATTTAGCATCCTCGGGGGAGGTCAGGTAGTAAGGAGAGTCTTCTACAAAGGATACATGTCGAGAAATGCAGACACGATCCGCCGATGGATCAAAACAACGATAACCTTTTTGTTTGGAACTGAAACCTAGGTGAACGCACTTAGCAGCACGAGCGGAGAGCTTCGTGCGCTCAGTAGGAGGGAGATGGACGTAACAGGTGCACCCAAAAGTATGGAGCATACTGTAATCGGGGGGTGAGTGATAAAGAGCTTCATAAGGTGTCATACCAACTAGGGCAGATGAGGGAGTAATTTTAATGAGACTAAACAGAGGTCATGACAACTTCAGCTCAGAAAGAACGATGAGCAAAATAGGAGAGTAAAAAAGCATAGGCCATCTCAAGGATGTGCCCATGCTTGCGTTCAGCTACACCATTCTGCTCATGTGTGTGAAGACATGATTGCTGAAAAAGGGTGTCGTGATACTGAATGATCGATCTCATAGTGGTGGAAGTGTACTCACGAACACCGTCCGATCGGAAATTTTTTATGCACACACCGAACTGAGTATGAATCATAGTCGTAAAGAATCGGTAAATATCAGGTACCTCAGATCACTGATGCATAAGAAAAACCTATGTATGTCTAATAAAGTCATCGATGAAGGCAACATAATAGATTTAGCCTTTCCACGAAGGTACAAGAGAGGGTCCCCATATGTCAGAATGAACAAGCTGAAAAGAATGGGTAGTTTGAGAAGTGCTTTTGTGACTAAAGGGTAGTACGATGTGTTTGGACAATTGACAACCCTGACAATCAGATAAATATTTAAAAGTAAGAGAACTAAGGACACCACTATGGACTAAAGTCTGAAGACGAGACATACTAATATGATCTAAACGTCTGTGCCACATATCAGTATCAGAAGAAACAATACCGAAAAAACTAGAATGATAGTGATGTGTGCGAAGAAAATCTAGATGATATAGATGATCCTGACGACTAGCATGCCCAAAATCCTTACCGCTGCATGAATCAGTAATAGAACAACCGAAATAGTCAAAAGTAATGATAAGACCACTATCGCACAATGCACTAATAGAAATAAGGTTCATGCATAAATGAGGAGTATAAAGAACATATGGTAATGTGAGAGTGGAAGAGCTAATTACCTCTGAGTGTGTAACGAGAAGTGGTGAGTCATCAGTTGTGTGTAGAAATGGAGAGTGAAAGGGAAGTGCAGTGCAGATGGTGAACAGTGTCTGATTACTAAGTGAGCTGATGTGATGCACCAGAATCTAAAATCCACAACGAATTCATACTGGGAGTAGCAGAGAATGCAGGAGCAGAGGAGCCATCATTGATAGACTGACCCATGAGCTGTAGTTCCAGCTGAGTGAGGCGTTGCTGAATATTAGCCCAATCAGCAGGAGACGACAAGGCTGGAGTGACGGGCATGACCAAGGATGTAAGAGAAGAAGCACGCGAGGACAATGAGAAGGGAGATGCTGCTAGTGTCTAGATCGGGGTAGGGGCAGGACAGTGGTACCGATGTCAGAAATAGAGGTGGGGTAGGGTGAGGAATGATGCTGGGAGAAGGTAGGAAGCCAGATGCAGAATGAAGGTGGCGCTACTGCTGTTTGAATCTGCAGAAGGAACGAGATGGGAGGGAGAGGGAACAAGCGGCGGTTGCAGCGGGAAAGTCGGTGGAGGCGGAAATATGTGGGAGAGACTGAGATTCCATCAAGTGGTAGTACGTGTAAAAAAATTGATTTTTTTTTATAAATTTATTTATTTATTTTTTTGAACAGAAAACGGGTTAGGGTTCGGGTGTGGGTTCGGATCAGGTTTGGGTTGACAGGTTATTTGGATTTGGGTATTTGGAAAACAAGGGAATTGCAAAATAAAGTTTCGGGTTGGGTTTAGAAAGGGGAAAACAGAATATTTAGAATAGGGTGTGGGTTTGGAATTGCGGCTATGGTTTGCGGTTGCTTGGGCATGAGGATTTGAAGGGAGTGGAGATCTAGGTGGTTTGGGTGTTCAAATTAGATCACCGGAGTTGGATTTGGGAGTTGGGGGATCTTCGAATTAGGTCACCGGAGTTGGATTTGGGAGTTAGGGGATCTCGGGGTAGTCGAGGCAGGCGAGTAGTTGCTAGGGGCGGCGACGGGGTAGGGAGTTTGGGAGCTGTCGGTTGTTGAGAGTTGGATTAGGGAGTTGGTGGTCGTCAATGGTGGTGCCAGGTGGTGGTTGGTGGTGCTGCGGAAGCATCGAAGTTGTGCTGGATGTAAGGCGCAACAATGTGGAGGAAGAAAGATGAGGAATTGCTGTTGGAGTTTGGTGGTTCTTGCTGTCGATGAAGACGACCGGGAAGATTCGGCGATGGTTGCCGGAGACGAAGACGACGAGGATAAACTTCAACATGAATTTTTTTTTCCTTTGGCTGTTGGAATTTGATGATTTTTTATGGAGAAATTTAAAAGAAGAAAATTTATATATTTGGCTCTGATACCTTGTTAAGCTAAATCAGAAAGATGAAAACAATATTGATTATTGAATTGAGAAATAACTGAATACAATATCTTCTATATATAGGAGTAAACCAAATACAAAACTAGTACAGTACCAAATGTGGGACTATAATATCTAACATCTTTAAAGATCAGAAGCCTATATAAAAAGTCAATGGTTCCATATAGAGCATGAACAAGTCAATGGTACCATATTATGATTTATGTGTTATTCCTAAGTCTAAATATACTGTACTATATTATATTTTAGTTGGGTGTTGAAGGAGCTCAATCTATCTCTTCACAATCGACGATCATGTTCGCAGGAGGTGAACCCCGATAATGCTTGCGAGAGTTAAGAATCGTCTTAGGTCAGTATCTTGTGTAGACCTTCAACTTTATGTATTATTTATGCAAGTACTCAAGCAGAGGTGAATGAATCAACCGACCACCACTTAAACTTCAATACTCGAAAAATCCAAATCCACCATGGTGTAGGTGGTAGGCTGGAAGCTGTGTGATGCAAGAACGCAGAGCCGTACGTACACCCTGGGTCAATATGATCACACACGCATCTGCCCCCAAACTTTTCCTCACCTTCATAATAACTCCATTGCTTGTAGACTTCAAACTTCACCAAAATTAAATTCTAAATCAGTACTAGTATCATCTTTTGTGTGGATATTAAATGGAGGAATGTGATTGTGACCACTATAACGATGATGGTGTCTTAATTTCAAAAGGGGAGGGGGGACTCTACTTTAGAGCATCCACAGTCGTTGAAGCCATTTTTTGGGTATATAGCAATTTGGAAATAGGAAAAAGGGAATGTTGCTGCAGTCGTCAAAAGGTAAAATATAGCCGGACGGTAGATTTTTTTCCGTCCAGTAAGAATGACGGGGGATTATCGTCCGTTTCAATTTTTTTTTTTTTTTTTTTTTTTTTTTTTTTCCACTAGAAGACAAAAAATTAAAAAAAAAAAAAAAAAAAAAAAAAACAAGAATAGGCAGGGACGGGAGATTAACTCCCGTCATTTTTGAAGAATGACGTGGACCAATAGTATAAGTTTTTTAATTTTTTTTTTTTTAATGCACTACACGACAAGAAGAAAAAAAAAAAAAAAAAAAAAAAAAATCAGAAAATTGGCAACGGACGGGAGATAATATGCTGTCAATTTCAAATGACGGTGTATATTCCCCCGTCGGCCAATCGGATCGTTTTTTGATTTTTTTTTTATTTAAAAAATGGTTCGGATGGGATAAAATCAACCGTCAATCTCCTTGGACGGTGTATAATACGCCGTTGGTTGACTTTTTTTTTTTTTTTTTTTTTTTTTTAAAGCTTCTTAATCATTGGCCTTGTACGGGACGGAAGATTATCTTCCGTCAATTGGTTCGGACGGAAGATAATATTGCGTTAGCTATATTTTTCATTTGGCCAAATCGCCTGCTATATTTGGCATCGAACTGTTCATCGTATACCCAAATTTTGGGTATTTGGACGACGACTGCAGCTCGTTTTTTTCCAAATTTTCCAAATTTTGGGTATTTAGCCCACGACTGTGGATGCTCTTACACGTGCTTTGTGCGTGTGTATTTAAGCCAATTGAATGCATTCAGATTCTCTCTTTCTAACAGCCTGTGATCTGAGACACCGTACGCCTCCTTTCTCCATTTGGTCGGGGAGCTGGGTTTGGTGGGCCCCACATAAGTGTCACCTGAGAGTAGGCCTGTGACGGGCTGAGTTTGGCGGATTTTGGTATATTTTTAACTCGAACACTATACTCAATTTACTCGACCCGACCCATATACAACGGGTTTCTAGTTTTCCAAACCCGAATCCAACCCTAGTTAATTCAGACAGGTTCAAGTAGAATTTACATTCTCTGATGACATTATTTATTCATTTTTATATTTAACCTCAACAAATTTGAATCATAGATTTCCGTGATAGCGAATAAAAACTCTATGACACAAATATTCATCATATTTTTGGGCAATAAGATCAATATACCTTATGTTTACTAGTATCATGCACGCGCGATGCACGTGGAGAGGAATGAAAAGGGAAAAAAAACTATAATGCACGTGCGATGCACGTGGAGGAGAATGAAAAGGAAAAAAAATTACAATGCACGTGCGGTGCACGTGGAGGGGATTGAAAAGGAAAAAAAAAGAGGGGAATGAAAAAGGGAAAAAAGTCAACACGTGCACTGCACGTGTTGACAAAATGACAAAATGACAAAATAAAAAAAAATGATGACAAATGACACTAACCCCTTCTCCCATTATAATAGTAGAGATTAATAACAAGGCCCTGACTTCACAATAAATATAGACTTGTATATAACTTAATTTAACATTGTAGTAGAATGATAAATATCTTATCTATAAATGTATTTTAGTCACAAAAAAGCTCTTCGTTCTGAGCGATTCAAAAAGCGATTCATTAGCGATTCTTGTCTGGCTTCTTCTCCGGCTTTCATCAGCCAGATCCGGTGCCGTTTCTACCTTTCGACCCTCCTCCCCTTCTTTAATCTTGATCAGCCCGCTCTCCTCTCTCGACCCATCTCCTTGTTTTGCCATCTCTCCGTCGTCTCGGTGATCGTCCCTCTCTCTCCTCCTTTTCTCTCCTCAACTTTTCTCTGGCGTCGCCTCGCTCGGTGTGGGTTCTCCCGTCTCCGGAAGATCCGAGTCCTTTTCGATTGTTTCCTGCAGTAGCGTTCCCGCCGGCATCGGTGGATCAACGGCTGTCCTCTTTTGCGAGTTTCTTCCGTTTGTTTCCCCCGACTTCGAGATCCATCCCGGTGGTCTCCGTTCTCCGGCGGCCCTCATCCCCTTTCTTGGTCTGAGAGTGATTTCCCGGTGGATCCGCCGTTTCATCACTGTGAGTATTCTGCTTTAATAGGGTGCTGTTTGTATTGTTTGGCTTTGGTAGAGCTTCTCGGTTCTCTAGTGAATTCGTTATCGATTTTGTGGTGCTGTGATTGTGATTGTGGTGCTGCGTTTGTGGTGCTGTGATTGTGGCACTTGTGCTATTTATCACTGCTTTTATTCTCTTCTCCCGACGGCTCCGCTCCGTCAGTTGCTGGTAAACAGCATATTGTGACCACTGAGCTTTAGTTCTCTCAAGATCAGTCATCTCTATTTTTCTTCCCTTATCGTTTCTTTTCTCCATCCTTTTCTCTCTATTTGGAGGGTGATTTTAATCCCCTTTGTGGGTAGTATTTTACCCCTCTCGTGTTCCACTGTTTTCCTCCTCGGTGATGCTACTTTGATGCAGTTGGAACTGTATTGTACTCCCCCTTATTTTTTGGTACAGCTCCTTACCTGCAGGTGATCATGGTTGCCAAGGTTGGTTTGGTTCATACTATGCATCTCGCCGAGCTTGATGCCAGGCCTAATAATTTGGAGTCGGTTATAGTATTGCAAAGGGAGTTGCCTACTCCTCGTTCCGATATTTCCCATCTTTCTCAATGTTCTGCAACCTCCACAAACCCCCCTTCTGCTTGTAAGGCCGATCCTCTTGTGGTTTGCTATAGATGCCTTCTCCCCGGGCATTTTAAACGCGAGTGCAAGAATAAAATTAGATGCATTTTCTGTGATAAGTGTGGTCATTCTCGCAGTAGATGTTTTTCTATTCAAAAACTTCTTGGTTTTCCTAAAGGTCATCTCCTTCCGGCCAAACTTCTTTCCTTTCTAAGCTACCCCCTTTTAAAGCGCAAGTATCTTGCTAGCTTGGCTAGGAAGTTTCAGGAGAGGGTGGCTAGCAAGAGCAGCGTTGTCTCGGGCAAGAACCTCGTCTCCTCAGTTACGGTTTCGCCATCAACGACGATCGCCTCCACTCCTTCATCCCCTAATTGTGATCCTCCTGTTACCCTTCCCTATCCTAATTTTGCTATCCTATTTAAGGATCGCAAAGTTCGTTCTTCTCTGGGTTCCTACCCCTGGTTGGGTTCTTATAAGGGCCATATCCATTCCAACTCTTTGTCTCCTTCGTTGATTTGGAAGCTGGATTACAAGTCTAACTTGTTTAAATCCTTTTCCCCTTCGCTTGAGTGGTCTCGATTCGCGAGGGGGAACGCTTTGCACTGCGTTAACTCTGATTCCCCTGCGCGTCCTGACAGGACTATGGTCGACACTATGGATTCTTCTTTTTATTATAACTATCCGTGTGTTTTAAAGGTTTCTTCTCCCCAACTTGCTACCTTCTCTTTTCATTACCTAGGATGCTTATTCTCTTGGTATCAACGTTTAGGGGTTCACTCGGGACTCTTTCAGCTTTTGACAGCTTTTAAACATCTCTTCCACTCCCTCTCCCGTAAGATTTCTCCGAGTTCTGACGATCCTTATCTCCCTCACTCGGACGTCTTGACCAAGTCCACCCAACCTGTCACTTCGGACGCTCTCAGTTGTTGCGTGTCCCCGCCGTGTTCTATCAAAGTCGAAGCCTTTGCTTCGGTCTTTGCGATTTTTTTGCCCTCTTCGGCAAGGGATGCCCCTCCCCCCATCAAGCGGAGTTATAAAAAGAAAGTCTCTTATCAGTTGCCTACTCGTGTGAGTGCTCGCATTCTTGCGAGGAAAACTGCTTCTGCGTCGTTTCTTCAACTTCTGCACAGTTGAGCCTTGCCTTCTCGCTGATTCCCTACATTTCGGCTGCGCGTCGCCTCCGTTGTGCTGCTAGAGTGTTTCTTTGGACTGCTAGCGGATTGAGTTGCCTTCGTTGGGGGAGGGTTGTGTTTTCTGTCTTGTTTCGGCGCGGGAATTTGCTGAAGCGCTTTGATCTGTATTTTTGGCTCAATAGCCTTTGTTTGTTTATTTATTGCTCGCTTTTTATTGTTTTACATCTTGTAAAGCCTTCGATTATTTATTTGTATACTGTTATTATTGATTAATATATTGTTTGATGGCTGGAGCCTTTGGGCTCTATCCGATTCATCAAAAAAACATTGTAGTAGAATAGCCATTCTTTTTCATTAAAGATTATTGTACAACTAAATTAAGACACACACACAAACACACTTGTATGTATATATTCTGATGTGTCGAGCTAGTTCGGACCTGGTTCGGGCGAGTTAAAGGAAATATTCATAACCGGCCCAAATTATTTTTCAACTAAATTTTGAAAGGTTCTGGGTTTGAAAGAAAATAACCCATATCCAAAAATTTGCTGGTTGGGTAGGACGAGTTTGGGTGAGATTCAACCCGTTTGGCAGCCCTACTTGGGAGTTGGGTTGGAATATATATATAGTTGATAGAAGGATAGAGTCAAACGACTACAGCCAAAGTATATATAAATAAAAAGAAATAGATACAAATGCAAACAGTTTACAAGATGTAAAACCAACGGATGTTGAAAAAAATATTATATATATATATATATATATATATATATATATATATATATATATATATATATATATATAAAAGAAGAGCCATTGAATCTCCTCAAGATCTGTATTCCTTATATGATATTCTTGAAACCATTGAATCTCCTCAAGATCTGTATTCCTCATATATATATATATATATATATATATATATATATATATATATATATATATATATATATATATATAAAAGAAGAGCCATTGAATCTCCTCAAGATCTGTATTCCTTATATGATATTCTTGAAACCATTGAATCTCCTCAAGATCTGTATTCCTCATATGATATTCTTGAAACTTATATGAGCTCACCGAGATGCATGCAGGCATACAGCGGTAATCCAATGGCCCTCCTATTAGGAATTATGGCCTCAAATACCCGTATGCACGGGGTACTTGAAGTTGGAGAAGAAGAGGAGGAGACAAAGAAGCAAGAGAAGACAAGCAGCGATGTAAAGAAGTAGTATGGAGGGTTGCGGTTGACTGACCTGGGGGTGCAGTTGACCGACCCTAGACTGAGAGTTCTTCGAGTGTATAAGTCCAACAGAGGAGAGGATGGTCGACCGACCTAGGGGGTGCAGTTGACCGGTCAGCTCTCTGGGTTGATTCTACACGTTGCAGTCGACCGTCACTAGGGGTGCGGTCGACCGGCAACGTTGGCTGATTATTTTGAGCTTACGAGTTTAAAGGCCCAATTGCTATATTTGTGTTTATCTTTTAGGGTTTACTTGGGGACTATATATATGACCGTAAACTCTTGGGTTAGAATCAATTTGTGTATCAAGAGGTAAGCCGTTATCATTGTTCAACTTCAAGAGAGATTGTGCCGAGTATTTCAAAGGTGAGAGAGAGAGATTGAGAGTTGTAATCTCTTTTGTAATCTTTGTATTTCTTTGGGAATAAGAAGTATTGGTTATCTCTGCATATTGGTTGTGTTCTTGTGAGATCCATATATTATGATGGTTTTTCTTGGTTCATCTAAGTCTTGGGAGTTTCTATTGCTTGTGGTGTGTTTCCTCTATTAGCATTACAAGTTGTGGGGTAGAATTACTCCGACAAGTGGTATGAGAGCAGTTGGTTCAAGATGGCCGATAACAAGATGAAGATCAAAAGATTCGATGGGAGTGACTTTGTGATGTGGAAAATTCAGATGATAGTGTATCTTCGTCAGAAAGATCTTGATGGTCCGTTGTTTGATGAGAAACCGGTAGGTGCAGACAAGGATGCGAAGGTCTTGGCGGATTGGAATCGTTTGGATCAGAAGGCGCTGAGGCAGATTCAGTTGGTACTGAGTAGGAAGGCGTTATTTCATATCTCGAAGGCAAAGAACACAAAGGAGGCTATGAAAATTTTCACGGATATGTATACGAAACCGTCGACATCTAATCAAATTCTTCATATGAAGAAATTGGTTAATATGATGTTGAGGAAAGGGGGTTCAGTAGCAGAGCATGTGAACAATTACTGTATGATTTACAACCAGATGGAAGCTGCAGGTTTGAAGTTTTTAGAAAGGGGGCAGTTATTGTTACTTCTATCTACTTTACCCGGTAGCTATGGTACGGTGGAATAGACTATTACAGGCACTATGACAGATTCGATGACTCTACAGGATGTGGTGAGTAGCATTCTGAATGAGAAGGTGAGAAGGGTGAGAAACAGGGATATCCATCATCATCTTCTAGAGATTCCGCCATGTACGTTGAGAAGAGACGTAAGAGATCTAAGAGCAGTCGAAGAAGAAATGATCAGAATAGTTCATCTGCGAGTGGGTCTGATGACAGCGATGGGGGACATGGACCTGAGTGCTGGTATTGTCACAAGAAGGATCAGATGATGTGCAGTTGTAAGGCTTATATGAAGAAGAAGTAGGAGAAACCAAAGAAAGATAACCCAAAGGATGTCCAAGGAGGGCTTGTTGAGGAGTTATGCTTATCAGCTCGGGAGGAGTTGAGCACTCAAGATTGGTGTATTGATTCGGGAGCTTCTTTTTATTGCACTCCGAGGAGAGAGGTGTTTGATGACTACAAGGAGGGTTCTTTTGGAGATGTGATCGTGGGGAATGGTCATTGGTGTCCTGTACGTGAGGTTGGTACTGTTCGCGTGAACACCATTGATAATCAAAGTGTTGTCTTGCAGGAGGCAAGACATGTTCCAGACTTGAAGGAAAATCTTATCTCGATTGGAAGGATAATGAGAGATTGTCTACTACAGTTGGTAGTGGGGAGTGGTGTATAGCTGTAGGTTCAAGGGTGAATGCAAAAGGAAAGCGTGAGAGAATGCTCTATTTGCTTAGAGCCGTGAGGGGCGTTTCTTATGTAGTTGACTCTCAGTAGGAATCGAGCAGTAGGTTGTGTGGAGTGCAATCGATTTCTTTCAGTTGTGGAGGGAAGTTTACTAATTTAGTGGGAGTTGCTGGCCATGGAAGTGATTCTAGTGGGCAAAACGTTGCTGTGGTGAGGGTACTTTGCGAATTGGCAGTTGAAGCTTTAAGTCGCTCTTATGTGATAAAGAGCACTGGTATCGATATGCGGGGTGATGTCGATGAGGGTAATCTTATTGGGACTGTAGGGGTTGAATAGTCTGCAAATTTTTTGGAGGTGTCATCCACGGAGGTTTCTCATGTGGAGGGTGCATTGAGAGGCTTTGAACCATGTCCGGTGTTGATGGAGATTTTGCGAGTTGAGGAGTTCATAACACGGAATCCGACATGGAAGGTTGTTTCTCCAGTATTCGTGCTCTATGCGATTGGTGGAGCACATCCTTCATGAGTCGATGAGGGGTGGTTGGTGCACTCCACGTAGTGGAGGGGCGGAGGTTCTCTTCATGAGAGTGGAGAGTACTTGGGTCTTCAAAGAAAGTGGGAGATGACAGAGATAATGCGAGGAAAGATTGCAATAACTATGAAGCATGGTGTATTTGGTCCAAGTGAAAAATTGTTAGGAATTGTGGCCTTAAATACACGTAGGCACAGGGCAATTGAAGTTTGAGAAGAAGATGAGGAGACAAAGAAGCAAGAGAAGACAAGCAGCGAAGTAGAAGAGGCAGTCTGGAGGGTTGCGGTCGACTGACCTGGGGGTGCAGTCGACCAACCCTAGACTGAGAGTTCTTCGAGTGTATAAGTCCAACAGAGGAGAGGACGGTCGATTGACCTAGGGGGTGCAGTCGACCGGTCAGCTCTCTGGGTTGGTTCTACACGTTGCAATCGACCGTCACTAGGGGTGCGGTCGATCGGCAACGTCAGCTGATTGTTTTGGGCTTACGAGTTTAAAGGCCCAATTGCTATATTTGTATTTATCTTTTAGGGTTTACATGGGGGCTATATATATGGCCGTAAACTCTAGGGTTAGAATCCATTTGTGTATTAAGAGGTGAGCCGTTATCATTGTTCAACTTCAAGAGAGATTGTGCCGAGTGTTTCAAAGGTGAGAGAGAGAGTGATTGAGAGTTGTAATATCTTTTGTAATCTTTATATTTCTTTGGGAATAAGAAGTATTGATTATCTCTGCATATTGGTTGTGTTCTTGTGAGATCTATATATTGTGATGGCTTGTTCTTGGTTCATCTAAATCTTGGGAGTTTCTATTGCTTGTGGTGTGTTTCCGCTATTAGCACTACAAGTTGTGGAGTAGAATTACTCCGACACCTCCATCTTCAAGATGATGTTTTGTAGTCTTTATTGGGATGAATGGATTTTCTTTGTTGGAATTGAGATGAACAAATTGTTCAAATTAAAACAATATACCACGCGCAATTCTTGATTTTGTAGGTATCCACAATGAAAGAGAATTAATACTGTAGTTCCACAACATTTATAAGAGCATCCACAGTCGTTTGAGGTAAAAAATGGAAAAATGCATATTTTACCTGTCCATTTCGATGAAATGCTGCAGTCGTCAAAAGATAAAAAATGTATATTTTCGGTCAAAATGAAACAGACAAATCATGTTTCGTCTGTGATTTAAAAAATAATGAATATCGCAAGAAACTGAGAAAATATTAATAAAATATACGGGACAAACATGATGTTTCGTCCCAAAAGGAAAAAAAATTTGCAAAATAACTGAACGTCCGGTTTTTAAGGAGGTTTTTTTTTTGGCAAAAAAATTGCAAACACAATTTAAAATTTTGCAATTTTTTTAAAAATAATTGCACCCAGTAACCATTGATGGTCATTTGCAAAAAAATTGCACCCAGTAATCAATGATGGTCATTTGCAATTGTTTTACAAAGGGAATGAGACCCGAATGGCCTGTTTCGTCCAGCCATTATTTTTCTTTTCTGGGTTTTTTCTTTGTTTTTAAATTTTTTTTTGCTTCGGAAGACGAAACGTCATGCATAATATGCATTTTGCTATATCCATTGCTATTTTTACCTTTCTACTATAGCAAAATGGGTAAAAAATGACAAAATAGCTCACGAGTGTGTCGGCTACAGTAGCTAAAAATGCATAAAATGACATTTTAGCAAATGACTGTGGGTGCTCTAAGTTTCATTCCAATGAGAGCACTGTCAATTTTGAGTCAAATGACAAGTGTCAGTATAGTTCACTGATAAATATTTTTTCACTGATGAGTAAGAAGACAGGTGTTTTAATGTTGCTTGAACTAATTTTTTTTCAATTAATATATATTTGGGGGTGATGATGGTAAAAATTGCAGCAGATCAGAGCCGTACGATTCCTACACAGATCTCAAAGCATCTATAGGAATATTAGCTATCACATGCCTCTTTTACAGGTCTGGACCCACTCTAAGACATGAGCTTTTTCCAAGCCCATAAAAAGTGACAGACTAGGTCCATTAGGAGAGACACCCAGCCCATGCAGGCTAGTAGTCAAATTACTTATCCCTTAACAAGGATATCTTATCTGTTGAAGGGGAGAGACATGAACGAGATAAGGTAGTTAAATCGATCCAACGGACACGAATCAATCTCTTGAAATGTCTCTCAGGTCTATAAATACCCCTCCCCCTCTTCAGTCAAATTACTTATCCCTTAAAAGTCAAACCTGTGTCCTTGGCCGTTAAAACCGGTTATAGCTCCTGAGAATGAATCTGGATCGTTAATTGACCTCATGTGATCTGAATCCGACGGTTGTTGATGCGGCCGATGGACCTGCAAAAAGCCTGAAACACTGGGGTTTTTTTTTTGCAAATGTCGACCAGTGTTTCAGGCTTTTTGCAGGTTCATCGGCCCCATCAACAACTGTCGGATTCAGATCACATGAGGTCAATTAATGATCCAGATTCATTCTCAGGAGCTATAACCGGTTTTAACGGCCAAGGACACAAGTTTGACTTTTAGTAGTTTCCATCATTTTTTAACTCACTATCTGTTTGCTCCCACACCGAAATAAGCAGCAACAGATTGGCGCCGTCTGTGGAAAAACTACACAAGTCGAGCTTGTCTCCATGCCACCAAGACTACGAGGTAAAAGGGCGGCCTCCATCCGTCGCACTACCTCTCTTCGTCAACCAGCTCCTCCTATGGATGATCAGATTCCTCAGCAGTTACCCCGGCAGCCTAATCACGCTCTTTCCAACGGAGATCCACCGGGAGGCTCCCAGCATGAACAACATCCTCAGTACGACCGCATCTCAGTCCATAATGCCTCAACTGATTCAATGGCTTCACGAGGCCCACGGGGGTCTATAGATCTCCACCAAATCATCAATAACAAGCAACCAGGAGCCAACCTGCGAATCAGGTTGAACAAGAGGCGTGCCCGATCTGAGGCCTCCCGTTCGGGACATTAAGTGAACTAGATAGCCCATCCTTCTATACAAAGATTAAGGCAATCCTCCTTTCACAGGGGGCATTCAGCAATGGGAAACCCGACTCATGAGAGTTAAAGGCTCCCCGTGCAGAACAAAGAGCAAAATGCCCGGTCACTAAGGCCGAACTAGATCAATTCAAGCTCGATATCCTCCGTGTTATCCAAGGTAGTCAAGATCAGGGCCTTTCCTCTAACGAAGGATCCTCTGACTCAACTGGATCCCAAAAGAAGGTCGACCAAGTCCTTCATCGTATCCAAGAAGTAGAAGATCATCAAAAACAGATGAAGAATGAGAGAAACTGCTCCAATAGGGCCTACCGCCCTGGCCAACCTCCTTTCAGCAGAGCCATCCTCGAAGCACTCATCCCAAGGGACTTCAAAGCTCCTTGACTCGAATCCTACAATGGAGAATCAGACCCGACCAACCATATTGAGAGCTTCAAAACACTCATGATGTTCTATAACACTACTGAGACACTCATGTGTCGAACATTTCCCGCAACACTGAAAGGATCAGCAAGGGAATGGTATTCACGTCTGACTCCCCAATCAATATTTTCCTTTGATCAGTTCGAAGAATTCTTCATTGCACACTTCGTTACTAGCCAGAGAGCTGAAAAGACCAGTGTCTCCCTGCTAGAACTGAAGCAAAGAGATGGAGAACTGCTAAAGGACTTTGTCAAATGTTTTACAACTGAAGCAAGATTAATTTTTGTCTTGAACACTTCAGTCGCAACTATAGCTTTTTGCCACAACGTCACTAACAAAGACCTGAAAAGCCTCCCTCGCAAAAAAAGCTACCCAAAAGTTCCACTGAGCTCTTGGAAAGGAGTGACAAGTATATCGGGGTCGAGGAAGCTCTCTATCCTCAAGGCAAGAATGATTCATCTTCCGGAAACAAACAAAAGAATACCAGCGAGGAATAACTCAGGAAGTTTTAGAAAAACGGTGCAAGTTCACGCCATCAAACTCTAGCACCACGCTTCGACAGGTTCACTTCTCTCAATGCAAGCGAATCATCTATCCTCATGGAAGTGGAGAAGGACGGAATAATCCATCCTCCCCCCACGATGTCCACGTCTAGCAGGAGAACAGAAAAAAATAAGTGGTGCAGATTTCACAGAGATCATGGACACAAGACTGACAACTGTCAAGCCCTTAAAGAAGAACTACAAGCCCTGATTTGCAGGGGCTATCTCTCCAACTTCGTTCAAGAAGACAACAACGCCGAAAACCCTCCGCCATGGGGAGACTAATAAGCATCAGGAGAGGCCATACGAGCCGCGAGACTCTCAACACATGGCCATCCTCCATTCCATTCACGGAGGCCTGAGGGGGGGAGATTCCAACTCCTCCCGCAAAGCTTTCATCATGGAAGTCAACTCCAAAGATAACATTTCGCCTGCCAAACGCACCAGGGTCCCAATATCTTTCTCCGACAAGGACTTAGAAGGCGTCCGAACACCTCAATGCGACGCAATGGTCATAAACCTTTGCATGCTAAATCATGAGGTACGCCGCATCCTAGTAGACAACGACAGCTCAGTAAACATCCTCTTCATGGCCACATTTGAGGCTCTCAAGCTCTCTCGAGACTGACTCAAGCCAGTCGATTATACACTCCACAAATTCTCCGGTATCCCCGTTCAAGTAGAAGGAGTCGTCACCCTAGATGTGACAACAGAGAAAACCCCCGCTATTCGAAAGGAAGAACTGGACTTTACGGTAGTCGATGTCAAAACTGCATACAATGCTATATTCGGCCGTCCCTGCCTAACGACATTCCATGCAGTTGCCTCCACATTTCACATGAGAATGAAGTTTCCAACAACAGCTGGCGTAGGCCAAGCTGTAGGAAGCCAACAGGCAGCACGAGCATGCTACACTGCTACAATAGGGGGCTCGGTTCTCCCCCTCATCGTCATAGCTACCGCTAGAAAGTAGTCACGATAATTCAAAAACTGTAAACGAGCATGAAGCCACTGCCATAACCAACTCTACCAAGAACTTCCAAACCTGCCACATCATCTCTCACCAGGTCCAAACTAGTTCTCATCATGACATGTAATAAATCTGAATCCCTCGCCCGAAGCCACTCTGCTTATTCAATAGAGACAAACAGTCATGCTAAACACATTGGTGCATCGGAAGATTTCTCTTTCTCTATGCAAAACAATGGGGGGCTCCCTCCAAAACAGGCAAGTCCAGACAAGGTCTACCAAGTTGTTTGCCTAACAGCTTATCAACTTGAAGACCCCGTGGGGGGGGGGGGGGGGGCGCAATGAGATATCAGTAGGGACTTGGAAAGTGGAACACCTTGCGAAGGCGAACGAGGGCATCTCAAACGTCATCTCTTAATAGTAGTAGCAAATTTTCTTAATTTGTAATAACGGTCAACCACTACAGCAGTCGCTTAGTTTTATTTTTCAATAAAATGATGCATGAATTTTTGCTTGCAAAATTATTGTACAACTTTACGGATGCATACAACGAGTTGAGTGCCAAACTTGTACACTAAAACGGCTCCAATAACTCGTTAAAAGCTTCCTTCAAGACGGGTTTGGAGTCCACACCCATGGTTCGAAGTTACTCCAACAATTTGCAATGAAACAAGTTCAGAGTGCATTTCACCATTCGATCTGCTCCTACAACCTGTTAATTCATTAAAGCAAAAAACGAGCTACACGTCCAACTTACACTTAAAGTGGTGCAAAACACTTGTTATAAGCTTTCCACAACACAAGTTCGAAATCCCGATCTACGACTCGAGGGTTACTCTCTCAACATGTAATCCTGCACATTCAGAGCACAACTCACCGATCGATCAGTTGCTGCTACTAGTTGAAATTCCTTGGAGACTTATACTACGAGTTGAGTTCCACACTTATGCATTTAAACAGCACCAAACACTCGTTACAAGTCTTCCCGTAAGACGGATTCAGAGTCCATACCCATGGCTCGAAAAGACTAGTAATTTGCGATAAAGCAAGTTTACAATGCACTTCGCTATTCGATCTGCTCCTGCAATCTGTTAGCGCCTCGATGACCGGTTCGGAGTCCATACCCATGGCTCGATAGAGACTCTCGCAATTTGTAAAGAAGCAAGTTCAGAGTGCGTTTCGCTATTCGCTCTGCTCCTGCAACCTGTTAATACTCAAACTAACAAGTTTGGAATCCATACCCATGGTTCAGAGTTACTTTCGCAACCTGTAATTACACACGTTCAGATTTCAACTCGCCATTCGATCTGTTCCTGCAACTAGTTAAAATCCCTCGACGACGGATTAAGAGGTCCAAAATCGTGGATCGCAGTTACTCTAGCAACACTTGTAAAAAGCAACACTTAGAGTTCAACTCTCCACTCGATGTGGCTCTCACAATTTGTTAGAGGACCCATACAACAAGTTTGGAAAAAAAAAACTCTTCTTCAGAGTTGTCCCTACAACTAGCTAAATTCAAGACGGTGCAATGCTAAACTCCGTCATACACCGTCGACAATTCTTTAGCTATACACAACAGACTTGAGGCCCTGTTAATTAGCTACAAAGAACACAGTCGATGACACATCAACCATGACAGCAAGGATCAAGCATGTGAAAGGAATTCCTCAAATCAAAGAACTATCACAAACTCATATGTTCAGATCCAGTACCACTGCAAACATCTACAAATACAAAATGGCTAGTTCAGAGCCCAAATCTCTTCAAGAGCAGCTCATACGACCAGTCGACCCCCACAACGATGAATCATAGGACAAGACACCGGCACGTAGAAGACTTCTTATTCCAAAAACTACAAATCTCATTACAACAGCTTAATTACAACAAGTCTACATTTCATGGCTAAGAATCGCTATCGAAAGTCCTGCAAATACTGTATTTAAAACTTTCATGTAAGCTGTTCTTCCTGCTACACACTAGAGAGACGCTCTACCTAAGAGAAACAAACCTCTTCATTGGCCTCCTACCAGCTAACATCTTTATAGGCTCACCACAGCTCTTGATGATGAAATTCAAGACAAGTCTTCCTTAGGTAGGCAAGCTCCAGGTTTATCCGACCACCTTCACTTGAGCAAGTTCCAACTCTGTCTTCCTTAAAGCATCGTGCGAACGGAAGAGTCCCAACTCTGTCAAGCACAACGTATCACGAAGGAGAGCAAGCTTTATATCCCAAGGACCTCATTCGATGTACGCAACTACTGGTCAGCAAAGAGAAGAATGGAATCACCTCAACGCTGATCAAGCACAAGTGACTTCAGTTCAATATTGAGAAGATTCTGAATACTAATAACTCATTCGCTCTAAAAATGAGTTTGGCGCTACGCACGCCACTTGGGTTCCTCCGGCCAACTACTCGTCAACATCAAACAATGAGTTCAACGTTCTGCTCTCCGCTCAGGCCACATCAACAACTCGTTGGCCCCGAACAAATAGTTCAATGCCTTGGACTTCGCTCAAGCTCCACCAAATAGTTCGTTGACTCCCAACAACGAGTTCAGCGCTCTACTCTTCACATGAGCTCCGTCTATAACTTGTTTTCTCCGAACAACAAGTTCAACGCTCTGTCCTCTGCATGAGCTTCGCCTACAACTCGTTCGTCCCAAACAACGAGTTCAACGCTCTACTCTTTGCATGAGCCCTGTCTACAACTCGTTGGCCCCAAACAAAGAGTTTAACGCCATGCTATCCACACAAGCTTCGCCAAGAGCTCCGTCTACAACTTGTTGATCCCAAACAACGAGTTCAACGTCTTACTCTTTGCACAAGCTTCACTTAACAACTCGTTGGCACAAAACAACAGGTTCGATGCTCTGCTCTCCACATGAGCTCCGCCTACAACTCGTTTGTCCCAAACAACGAGTCCAATGCTTTAGTCTCCACATGAGCTCTGTCTACAACTCATTGGCCCCAAACAATGAGTTCAATGCCATGCTCTCCACACAAGCTTTGCCAAGAGCTCCATCAACAACTTGTTGGCTCCGAACAACGAGTTCAACGCCTTGCTCTACTCTCAGGCTTCATCAAAAACTCATTGACTCCAAACAACAAGTTCAATGCCTTGGTCTTTGCCCCAGCACCGTCAACAACTCGTTGGCACCAAACAACGGGTTCACTGTCCTGCTCACTGTGTAAGCTCCATCAATAACTTGTTGGCTCCAAACAACAAATTCAAACTACCGACTCCACTGTGAGTTGTATCTCTAAACTTGCCGGAATCAAATGACAGTTTCTAAATCAACTCGATCAAGGAGTTGCCTCTCTAAACTTGTTGAGGCCAAACAGAAAGTTCCAGCTTAAGTTCATCCCATAGCTCTCCTTATAAACTCGCCGGGAACAAACGACAGTTTTTACATCAACTCTATCTTAGAGTTATCTCTTCTAAGCTCGTCGAGATCAAATGTTAGTTTCTACATCAGCTCTATCTCAGAGTTTTCTCTACAAAACTCGCTGGGCGCAAACAACGAGTTCAACGTCAAAATGGGGAAGCTCTATGATCAACTTCGTCTCATGATCGTCACTATTAACTTTCCGGGCACAAATGGCAAGCTCTACGCACAACTTCATCACTGAGTTTCCCTTCCAAACTTGCAGGGATCAAAAAGTGAGCTCTACGTCAACTCAGTCAAAGAGTTCCTTCACAAACTTGCTGGGTCCAAACAGCAAGTTCAATTTCAAGTTTATCTCATAGCTCTCTTTTCAAACTCGCTGGGATCAAACGACAGTATCTGAACCAACTCATCCTACGAGTTCTGAACTCACCGAGGTCAAACAACAGTCTCTACATCAAATCTATCTCAGAGTTGTCTCCATAAACTCGCAGGGATCAAACAGTAAGATTTACGTCAACTCAGTCAAAGAGTTGTCTTTCCAAACTAGTCGGGCGCAAATGACAAATACAAACGGCTGACTCTGTCACGGAACTCACTATTAACTTGCTGGGCGCTAACAGCAAGATCAATATCTAGCTCCATCGCGGAGCTCTCTACAAACTAGCCGGGATCAAACGATAAGCTCAATCTCCAAATCCGTCACAGAGTTCTCTACAAGACAAGCAAAAACATCAAACTCTGCCACAGAGTTCCCGCCAAACTCGCCGGGATCAAACGATAGTTTTCGCATCAACTCTATCTTAGAGTTGTCTCTACAAACTCGCCCGGATCAAACATCGAGCTTTACATAAACTCTATCTCAGAGTTGTCTCTAGACTCCTGATCAAACTGTGAGCTCTACATCAGCTCTATCTCAGAATTTTCTCTACAAACTCGCTGGGTTCAGACAGCGAGTTCCATACCAACTCAGTTAAAGAGTTGTCTTTACAAACTTGCTGGGATCAAATAACAAGCTCCAACTCAGCTCCACCACGAGTTTCCTCTACAAACTCGCCAAGATCAAACGGCAGTTTCTACATCAACTCTATCTCGGAGTTGCCTCTGAAAACTTGCTCGGATCAAACGGCAAGCTCAAACGTCCAATTCCGTCACAAAGTTCTCTCCAAACTCGTTGGGATCAAACAGCGAGCTCTACGTCAATTTAGTCAAAGAGTTGTATCTCTAAACTTACCGGGCGCAAACGACATGCTCAAACGTCTAACTCCGTCACAGATTGCCTTAAAACTTACCGGGCGCAAACGACATGCTCAAACGTCTAACTCCGTCACAGATTGCCTTAAAACTTGCCGGGCTCAAACAGTGGCCTCAGACGTCCAACTCCGTCACAAAGTTCTCGTCAAACTTGCTGGGATCAAACAGTAAGCTCTACGTCAACTCGGTCAAAGAGTTGTCCCTATAAACTTGCCGGGCACAAACGACAAACTCGAATGCTCAACTCTGTCCTAGATATGCCGCAACAACTTGTCGGGATCAAATAGCAAGTCCGCAACAGCTCTCTTAAGACATATATGTACAAGATCCACCAATCGAGGGTGACGGAGCAAAAAACTAGGTATACACATAAACAATTATATATATATATATATATATATATATATATATATATATATATATATATATATATATGCAAACCCAAGCCCCAAAACTCCCAAAAAGCTCTACAAAATCTCCACCGAAGCTCCAAAGAGATGCAAAAATGAAAAAAATTTCAAAGAAAATACATTAGCAGTTTCATAAAAGGAGATAGGGTAAAGAAACCTTTGGATCGGGTCATATCCACGACCCAAACCCGCATGGAGAGTTCAAAAGGAGATAGGCGAAGGGGTACTAACGGGTCGGGTCCGAGCCCACAGACCCGCTAACCAACCGCCTGCTCCATTTCTTCTTTCTCTTCTTCTTCTCTTCAAATTGAGCGCCAAAACATTGAGCTCGAACCAAAAACTTGGCCTCCGTCAATACTCCTCCTTCATAGCTCCAAGTCCGAGCACCGTGTCCTCAGTTCTAACCTCAACCTCGTCCTGAGCCCTGCCTAAACTCTGATCGACGAGACCCATAGGTCGACGAGAAATCAAGAGCTCGACTAAGCTTCAGAAATGGAGCACCGTCCATAACTCAGCGAAGAAGCACCATAGCTCGATAGCTCGATCGAAGGCTCGTAGCTTAGCGAGGCAACGAAGCTCCATAGCTCGACGAAGCACGATGTGAATAGCTCGCAGCTCCATCCAAAAAGAGAGCTCGAGCTCGTAGCTCAGCGAGGCTCCAAATCCTCATAACTTGATCAAGGGGAGATAGGTCGATGCTCCCATAGGTCGACGAGGTGGGCTAGCTCGACTGAAAGCGAAATCATAGCTTGATGACGTCAAAAAACAGAGCTCGACGACTTCGGCTCGTGGCTCGACCAAAGTAACTCGATGATGACTCCCCACCATTGCTCGACCGCATCCCTACAGCCCTACAGCACAACGCAGCCCTTAGAAGTCGGAAAAAATGGGCTGTAGCTCGACCAAACGGTCGGCCGAGCTTATGGGTCACTCACAACCGTTTTCGACCCTTGGATCTCTCCGAAGATCGAGTTTGAGCGCGAGGGGCGACTCGGATGCGCCCACGTCGCCCTCCATCACAGCGATCAGATCTGAAAATCTTCCCACCGTCAGATCGACCTCAGCGCAGGAGCCAGCTCTGATCAACGAGCTTGATCGCTTCAAAATGTGCGCCAGCTTTGATTATTCTAAAAAAAATCCAAAAAACATTTTAATTTGAAAAATTAATTTAAAAATTCAAAAATAATTATTAAAATCTGAAAAATCATTAAAATTTCTGAAAAAATAATTAAAATTGAATTTATTAATCATAAAATTCGAAAATGTGATTTTTAAATTGGGAAAAATTCCAGAATGTTCGGAAAAATCCGAAGAACTATGGAAAAATCCAGGAAAATATTCACTGCTTTCAGAAGCCACAGATCAGTTCCGGGTATCTCTAAACACTCCGACTGCTAAGATTATATGTCAGATTCTAAAAATAAGACGTACTACTCCCCGAAAGCCAAAAAATTGCCTTCTGGGAGTGGAAGGCTTATGATGATGGTAAAAATCGCAGCAAATCAGAGCCGTACGATTCCTGCACAGATCTCAAAGCATCTACAGGCAGATTAGCCATCACAGGCCTCTTTTACAGGTCTGGGCCCACTCCAAGACATGAGCTTCTTTCAAGCCCATAAAAAGTGACCGAATAGGTCCATTAGGAGAGACACCCAATCCATGCAGGTTAGGAGTAAAATCTCTTATCCCCTAACAAGGATATCTTATCTCTTGAGGGGAAGAGAAATGAAAGAGATAAGGTAGTTAAATCGATCCAATTGGCACGAATCAATCTTTTGAAATGTATCTCAGGCTTATAAATACCCCCCCCCCCCCCCCCCCCCCCCCCCACTCCAGTCAGAAGGTAATCAATAATTCGCCAGTTTTTACTCTCTTACTCTCTCTTTCTCTCTTTATGGTTTTAACTTGAGCGTCAGAGGGTCTGTCGCCGAGGGCCACCTCCCGGTGTTTCAGGCTTTTTGCAGGTCCATTGACCGCATCAGCAATCGTTGGATTCAGATCATAGGAGGTCAATCAACGATATAAATTCATTCTCAGGAGCTCTAACTGGTTCTAACGGTCAAGGACACATGTTTGACTTTTAGTAGTTCCATCATTTATTAACTCACTATCTGTGCACTCCCATACCGAAATAAGCAGCAATAGGGGGGTAAAACTTGGGTGAACACTTATAATTCCATAAAGGAAAAACGAAAAGAAAATAAAAGAAAAGGTATAATAAAATTTCAAAGATAAAAGGTAAAAACATGTCAATATCTGCTCATTTATAAGGTCCCTAGCAGTATCTATACCATCTTAAATATGCCAACCATAAATATTGAGGCAATCATGCCAAAACTTTTGAATATCGATCTATAGAAACGACAATAATAGCAATAATAACTTTGAAAATTTGTACATATTTATGTCTTGTTTAAGAGTACATGGTCTCAGTATTTATGTCTTGTTTTTCTTCAATTAATAATATTGACCTCCAAAGCTTGGACACAAGATTGATTGAAGTACTGGACATACACATAAGGAGTTTTTTTTTTTTTTTTTTCTTCTCATTACACACTAACAAATGTTCTAATTTTCATATATCATATATAACACACTCACAAATTGATATTTCAATATTATTATCTCGATGAACTCCAAAAGTGATCACTCTCAACCTCGATTACAATATCATGAAAATTTTTATTCATTAAACAACTTTTCGGAAAAAAAATTCTAAAATGAAATGGTTTCATTCTCTCAAATCCATCTTTCTATCTTTGCTTTTTTATTCACTTTTAAACCATTCTAATTAATAAAGTTTCTTAAAAATTAGTTCAATTAATTATATATAATTGATGTTTTGGCCGATCACTTTTAGAATTGCTCAAGGTAGTAATGGAAGTAGTTATTTGTGAGTGAATTATGCAAAATTAGAATATTTATTAGTGTGTAATGTGGAAGAAAACCCAATCTTTAAATGTTGTAAACATGAATTAATACTTATGCATGAACAGTACAAAAGAACCTTATGATCGCATCAAATAAAGACTGGTTATGCTGCGAGACCCACTTTTAATAAAGAAAAAAAAATCAAATAAGTTCATTATATACATCAATCAACTTGTTGTAGATGAGAGATCATATTCCATTTTAGAATTACACACTTGCACGCTTCAATCATTGTCCGATATTCCCCTCAAATCCGTTGCCTACACAAATAAGAAATTTATTAAGGTTCTTCTTTTGGTCATTCTATTTATCGGATCTTCATAATTATCAAAAAAGAAATTTATTAAGGTTCTTGATCTTACACATCTCTAATCTCTAATCTCTAATCTCTAATATTATAATCGCTCATCTCTAACCTCTAATATTATAATAGGAGAAGGCCTTAGTATCATTTGTCAATCTACCTACACGTACATCAGACGTACATCAAACATGCATAACTAATATAAAGGAGGTCTCAAGTTCGAGTCCTCACTGTGTCAGTTTTTTTACTTTAATTTTTTTTTATATTATACATGTATCACCAGGGCCGGCCCTGAGTTCCGGGGGCCCTAGGCGAACTTCCGAAATGGGCCCCCTGCCCCATATAAAAAAAAAAAAAAAAAAATTACGCGCGAAACGCGTGCCTATATTTACAAGGGAAGTTTGAAATCGGGGGCCCCAAAAATGGCGAATTCCGCGGGGGCCCGAGGCGGCCGCCTTGCCCGCCTACATATCAGGGCCGGCCCTGTGTATCACATGTGTAAATTACTATCCATCTATCTATCTATAATATAATATATTTACTTACTATTTATTGAAAGAGTTTGTCACGAATAAACAATTTTAAATATTTTTTGTCACAAAAGAAACATCACTTTTGTCACCAAACAAACAGGTGTATCGCACATGCAACTCCAAATCTACTTTCAACACGTGCATCGCATGTACACATCAATGTTTTTTCCTTCTTAATTTTTTAAAAAATATGTGTATCGCTCGTTCAACTCAATTTTTTTTTATAATGACTTACGTGTATCGTACGTTTAACTCCAACCCTTTATTAAAACGTGCATCGCACGTGAAAAATACTAGTATATTATAAACATAGCGAGGTTCAAATCCTATTTTAAGTAATCTATTTGAGTCAAAATTTTGGACCTGATATATATCCATAAAAGCGAGTAGTGTAGCTTTACTCTTAAGATTTTATGGGTTAATCTTTAAGAGCATCCACTATCGTTTTCTATGTCAATTGCTAAATATAGCATTTAGAAATAGCAATAGAAGGACCACGCTGCAGTCGTTCAAGTCTAAAAATAGAAGCGATAGAAGATCATCTTCCGTCTTTGTATTTTTTTTTTTGGTATTTGGTAAACAAAAAAAAAATAAAAAAAATAAAAAAAAAAGTCAAAAACATACCAAACGGATGATGTTCATCCGTCTGGTGTGTTTTTGGTTTTTTTTTATTTTTATTTTTATTTTTTTTTAGTTTGTTAAAATAAAAAAATCAAAAAATCAAAAAAATAATAAAAAAAACACACACCAAACGGATGAACATCATCCGTCTAGGTGTTTTTCGATTTTTTTTTGGTTTAAAAAAAATTAAAAATAAAAAAAACACACCAGACGGAACAACTTCATCCATCTGATGTGTTTTGAGTGATTTTTTTATTAAAAAAAATTGTTTTCGACGAGAGATGGAAGATCTTCATCCGTCTCCCATTTTTTTATTTTTTTATTTAACTATACGGCATATCTTCATCTGTCCATTTCGTCAAACGGATGAACATCGTCTGTCTCCTATATTTAGCAATTGTCTAAAGGCATTGCTAAGTTTAGCAGACTACTGTTCATTTCTATCCTAAATTATGGGTCTTTAGCAAACGACTGCGAGGCATATTTATCGATCTAATTTTTGAATTTTTAGCCAACGACAGTGGATACTCTAATGCATCCATCGATGGTTGACTTATTTTCGTAAGATAGAAATTGTGTTTTTTATACTGTAAAAAAAATAATTTTATCAACCATAAAATGTGAAACAACTTTTCTTCTATTGGTCACTAAATCGAAAATCCAGAAATTTTAACTTTTCATCATGCGACTTCTTCCCCCCCCCCCCCCCCCCAAATACAAACTTTCCTCGCTCAGATCTGGCGACCCTGTCCACTTTCTCACTCTCCTTCCTTCATTAAAGTTGTTAGCCTCATCTCGTTCTCCAAACCCTTTTCGTCTTGGGTCCTTTCCCTCTTTTTTCCGACCGATCCTCTTAGACCCATCTAGCCTTTCCCGTCTCCACCGCTCCGGTCCCGGCTCTCCTTCTATTCCACCTCGCCCTGCCTCTTCGGACTGGATCCTGCGCCGTGTCGCCCTCCAGTTTTTCTCCAGCGGTCTCCCCCTCTCTCGGAGTTTGGCTTCGTTCTCTCCTCTACTAGCACTGTGAGTATATTTTTATTTATTTTCTTTACAATTTAGAACTCTTGTTTTTAGGGTTCTCTTCGATTCGACTTTCCTTGGGTTCGTTTTGAACTCGTTCCTCTTTCCCCCTTTTCGTTCTTGAACCTACGTTCTTAGTAGTTTTAGATCTGTGAACTGGTTTGGCGATTCTCGGCTCCGTGCATTACTCGGTGCATTCTGTTGATCTGTTTAGATCTACAGTTCCAATTTGTTCTTTTGGACGATACTTCTAATTAGTTCTATCGGTCAACACAAAAATCAACTGTTTTAAGTTATTAATGCAAAATAGGCCCTTAACTACTCTTTCTGAAGCTTCTTAACTACTCTCTCTGAACTCTTTTAGTCCTGATTCGTTGTGGCTTGGATCTTTCCGATCCCCTGGTGCTTGCATTACGGTTGGTCTATTGCATTGAATTGCATTGGTGTTTTTGTCCTGGATCTGTAGCGATCCGTTATCCTCTTTATTATAGCCACTTTTGCAGTAACTGATCTTCTCAATATCAGTTTCCACAGCCCTGCTCGGGTATCCTCTCGCTCTCGCCCTTTTCTGGTTTTGCGCCATGGCCTCATTGTGCCCGTCTTGGGTCGAGGTCGTTAAAAAAAAATAGGCCCTTTAAACTGGGTCGCTCTCGTTGCTCTCCCATATTTCCTATTGTCCACTCCTCTTGTAGGTCCGACCCGCTCCTGGTTTGTTTCAGGTGCCTCCTTCCTGGGCATTTTAAACGAGTGTGCGTGAATAAAATGAAGTGCATCTTCTGTGACAAGCTTGGACACTCGTGCAGTCGATGTTTTTCCCTTCAAAAACTTCTTGGATTACCCAGAGGCAATTCCTTACCGGCCAAACTTCTCTCCTTTCTTAACTATCCACTTTTAAAGGGCAAGCTTAATGCATGCTTGGCGAGGAAGTTTAGTTTTGATTCTGAAAAGAATTTTGACTCCTTTGCAGTTGTTCTTTATCAATTTACGAACTCATCTACTTCTTTCACAGCTTATGGTGCATCTCTTGGCACTCTTCAGCTTTCCAATATTGCTAATCTGTTTAAGGATCGAACGGTTTATACGAAACTTGTTTCCTTCCCTCGGTTGGGTTCTTATCAGGCTCGTTCCCATTCTACAGCTGTGGTACCTACGTTGAATATGAGTCTGGATAAGGATTTTGTTTTGGTTAAATCCTTCCCGGCCAAACGTCTCTCCTTTCTTAACTATCCCTTCTTTAAGCGCATGCTTTATGCATGCTTCGCGAGGAAGAGTAGTCTTGAGTCTGAAAAAGAGTTTGACTCCTCTGTAGTGGTGCCTTATCCATCTATGAACCCCACTACTTCTTCCGCTGCTCATGGTGCTTCTCTTGCTACTCCTTAGTATCCTAATTTTGCTTCCCTGTTTAAGGATCGCTTGGATTTCACGGAACTTGTTTTCTTTCCTCGGTCAGGCACTTTTCAGCCTCGTCCCCATACTAAAGCTGTGAGGCCTTCATTGAGTATGAGTCTGGATAAGAAGTATGATTTGTTTAAATCCTTTGGGCCTTACCATTCTTGGTTACGTAGTACGATGGGGCTCGTTCATCAACCGATTCTTGGTGACTCTTCCTTTTCTCGTTATTCTTATCATACTAATTCCATTCCTATATCATCGTCAGTTTCTTCCAGTTTTCTCTTGCCCTCTTCTTGCCTAAACAAAATCGAGGCTAGCATGCCGGACCTTGGAGTGATTTCGCTCTCTTTGGTGGAGGTCGATCCTCCCCCCGCTAAGCGAAAATATAATAAGAAACTTTATACTAATGTGCAAATTCACGTGAGTGCTCGTATTTTAGCTAAGAAAGCAGTTTCAGTGTCGGCTCATCTTCTTGCGCACAGCTGAGTTTTTGCATTTTTCAGTCCTCATTGGAGTTGGGAGTCTGGTTTTTTTGTCTTTTCGGTGCTATTTGTGTTTTCATGAGTGGCTGGGTTGGTTTCTTCTCTTTTAGCCACGTATTTAAATATTTTGTGGTGCGCCTTCTCTCCTCCTATCTTCGCATTTTATGTTTGCACACTTGTGTATGTTTGCATACACTATTCCCTGAGCTTTTTAGTGGTGTGCCTGGTTTCCTGCGTTTCTATCTTTTTCTTTTCTGTGCAGGTTGTGCTTTGTGCCTTCGTATGGGGCTGCTTTGCCTCCTGAGTTTTGGGTCTGTCTTTTGATTTTCTTCCACAATTTTTGCTCATGTCATCAAGGTTTGGGTGTCCCTGGATCTGGCTTCCTGTTCGTTTGCGATTCCTTTTGCCTTGCGGTTGCTTGCCTTTGTGGACGTCTCTCCTCCTCTTTGGTGCGGCAGAGCGTTTACCTCCTTTAGTTGCGTTGTTTCTCTGGCGGTTTGCTCCGTCGCCCTTCTCGGTGTTCGCAAATTTCTTATTTGCGTGCGACTCATCCGATTTTTGTACTCATTTTTGTATTTTATTTTCTGTTTTACAGCTTGTAAACTCTTGTAATTATTTTTGTATCTCAACTGTTTTTTTATATATATATATTTTTGATGGCTGGAGCCGTTTGGCTCTATCCGATATATCAAAAAAAACCTTTTCTTCTATTGTATTGAAATATTATACAACATGGTATATCTATCTAAGAAAACTGATTTTTATGTCATCTGTTTTGTTATATCTTACTAATGAAAAATACGGTAATTACTATTTAAACACTGTATTTCAAATGAAGAAAATATATACCTTGTATTAACATATTCTTCCTTACTTGTAATTTGCACGTGCGATGCACGTTCTAATTAACTTTTTTATATAGTAAATACTAAGACACAATATGGCATCGAACCTGAGACCTTCCTTTACTTATTACATACTCCTTACAAATTATTCCTAGTGACACAAACTTTTATTTTAACTGAGTGACACTTTTGTAAATAATTATGTCGTAAATAAATTTGAACTTTGATGATATTATGGTAACTAACAACAGTTGAATAAATGAAAAAAAAAAACAGTTGAATAAATGAATGTTTAATATAATGCACACTTAAAAATGAATAATTCAGATTAGATGGTTGAATGAATGTCTATAAATTACAGGTTGTCTATAAATGACAATCCTAACTTTCCCATTATAATATTAGAGATTAGAGATATACTTATGGTTATTAAAGTGCAACCCCCTCATCTAATTCATAAACTAAACAAGTCCTAAATATGTAGGATTCCACACTATCAACATTAAATTATGTGAAGGATAAGGTAGCAAGATTCTAGTAGGGTGATGTGTCTCATTGATTTAACAAAAAGAAAGAAAGAAGATGCTACATCCATGCATTACCATTTGGCCATTTCCTTAGTGGTAAGTGCATGATACCTAATTTTTAATTTAATTTCATTAAAATGATGAAGATGATGATGAATGAATGCGACATTAGCACTTAAGTTAAATCATTTTTGTCGGCTCTTTTGTAGGTTCGTTGTTGCACGTGTGTAAGCTTCTCTGCCTCGAGGACAAAAATATGAAAAGGTTTCAATTAGAAGCCTTAACCAACCCTAATTAAAGAACCTTTTCTTAATTAAACCAAAAGTATAGGGTTCATTGGGTTGCGTTGTAAAATTCCCCTCATCATTAAGAGAAGAGTAATGCATCAGTCCCTACCAATTTCACTACCATTCTTTTCATTATCTTAGATGGCATACTCCTATTGGAGAGTCCCCTCACCTACTCTATCTTCTCCTATCTATTGGAGTGCGCCACCTAAGATAGTAAAGCGAAATGTAATGAAATTGATAGTGGATGTAGCATTACTCTTAAGAGAAAGTGCTCTAAGACGCATATTCGATGTATTTTTTTTAAATTTTAAGAAGATCATACAGGAACGACCTATAAAATGAAGCAGAAAACGAAAGTGTTGTAATTACGTATGCATTAGGCTGGACATCCAACCTAGATTCGAGCATGCATGCATATCCAAAAGCATTCATCTATATTATCTCTCAAAATTTAAGGAGAACAGATGAGGAAGCTCCTCTTAAGGCACAAGTATATATCCGTCATATAATTGTATGCATGTTTTTGTATAAAGAAAGAGCTACCAGTTATAGTGACTTGGTAACGCTAACTTACTCTTAGAAAAATCTGCAAGGCTTACAATAAGGTGCACTACGGTGCTCAATGTGTCATTTTTATGAGTTTAGGGAGATCATTCAAGATCACTCAATAGGAAAGAGAGAGGAAGAAATGTCGAACCTTACACATGCAACTAAGCAGGACTCTCTCCCTAACATCCAAATAACTCTCCCATAATATCCAAATGACAACCAACTTCCAAAAATCAAGAAAACTAATCCTAATTGTTGTGAGGCGATGGTGGTTAAACAAGTTCAAAGTTGGGGCTCAATTTTGACATATTCAGATCAAATTGAGCGGATGTCTGGGGTTCTCTCGTGTAAGTGAACTTGGAGGTGGCGTTTGTGTTATCATTGAGGGCGACAGCCGTTGCAGTTGAGGTTGGAGGTGACGGAGAACGATGGACAAGTTTGGTGATGAGAGAAAGGGTTTCAGTTTGACCTATTCAGGTCGAATTAAGTGGGTGCCTAGATTTTCTCTCGTACCAGTGGGCTTAAAGGTGGCGTTCGTGTTACCGTTGATGCGACGACAAATTGCGATTGTGGGTAACAGTAGACGGTGGACAAGCTAGGTAGTGAGAGTAGGGCTTGTGGTTTCTCATGTATCTATAGACTTGGATGTGGCGTTTTTGAGACCGTCGAGGGTGACGGTAGCTCTCGTTTCGAGGTGGCAGTGACAGTCAATGGTGGTCAAGCTAAGGGATGAGAACGATGTCTCAATTTGAACATTTTCATGTCAGATTGGTGGTTGCATGCGGTGTCTCGTGTTAATTATGGAGCTTGAAGTTGGTTTTTGTATCATTGCTGGAGGCAACGGCGGTTGTGGTTGCGAGTGGTGGCGATGACAAATGGTGTACAAGTGAGGGAATGAGAGAATGAGCTCAATGTTTGACCTATTCAGGTTAAATTGGGTTGACACGGAGTACTTGTTTTGGCGAGGTCGGTCGACCAGTAGGATTAGTCGACCGGTTGGGAAGTATGAGTTTCATGACCCAGTCTATTAGGTTTCGTGTACTTCATAATCTTAATTTTTAGTTATATATTTTGTTAAATTTTTTAAATGAAATGCGGGGATCTTCAACCCATCACTGTTGATCAAGAAAAAAACAAACTAAGCATGACTCCAACCTATGTCCTGAAGCCGGCATATCCAAAAGGTTGCCTCTATATGATATCTTCTAAATACAGGGGTATGGTCAGAGAGAGTTCTTAAGGCACTTTATTGGAGTTTTCTTTAAAAGGCAGGGTTGTCACTGTTATAAGTCGGCTAGTTGACCTGAAGAAAAAAAAAACTGCAGGGTTTTACTATTTGCAACCACTTTAGATGCAAGGTGTGTCATGTTCTTAATTATTATAAGTTAGGTCAATTATATACATTTAAATGAATGATACATTTTTTTTTTAATAACATAGTTGGTAGGTCAGGTTAGGGCTTTCAGGGGGGATATTCTTAAGTGATGTTCATGCATGTTTCAATCATGCAAAATTGACAGAATTGTGATGAAAGAGTAGCAACATATTTAAATTAGACTCTGATTTGGTAAGTTGGATTTCTTTATTGGATTATAGTCAATAATTATAACATTGTATGGAAAACAGAGGCCTTCTTAGGCTAAGCCCAAATGTTTAGCCCAATTAAACAATGGGCTTTTTTGTGTATCCCAGCCCAATCCTAATTCAAAAATTCAGACAATGGTGACCTTCGATGTTAACCATTTATGCAGGTAGTAGGGCCAAGCCAAAAAGTTGACGAAAGTACTCTGCAGCATCTATGTGCATGTGATGAGGAAGATTAGAGACTAGGGACTAAGAAATTGGATATTTGAGGAAGATATGAAAATTTTAGGGAAGAAGAGGAAAAGAGAGGAAAAGGAAAAAGACCACCCCTATTTGATTAGCTCGCATAATAACTAGCCTTGGATGGGCCTAACCTTCTGGGTAAAGTTAGCCACTAGAAATCGATTCCTTGGCTCGATACCGGGAATAGGAAGACTAGCATGGACCACTTTGTGGCATTCTACTTCTACAGAAAGATGGGCGTACCATCAACTCCCAGGCTAAGTAACGGACGAACACTGAACTTTCGCGGAACACTTTCCCAGACCGTAAGGGCAACTGGCCCAGCCCAAAGAAAAGGACATATGAAGAGGAATTCAAGAATCAATATCATTCAATAATCCCCTATTATATTACAAGTGCTACTATTTATAGTTGCTACGTTTCGTTCAGTTATAGCTCTCATCTCTCCTCCCGCCACTTTCCTATTTTAAAAGCCAAGAGTGTATAAAGCACGTACAAAACAATATAACAGATACACTACAATCGACTGCTGAATAGCACCTTGATACACAAATGACTGTATCAACTGAGCATGATCATGATGAACCCCAATTCCTCCAATACGAATAGTAACTGTATAGCATGCGTGATAGCGGATGTGCCCGATACAGAATAGATAGAGACAGGACACAGTTCTTAACCAGCAGTCTACATTTCTTTCACTAAATTCTTCCAATCACTTTTGTATAACTATAATTGATAAAATATATAAAATTTACATCGATATTAACAGTATTTAGGCCCCATCTCCACATCTGACATCTGCTGTAAGGGTTAACAAGTTAAACTAAATCTCAAGATTCTTCTTCTGATTATCAATCACGCAACATGCAATGTGTTTATCGTTCATTCACATTCTACAATGCAAAAAAGGATCACCGACAATATTCATCTCTCAAATAACCACTTGCTCGCAATAAATCAATGACTACGATCTGATACACTTTTGGATGAGAATAAATTACCTGTCACAACCTAGGTTAGTGGCAAATTTTCATATTGCCTCAGTTCTCTTTTCAAGCTTCACCTCAAAACTTATAAATACTTAATACTTAATTGGTAGGCCGGGTTTGGATCGAGAAAGGCCGAAGAGGGTGCGAAGGAGGCCCGTAGGTTGCTGGATTAGAAGAGACAAGTGTGTTACGCGAAGCCAGACAAGGGAATCTAGGCAGTTAAGCGTGCGCGGTTAGAGTTAGAGAGTTGATTGGCTAAGTATAAATCTCTACTACTATAATGGGAGAAGGCCTTAGTGTAATTTGTCCATCTACCAACCCGTACAACGCACGTGCATAACTATTGTAAATGAGGTTTTAGTTCAAATCCAGACTACGTCTGATTTTTTACTTTTAAAAAATCTATATTTATTAAGACGTGCATCGCACGTGTAGATTAATAGTATTTTATAGGAGTAGGGATGTAAGAAGAAGGACAACTCAGAACAGAATTTGTATTCTCCTCCTAATTCATCTTCAACATCTCATCTCTTAACCCTCTTCTTGAATTCTCTAAATCTTTCCCAAACTTCTCATATCTAAATCTTCCCAATTCCATTGTAATTCCTTTCAAGACCCCAACTTGAGTGAATATAGAGGTTATGGAGCACGGATTTCCAAAGCAATTTCATGTTCTTGTGTGTTTCTTGATCAGGTTCAGCACTGTGTTGTATCAGTTTTGCACTCCTCTTAGCAACCACTTTTTCCGAATGCTTAAGATGGTCCTCGTTAATTTTCAAAGAACTAGAAGAGAATTTTTCTAGGGCTTCAAATATTTGCTTCAGTCCTGAGTGCAGACTGCTCACTACACCTGAGTCCTTCAGATTACCATTCTCACCAGAGTATTGCGCCAGTTTCCTGTTTAAAGCATCAACTTCCTTTCGAATAGTTAGGTTCTCCTTTACTCTAGCCTTAACTAACCTCTCTGTATCTCCAGTTTCGTTTATCTTTTGGTCTGAATCGAAAGAGTTTTTTCCAACAGATATCTCAAGTTATTGGAAAAAGCTTGCATGGTACTTATTGAAATTATCAAAATCAGATTTGGGAAAAAATCATATTTTCTTGTTCTTATTCTTCTACTGTACATCTCTTTATGTACACATTACATTCTTGGAGAAGGGGTACAATAGATTTAGGAGAAGATTAAGGAGATGAGAGATTTGAGAGAATCTGTTTCCTAATCTATAGAAAACAGAATATACAAATTTATTCTGACTATATTTCAACACTCACCCTCTAATCGGTGCATAGATATTAAACATGCTCAACTTGTTCATAAAGAGCCGATTCAAAATTGTCGTTGTAAGAATATCCACGAGTTGATCTTCTGACTTCACCTTAGAGATCTCAATAATTTTCTCATCTAATTTCTCCTTGATGAAGAATCTATCCACCTCTACTTGTTTCTTCCTATCATGTTGAACTGGATTGACAGAAATATCACACGCCGCTTGACTGTCACAATACATCATAATAGACTCATTCGAACTACAACATAAAACCCGTAATAAGAGTTTTAGCCATAAAACTTCAGTTGTATTTAATGCTACTCCACGATACTCAGCATCTGCAGAGAGTGCAACGAAATTTTGGTTTTTGCTTCTCCATATAACTAAATTTCCTCAAACAAAGGTAAATATCTTGAAGTGGAGCACCTATCAACAACAGATCCGGGCCCAATCGGCAATAGTATATGCCTCAACCTTCAAGTGACCATGTTTCGCAAACAAGACCCATTTTTCTGGAGCAAACTTTATATATCTTGGAATTCTCATCACGGTATCCATGTGTTTCTCACGATGTGCATGCATAAACTGACTCACCACACTTAGGCATATGACAAATCCGGCCGCATATGTGCAAGATACATTAGTCGTCCTACCAATATATAATTCTTTTCTTATCACACGATACCTAATCTGGATCATTGCAATATTCCAGTCATTCTTCTAACGGTGTGTCAATAGGCTAATAAGCAGACATTCCCGTTTTCTTCAACAAATCAAGAGCATATTTTCTTTGACACAGAAATATACCATTTTTAGAGCGAGAAACTTCAATACCAAGGAAATATCTTAAAGGGCCAAGATCCTTCATTTCGAACTCTTGTGACAAGTAATTCTGTAATGCCTTTCTCTCATCAGGATCATCTCCAGTTACTATCATATCATCCACATATATAATTAGAGCAGTAATCTTATCTTCTTTCCTTTTTAGGAACATAGTATGTTCAGAATTACTTTGACAATATCCGAATGTCCTTATTGGTTTTGTAAATCTCCCAAACCAAGCTCTTGGCGACTGCTTGAGACCATACAGTACTTTCTTCATACGACACACTTTATTACTATGTTGAACGGGTCTGTTTGATCCTGGTGGTAGATCCATGCAAACCTCTTCTGTCAATTCCCCAAAAAAGCATTCTTCACATCAAATCGTTGTAACAGTCAGTCAAGATTTGCAGCAAGTGACAGTAAAACTCGAACTGTGTTAAACTTTGCCACAGGTCCAAAAGTTTCATCATAATCAATTCCATAAGTTTGGGTGTAACCTTTGGCAACCAACCTTGCCTTGTATCGCTGAATTAAACCGTCAGACTTATACTTCACCGTATAAACTATCTGCATCCTACTGGTTTCTTTTCAACTGGAAGTTCGACTATCTTCCAAGTCTCATTATTCATCAAGGACTTCATCTCCTCATCCATAGCTGCTTTTCACCTTGGGTCGGCTAAGGCTTCCTGCACACTGTTAGAAATAGATACAACAGATACTTGATTCAGACAATTGGTGAGTGGACACATAATGACTCATGGGATACTTGACATTATTAGTGGGATCAGGCTCATAAGTAGGTTTTGGGATATCTCTAGTAGTATGATTCGGGAGTTCTTTTCTTGGAGCTTTGGACAACAACGAAGATTGGTTTTGGGGTTCTGACAGTGCTGGTGGTGGAGAGGACACTAGTGATGACATGAATCCCGACGGCTCATCTTCAAGGGGGTTCGACACCGATTGTAGTTCACTGTGGAGGTCTTCTTCCTCAACCAAATCTTCATTCGAGTGATCGTTACTACTTACATCATTTCGGTGATCGTCACTAATTACACCCAAATTTTTACCCCTTGTATCCAATTGTTCAGTCTGAATGGTAACCACTTAATCATATGCATGGGTCTGAACTTCACTTCGGTACTCCTCCTGAAGTTCAATCTCAGAGGAAAAATATATCTCATTTTCATGAAACACAACATCCATAGTCATAAACATCCTTTAAGTTGGTGGGTGATAGCACCGATACCCTTTCTTATCCTTTGCATATCCCACAAAAACACATCACACAGCTCGATGAGTTAACTTATTTCTCTCATGTTGATGAAGGTGGACAAATGCAACACACCCAAACACACGATGTGGCAAGTTAATGACTGTTGGTGCATTTACAACATCAGTTAATGCTTGAAATGACATGATAAAATTGAGGATACTAGAGAAAACTCGGTTGATTAAGTATGAAGCAGAAGCAAGAGCTTCCCCCCAATACATGAGTGGCATATTGCCCTGAATAAGGAAAACATGGACCACCTTGAACAAGTGTCTATTTTTTTTTCCCGCAACCCTATTGTGTTGAGGTGTATACGAGCATGTGTTCTGGTGAACAATCCTGTGTTCCACCAAATATTGTTGCAGATCTGAACTCAAGTACTCACCATCATTATTACTCCCAAAGAAGTTGAATCTGCGCTTTATACTACATCATAACACATTTGTGAAATTTCTAAAATAAACCACTAACTTTACTTTTAGACATCATCAAACATATTCAAGTCATGCGCGTACAATGATTAATAAATGTCACAAACCATTTTGCTCCTCCAAACGTAGTGTTTTTGGATGAACCCCAAATGTCAGAATGAATATCATAAATGTGAGAGTGCTTTTACTTAGATTTGGAGGAAAATGGACATGGTGACTTTTTGCGATATCAAACACATCACACCGAAAGGTAGACATATCTAACTTTGAAAATAAACTTGGAAATAATTTATCCAAATAACATGTCCTAGACGTCGATGTCATAGCCAAATATTTGATATTGTAACCCTCATTCCCGATAATTAGTATTTTCCGTGTATTTGCTATAATTTGATTTTTATAAAGTTATTTTGTGCTAAATTTATTACGGATTTCTTTTTTTTAAAGTATTTTGTAATCAAAAATTTATTTATTTCAAATAACGATGTGTTTTGATCTTATTTTCTATATCTTATTGATCAACTATTTGCATTTGAGTCCAAATTATATATATATATATATATATATATATATATATATAATAAAACACAAAGAAAGCTATCAAGTGGCTCACCTTCAATCCCCCAAAAATTAAAGGTCCAAATCTAACTTAACAAAACATATTTTTCCTCCTAAAATTTCAAATTCCAAAACCAAATTCCCCCCCCCCCCCCCAAACTTAAAAACTCATTATTTTATTACTTTCTCTTTCTTATCTTTTCACTTTTTAATATTTCTCTCTCTTTCTTTCCCTACCACTCTCTCCCATTCTTTCTTTATTTACTTAGAAATTTAGATTTTAAGATTTCAGGTTTGTAAATTTTCAGAATTTTTATATTTTTTATTGCACATGTTATATTGAAAATAGTAAATATATCTCTTCAAATGTTAAATTTCATCATTTTCCACACTTAAATTTTAAGAAGTTAGATTTACACCCCCATTTATAATTATTTTTCAACATATACTAATGGAAACATGGACTTTTATTTACAACTAATTATTGTCATACTATTCAAACTTGAGTTACATAATTATTGTTTTACTGTTTACACGGCTTTTCGTATTTTGTATCGTTCCGAAGACGTGCCGTAGGCACGTGCCCACGGGCAAATCTAGTATATATATATATATATATATATATATATATATATATAGGGTCATTTTAGTAAATTTTTAAACCCGGATATTAGATTATTGTATGATTTTATTATTATAATAATTAATTGTCATTTCTTGATTATTTAATTAAAATTCATCTATTGAATTATTTTGTTATTGTACTAGACCTAGTTTTCTTGGCGAATTCCAACTTACTTTCAAGCCCCGTTTATATTCAATTCATTTGTATTATTTATTTATTTATTTGGATTTAAATTCTTATTCATGAAACTCTTTGATCTTCTTGATGAATTATTTTCTTGTTAATATTTTTTTTTCTTTTTTTATTGTGGGTATTTTTGATTTGAACCCTATTGATTTGGATCCATCTCTTGTTTGAACCCTAAAACTCAATTTCATTTGTTCTTGACCCAAATCCACTTTTAATGGATCCTAATTCACCAACCCAGTAACCCAATTGTATCTTATAAATACAACCCTAATGCAAACCCTAAAAATCCAAAATTTCTCAAATTGAAGCTGTCACAATTTCTCTCTCCTCCCGTATTCTCTCTCTCTCCCGATCTGTTTTCCCCCAAAATCCCCCAACCCACTTACTGTTTCTCCCTCCGTCGTCTTCTCCGACTATCCCTCACCTCCGGCGACTTCCCCTCGTTGCCACCTCATCCCGTCGACCTCCTGTCGAAGTCGCCACCACCAGAGCACCCCCAACCTTGACCTAGCCCTGTTTCCCCTTTCTCCGTCGACGACCATACCAGAGCAGCGCGCCCTGAGCACCGCTCGATTGCTGATATCGATTGCGCCGCGTCGCTTATCCCCGTCGTGCCACCTGTGACGCCTCGCCAGCGTCGACGCCTCCTACCCCAGCCACCAGCAACGCCACCGAGGCCCCCCCTTTACTGTTGCTGTAGCTGCTCTCTCTCTCTGTTGTTGCAGTGCTGTCTCTTTGTGCTGTGTTTTATTGGGTTCTCTTTGTACACGTGTTTTGCACGTGCTATATTGTGTGTTCGTGGGTTCGTTGCTTCGTGATTCTCATCCCATTATTCTTGTTATTCATTCTCACCATTTATAAGGCAAGTAATTTGTATTGAATTTCTTTTCATATACAAGTACAAAATACCGCTTGTAGTGTAGTTGGGTTCTAGAGACAATTCGTGTGTGAAACCTCTTGTTGATATTGTCTTTATTGTGATGATTTGACCATAGTTGCCTCATGACATATATAACATGAATTAACCTAGGAATGACCACTTTTGATGTATATGTTCATGCTATCTTGAGATATCTATGTTTGATGTGTTATTCGTGTTATACTTGTTGTAGACTTGCAAAATACCCTATACCATGTTGTTTGTGTTAGGGTTATATACTGAAAGCATCACTTTTGTATTAACTTTATTTCCTTATTTTTTGAATGAGAATCATATGGGCACATGTTTGCATATTGTGTTTATTATAATATTAATGCAAGTATCTGATATTCTATAAGGTTGATAATATGGTGTGAGGTGACACACAGAAGATCATATTATCAGTTCCCTATGGAATATATAAATAGTTCACAACCTAGACGGACTTGGATAATCCATTAGAAAGGTTGTAGTGTAATCTGGTATTAGTCTATCTTGACTATAGGTTTACACTTTATGTGTATTGAACAGGACCACTTGAGGTTGTTCTCTTTGTACTGACTACAAAAGAGAACAAACACCTCTGTTATTATGGATGCTTATGCTCTTAATCCAGATATAATAACAGACATGTATATGCAGTGTGCATTACTTTGACTCATAAAAGAGTGAGATTCATTATGGATCGACAACCTCTATGAATTGGGTAATAGCATTGTATGTATGATGGGCTGTTGATTGTAAAAGGAATCCATATCCCGATACGTCGGGTTGATGATGTCCCCTTAAGGAGCTCATAAGGATTGTCATGTAAACCCTGCAGGTGGATTACATCCGACATGACAAATAAAGTTGAGTGGTACTACTTAAGGATAAAAGATGTTGATCAATATAGTTGTCAGTAACTTAATTTGATCGACGGACATTCGATATCTTAACATGGGGAGCTGAACGAGCATATAATAAAAGGAGCCCATAAATATAATTTGGGATTAGGAAGGTAGTGCAACAATTGTTCCTTAGTGGACCGAGCTATTGTTAATGGGCCTGGGTTGTGTGTTCGGGCTAAACACGGGATACCCAGATTCGTTAGGAGACCTAACCCTAATTTTTCCTCATGGTCCCTGCCGTAGCCTTATATATATCCTCTATTCTCTGGCCGTCATTGATTATCTGAGATATAAGATTTTTTCTCAAAATTCGTGATTCACGTAAGGAGAGAAAGAGAGGTCAGCCAAGGAGAAGAAAGGTTGGGAGATCGTCGCCCACACGACGTCCAACCCGAGGAAGGAATACGTGCAGAAGATCTTGGGGTCGCAGACGGCTCGAGGTTGCTAGAAACTATCGTCTTCTTCTCATCGCAGGTATAATTCGTGAACTCTAGATTCTGCTATAAAGGGTTAGATCACGTATTAAATCGTTTAAGCTTTTATGATCGATATGCACATCAATCCGTGTTCCTGGGAATCACCGCTGTTCCATCAGCTTGGACATCTAGTACACCATATTCCATGTTATCATCCTATTGTTTTCCTATTATTATTATCGCTCATCTCATGTCTCTAGATTGCATATTGTATTGTTACATTAATAAGATTGTTAATCAAGCCGGGGTTTAAGGTTGACTCAAGTAGTGGTCAATATAGGAACTTTACTCGGATTATGGGCTCGTGGTTTCCTATACCATTATCATTATTCCTATTGATATCGAATATTACATGATACTTGTTCACTCGACACTTATTACATGCTACTTACACTTGTTTATCTTGCTATGCTAGTTGTTATATTTTGTTATCATGCCCATTCCATGTTATTAGTTATCCCTTTTTCTATGTACTTGTATCTGCACTACAAGCGGCCCGTAACTTGTATTGACGGGCGTTTTGTTTTGTTTTTCTCTTCCTTCAATTTATTAAATTGTAGATTTTGAAGAACAGTTGCTTGCTGGAGTCGGAGAACAAAACAGTCTGAAGACTACTGCTTTCTAATTACTTATTGCTTTAATAAACTTAATGTATTGAGACTTGTTATTACTTTTGAACTGGATTTATTATTGTTTTGGACTTATATCCCGAATATTGTTATTTGTTTCCAGACGTTGGATTATTATTGTACTTGGATATTTTATATTGCTTCAATTTAGGTATTATTGTTCATGAGGTTAATATTATTGTCTACGCAATTATTCTGTATTATTTATATTGTTGAGTTAATCGGATAAACAACTTATTGGTGACGTTAGTCATTCGCTGGGTTTTTGTCACGTACTCGTATTCCGTATTTTTGGGAAGCGAGGCGTGACAGATATCTTCTTCTTCCCCTCGGATCCTTTCACAGATAGAGCTTGAGTCAATGTGCTTAAACTTTCAGATTCTAATTCCAGGTAATAGGGCTTTCTGTGTCTAATCCCATAACCAATCGTCTTGCGAGTCCAAATATCCTTAAACACACAATGGGCGGGCCAAAAAACTACAATACAATGTAAGACATTAGTTATTTGAGCAACATATAATAGGTAAAAATTCAAGGATGACACAACTAACACAGTATCTAAGGTTAGGTTTTTTGTGAGAGATATGAAACCCTCGCCAGTAATGATGGCATGATCTCTATTGGCAGTGAACACTTTGGATTTGGTGGATGATTGTAAGGTTTGGACTTGTCTAGAATCAAAAGTCATATGATCGGTAGCACCCGAATCAATTATCCATGCATTATCCATAATAGAGACAGAAATATTAAAGACCTTACCATCATTTCCTGCAGCTGTAACTAATGTAGAGGCATGTCCAACACTCTTCTCAGAATCGGCAATTCCAACAGCAACAATGTATTGGTTGCAATTCTTCTTCCAAGGATCTCTACTATGATCCTAGTTCTCCAAGTAGCCGATAATCTCATAACAATGAGCTTTCGTGTGGCCGATCTTGCCAGAATGAGTACACTTCCTTGACTCATAAGATAGTTTTGGTCTAGATCGACCCAGGTAGCTCTTTGAAGAACGGTTCTGAGCCACAATTGCAGCTGCATCAGAAGGTTCTGAGGAAATTTTCATGGAGCTTTACGACAAAATGACAACGGCACAAAAGACAAAACAACAAATAACAAACAACAATTGACGGATCTGATTTATTTGATCTGATCCAATCACAACAGTTGATTTGATCTTTGACTACACCACCAGAGTTCGATGATAGCGGCTTCAGGCGGCTGCGGCGGGAGGTGGCTTTGGGATGCAGCAACGATGAAGCGACGGAGAAGTTCACAGTGGAGGCAGGTCGGGATGGGTTCACGGAGGAGATGAAGAAGGACCAGTCGATGGGTTTCGATCAGTCGAGTGTCAGAGTCGGAGTTGGAGTCGTTGTCTTCAAAGCTGAGGGTTAGACTGAGATCTGGAGGTTGGCGGTGGATGGCTTCGGATTTGGAGGGTTAGGTTTCGGATCTAGAGTTGGATCCGAATTCTGGGAAGATTTCGGTGATGGCTTCGATTTTCGGGAGTCGCGGGATGGCGGTGGCGACTTCAGGGTTTTGGGGTTCGCTCGGTGGCGACTTAGGGGATCGGTGAGACTGATGAACAACGCCTCTTCTTCTTCATCTTCTTCACGTAGCCTAAGATATTTTAGGCTCTGATACCATAATGAAATTATTTAAATCATATTTGGGAAAAATCATATTTTCTTGTTCTTATTCTTTTACTGTGCATCTCTTTATATACACATTACATTCTTGAAAATGGGTACAATAGATTTAGAAGAAGATTAAGGAGATGAAAGATTTGATGGAATCTATTTCCTAATCTATAGGAAACAAAATATACAGATTTATTCTTAATATATTTCAACAGTACTAATCACTTACATTTCGGATAACACAACCCTTGCCTATTCTTCCAGGTGAGCAAGGGGCACTATCATCAACTGTTCGTGTAGGTTCGTTGTGAAGACATAGACAAGCCATCCGTTCAAAGCTTTAACGAAGTCCCTCTGTGTGTTCATCCAAGAGGAGAAATTCACCCCAACATCTCTACCTCAAGCTCAAGCATTGCATTTAGACCGATTTTCATTCAGATTCCCATCAGATTCGATGGAATCTATACTTCTGGATTCTGATATAGCTCGGCACTGAATCTGATGGCATTCTAGCATAACCTTCCACATTTGCTCTAGCCTGCAACAAAATTTATTTTAATTTATTTTATTGTTCAGAAGTTACTATTTGACCAAGAACAATTTTATTTTGATAAACCACTGTTTAGTAGCCTAGAAATGTCAAGGAATTTGAATATAATAAAATGTGAGACATAATTGTATTCACTTGCAACTCCAGTGTTGGATATATAGGTATATTCTCACTATATTGAATAATATTATGTGTAATATTATTCTATGGATAACACGTGTGTTATACGTACTAATTGTATGGATATCGGAACACGAGTTGAGTGGGTTGAGAAGCCAGTACCCAAACCAGTATTTATACTATAAATACTACATTGTGATAGTAGTCTAGGTATTCCAATTTTGATACCTAAGATAAATATCTCAAGCACCTTTGTTTAGGATATTAACCCTAATTTCTATTGTTATAATCTCTCATAATCTCTAACACAATGAAAGTGGATTACTTGCTGAAAAATAGAAATGGGTGAAATGGGAGAAGCTTCTCCTAAAAGATGAGAGATCGAATTTCTTACGTTGAAATCCTCTGATCAAAGTTCTTAGAATACAATCCTCGCAAGTCTTTGAATTAGTATAATTGAAAAACACCAACATGGCTACATTATAAAGAAAAGATAATGCACATGCATTAATATTTCATGAAAAAGGATACACACTAGCCATAAAGAAAGAATCACGATAGCATTTGAGTTTTAGATGATACAGTTATTATACATTAAGATTTAACAGTTAATAAATAAATTCATAAAAATTCAATCTGTGAGTCGAAACTCACTTGTAGAAGTTGCGTTGGCTTGTATGTGGTGAATCCGACCTACACGTAAAAATTTCATAATTTTTGGTTGTCGTTTGTGCAGATTTCTCACGTACCAAACAACAACTATAATTTATTATATTTTGAGTACGAAAATATAGAAAACCATACAAATGGCCACAAAAAATTACGAAACTTTGCGGGTAGGTTGGATTCACCACATACAAGTTAACACAATTTCTAGAAATAAGCTTCGACTCACGGTTTAAGAGATACGGCAATGTATCGCTTTATTAGGGTTTTTCTTGAAATATAGTGATATATAGCCGTATCTCGCAAACCGAGAGTCGAAACTCACTTCTACAAATTGGCGTTAGCTTGTGTGTAGTGAGTAAGAGACGGTTCAAAAACCATATATCTTTACAAGATAAGAGTCTTAACTCTATCTCCTCATCAACTTCTATCACTTCATGAAGAAAAAAGTCAACCAACCATATTTCTTTGCCAAGAGAAGAGTAACTGACCCTATCTCTTCATGATAAAAAATACTAGGAAGTAGAGATAAATTATTATCTTGAAACTGGTCCCCAAAGCGACTATAAATACCCAATGACCTCCATGAGAACCAGGTAATCAGTATTTTACCACAAAAAACCTATTATATCTTTCTGAGAACTGACTTGAACGTTCGAGGGTCTGTTGCCAGGGCCAACCTCGGTGTTTCAGACTTTTACAGGTCAATCAGAGCAATCGTCACCATCCATATCAGATCTAACAGTTCAAACGAGTCAGATTCAGAAATCAAAATCAATTGAAAACAGTCAATATCGACGAAAACTAAAAGGTCAGTTCTTTTTATTGTTTCTAAAGAAATTCACAACATCTATTTTCTCCCACAAAAAAAAAAACTTGCAACAACGGTTAAACTATTGCATGACGGTGCATAAGCCTTTTCTGATGACAACATGCCACCGCCCATTTTTTGATTGATCTTTAACCTCTCTCGGTCTCTAATGGTTGGTATTTTAACGCAATTATATATTTTCTTTATTATTGGTAGTTTGCATGAAGGCCCTGTCGGAGAAATCTACTTCCAACTCGTAGTGCTAATAGCGGAAACACACTACAAGCAATAGAAACTCCCAAGACTTAGATGAACCAAGAACAAGCCACCACAATATATGGATCTCACATGAACACAACCAATATGCATTGATAACCAATACTTCTTATTCCTCAAAGAAATACAAAGATTACAAAAAGGAGATTACAACTCTCAATCTCCCTCTCTCACCTTTGAAACACTCGGCACAATCTCTCTTGAAGTTGGACAATGATAACAGCTCACCAAAAGATCATTAAAGATTAGATTACTGAACCCTGGAGTTTACGTCCATATATATAGCCCCCAAGCAAATCCTAAAAGATAGACACAAATATAGCAACCGTGCCTTTAAATTCATAAGCCCAAAAACAATCAGCCGACGTTGTCGGTCGACAGCACCTCAAGTGTCGATCGACTGCAACGTGTAAAACCAACACAGAGAGCCGACCGGTCGACTGTATCCCCAAGGTCGATCGACCGCAACCCTCCTGATTACTGCTTCTACTTCGCTGCTTGTCTTCTCTTTCTTCTTTATCTCCTCCTCTTCTTCTCCAACTTCAAGTACCCCGTGCCTACGTATATTTGAGGTCACAATTCCTAACAATCTCTCACTTGGACCAAATACACCATGCTTCAAAGTTATTGCAATCTTTCCTCGCAGTATCTCTGCCATCTCCCACTTTCAGGGAAGACCGAAGTACTCCCCACTCTCATGAAGAACACCTCCACCACTCCACCACGTGAAGTGCACCAACCACCCCTCATCGCCTCATGAAGGATGTGCTCCACCAATCGCATAGAGCACGAATACCAGGAAACAATCTCCCGTGTCGGATTCCGTGTTATGAGACTTCCCAACTCGCAAGATCTCCATCAACACCAGACATGGTTCAAAGCCTCTCAATGCACCTTCTGCACTAGAAACCTCCGTGGACGACACCTCCACAGACTGTTCAACCCCTACAGTCCCAATTCGGTTACCCTCATCGACATCACCCCGCATATCGATACCAGTACTCTCTATCACACAAAAGCTACTTGAAGCTTCAACTGCCAATTCGCAAAGTACCATCGCCCTCTAGGATCACTTTCATGGCCAACAGCTCCCACTAAATTAGTAACCTCCCATCCACAACTGAAAAAACTCGGTTGTACCCCACACAACCTACTACTCGATTTCGACTGAGAGTCAACTACAGGAGAAACGCCCCTCACATCTTTAAGCAAATACAACGTTCTCTCACCCTTCCTTTTTGCAATCACCCTTGAACCTGCAGCTATACACCACTCCCCACTACCAACTGTAGTAGACAACCCCTCTTTGTCTAGCCTTCTAATCGAAAGAAGATTTTCTTTCAAGTCTGGAACATATCTTGTCTCCCGCAAGACAACACTTTGATCATCAATGGTGTTCACGCGAACAGTACCAACCCCACGTACAGGACACCAGTGACCATTCCCCACGATCACATCTCCAAAAGAATCCTCCTAATAGTCATCAAACACCTCTCTCCTTGGAGTGAAATGAAAAGAAGCTCCCGAATCGATACACCAATCTTGAGTGCCCAACTCCTCTCGAGCTGATAAGCATAACTCCTAAACAAGCCATCCTTGGACTTCCTTTGGGTTATCTCTCTTCGGTTTCTCCTCCTTCTTCTTCATATAAGCCTTGCAACTGCGCATCATGTGACCATTCTTGTGACAATAACAACACTCAGGCTCATGTCCACCATCGCTATCATCAGACCCACTCTCAGATGAACTACTCTGATCCTTTCTTCTTCAACTGCTCTTAGATCTCCCACGTCTCTTCACAATGTACATGGCGGAATCTCTAGAAGATGATGATGGATATCCCCGTTTCTCACCCTTCTCACCTCCTCGTTCAGAATGCTACTCATCACATTTTGTAGAGTCGTCGAATCTGTCATAGTGCCTGTAATAGTCTGTTCCATCGTACCATAACTATCGGGTAAAGTAGATAGAAGTAACAATGACTGCCCCCTCTCTGAAAACTTCAAACCTGCAGCTTCCACTGGTTGTAAACCATACAGTAATTGTTCACATGCTCTGCTACTGAACCTCCTTCCTTCAACTTCATATTAACCAATTTCTTCAGATGAAGAATTTGATTAGATGCCGACGGCTTCTCATACATATCCGTGAGAATCTCTATAGCCTCCTTTGTGATCTTTGCCATCGAGATATAAAATAATGCCTTCCTACTCAGCTCCAATTGAATCTGCCCCAGTGCCTTTTGATCCAAACGATTCCACTCCGCCAAGACCTTCGCATCCTTGTCTGCACCTACCGGCTTTTCATCAAACAGCAGACCATCAAGATCTTTCTGACGAAGATACGCTATTATCTGAATCTTCCACATCGAGAAGTCACTCCCATCGAATCTCTCGATCTTCATCTTGTTATCTGTCATCTTGAACCAACTGCTCTGATACCACTTGTCGGAGAAATCTACTCCCAACTTGTAGTGCTAATAGCGGAAACACACCACAAGTAATAGAAACTCCCAAGACAGATGAACCAAGAACAAGCCACCACAATATATGGATCTCACAAGAACACAACCAATATGCAGAGATAACCAATATTTCTTATTCCTCAAAGAAATACAAAGATTACAAAAAGGAGATTACAACTCTTAATCTCTTTCTATCACCTTTGAAACACTCGGCACAATCTCTCTTAAAGTTGGACAATGATAACGGCTCACCAAAAGATCATCAAAGATTAGATTACTGAACCCTAGAGTTTACGGCCATATATATAGCCCCCAAGCAAACCCTAACAGAAAAATCAAATATAGCAATTGGGCCTTTAAACTCGTCAGCCCAAAAACAATCAGCTGACGTTGTCGGTTGACCGCACCCCAAGTGTCGGTCGACTGTAACGTGTAGAACCAATCTAGAGAGCTGACCGGTCGACTGCACCCCTAAGGTCAGTCGACCGTCCTCTCCTCTGTTGGATTTATACGCTCGAAGAACTCTCAGTCTAGGGTCGGTCGACTGCACCCCCAGGTTAGTCGACCGCAACCCTCCAGACTACTTCTTCTATTTCGCTGCTTGTCTTCTCTTGCTTCTTTGTCTCCTCATCTTCTTCTCCAACTTCAAGTACCCCGTGCCTACGTATATTTGAGGCCACAATTCCTAACAGGCCCAAGTCTTTTCAGGAAATTGCATAGTTCATTTTGGAAGTTTGTATTTGGACAATTTTGCAAAACAATTATAACTGAGAGGGTGCAAGTGTCAGTATGGTCGATTTATAAGCATCTTCGGTTGTGAGAAAGAGATCAAAAGTTCAAATCCCCTTGCACAAAAAAATCTCCAATTAATATATATTCGGAGTAAAGTGTCGGCGTGTGGCTACAGCCGTATTCACACACACATACACAAAAATCTAACTTGGGGAGTTTGACACATACCACCTAAACTCATTTCCTCGTCAACCGGTCACCCTCATCCATAACTTTTCTGTAATTACCCTTCGCGTGACACTTATAATGTGTACTTTTGCGCTTACCGTTGTGCTATGATTTGCATACCTTTATGTCGATTTTATCTCTAGTAGTATTTTCTAGTTAACTAAGATCAGTAATCAAACTTATCTTCCTATAAAAATTATGAAGATAACGAGCAACTTAAAGCTGAAAGGAAAAGGTGGAAGGAGATGAGGTTATACGTTAACCCTTATTTTAATAAAAAACCAACACATTGCTAGGTAAAACTTTTATATATCCGTTATTGTAATGTGTAATAATAATAAATAAATAATTCAATTTAATCATTGTAGTAGTGGTAAATTGTGTAAGTCGGTAGGCATTTATGTATATTATGCATATTTTCACCAAAATCACACTGCAGTTGTGTGGCATTTATGCATATTTTATTCTTTCTGCTACAGCAGAATGATATATTAGATAATGGATATAGCAATATGCATAATATAAAAGACAAAACATCATATTTCATCTGTAATATTTTATAATATTTTTGAAGGATCGGACGAAACATTGATATTGTGTATTTTAAAAATTAAAAAAAATCTCGGACGAAACATCATGTTTCGTCCGAGGAAAAATCCCATTTAAAAAAAAAAAGAAAATTTAGTTAGTTAATTAGGTGATTAATCAATTTAATTAGATATTTAGTTAGATAATTAGCTAAAAAATTAGTTAAATAATTAAGGTTAATTCTAATTAATCAAATTAAACTTTAATTAACTTAATCCCACGTACGAAACATGCATTGGTGGGTCCTACAAAAAAATTATTAAAAAATTATAAAAATAAAAAATAAAAAATATTTAAAAATTCACAGAATTTAAACGGACGAAACATCAGTTTTTTTCTACAACTTTGCTATATTTTGCCATTTTCTACTCCAGCCAAATAACGAATTGCTATTTTTATTCATAATATATGCATTTTTAAGCTCTCAACGGCCGTTAATGCTCTAATGGGTTTTGAGTGGGAATAAATTTAGAGAACATATTCAGGCTTCGATTCAAAGACAAATTTTCAACTGTGATATTTTTTATTTATTTATTATTATTATTTTTTATTGTGTGTGTGATAATGGATAGACAAGAACATATAATATATAGACTTGCTGGGTCATGAATGTAACTGGGCTAACACCTTAATAAAGTGGCTTATATTATATATACTACGCTTATGGGCCTTTTCATTAGATAAGGCCCACATTCTAAATCAAGGTAAGTCCCTGATTTTTCTATTTTTTGGGAGTTTTTTGTGAATAGGTCACTTAAAAAAGGGTAATGCTACACCTATAATCTTTTCTTACAACCTTTCTTTTACAACTTTAGGTGGCACAATTTTATTGGAATGTATTGCAGAGTAGATTGTAGTGGGTTGTACACATCTCCAATGAGACTGCGCCAGCTAAGATTGTAAGGTTGTAAAGGTTGTAGGTGTAGCATTACCCCTTAAAAAATTTGAAGTTACAGTCTACTCACTCAAAAATTGTTATTTTCATATACATCACTATTAAATTTTACTATTTGTATATACGCCATTAATAAAGTATAGTTCATTTAAAAATAGTTTTTTTATTACTTCCATACTAACATCGCCAATTTAGTATGTAACAGAGAAAATCAAAACTCTGTTATGTAATAGCCTAAAATGCCAATATATTAAGAGTAGTAGAAGAATCACTCTAGGAAATGAAATTCATCATCATCATCATCATCATCATCATCTCGAAGGAGTTAAGGACTACAGGAAATGAAATTCAATGAAAGAAAACTGCGAGATGAATCCTGTCAAGAATGTTGCTGGTACTCCAACTACCTGATTCTTTCTAAGCATATCACATGGCCAGCCTTCAGTTTGTTAGGGTTCCAAATGTACTTGTTAGTTGACATTATTCCATCAAAGAAAGAGGCCTAAGTATTGTTAACCATGGAACATGCAAAGGCACCAACTTAAACATTATGCCACTCTTGTTAATTATAAACCATATGCCACTCTTGTTAATTATAAACCATATGCCACTCTTGTTAATTATTTGATGTTAGTAATGATTGAGACATCTCCATATAACATTAATTATTAGAAAAAGAAACTTCAAAAATTCAATTATCAAAGAGATCTTCAAATCTCATCGTTCATCGCCCAGTGGCAAACAGCAAACTCCTCACGTCTCACAAACCACTCTTAATTATTTACATGATTGTTTCATTCACTTATTCTTACATTACCCTTGCTAGCTATATCAATTACTGTAAAGAACTGAAGTTAGAATCAAAAAGAAAAAAAATCAAATATAAACCAATATTACACCAAAAAAAGAGTATAAAACAATATGTTTATTGATACGAGTAAAAACTACAACTAATCGGGGACGTATGATATCTGCACCAATCTTGAGGTTTCTAAGGGCAAAACAGTAATTTCACAGCAAGTTATAGGCCCACAATCAGCACATGGGTTGCCCATAGGTCCACTATCTTGGTTCAGCCCATAAGGAGCTCATTTGCAGCCCAACTAGAAGAGATTGACCAGTCAATCATGACTGACAATCAAATTCTCCAAAATTAGGAAGATAATAACAAATTAGATCCTCTGATTTGGAGATCTTCCAAAATCAGTTATGGAATCATCCCAATAACTGCTTTCCTCCTTGCCTATAAATACAACCATACCTCCTCTATTACTAGGTAATGAACATTTTGCCCACTAAAACTCAATTTATACTGTTGAGTTATTGACTTGATCATCAGAGGGTCTGTCGTTGGAAAAACTCTCAGTGTTTCAAGCTTTTTTAAGGTTTTTGGCGACATCTCATCCATCTATCCACAAATATCAGCCTCACATCAGATCTGATCGACTACTATGATCTAAGCTTTCTCCCTTCTCAAAGAGCTCATTATTTGGTTGCTCCCACACCAAAAAAGTTGTATCAGATTGGCGCCGACTGTGGAAAAGCACAGGTCCAGGCATACGGTCAGATGCCATGGTTAGAAGCCTTTTCCAACCATGGCCCCCAAAGCTAAGAAGGTGACGGCCCATAGTCGCCCATTAGATCTGTCTCCTCCACTGGTGTACCCTTCCCTCAGCCCGGCTGTGACTCAAGGATCTCAGAGGCGGCGTTCAGAACACAAATCTGGTCTCCCTCCACCCGGGGCCGAGGTCCTGTCAAAGCTACCTCCCATTCCACCGGTAGAGGAGCATAAACTTTTGCGAATCAGGATCTCCAACACGTCCTCAATAACCTACATCAGGAGGAAGACCTCCGTCAACACATCGAGTATATTTGCTCGCAGAGCGGAGTCACCTGTTCAGATCAGTAAGGGAGATGTAGGAGCCCCCTCCCCCCCCGGATAGAGGAATGAGTGGAGCCTCTCTCCTGTGAATCGTTAGGCCCCGAAGGTCAATCTGTATGAGGAAGGTACCGTCACTAGAGCCAAGTTCCAAGACTTTAGGAACGAGGTTTTGCAAGCCCTCCAAACAGGGCACTAGAGGGACCATCACTTGGTCATCCCTTACACCAGCCCAATCCACCACGGGGAGTCCTACAGGTCCACCCGATTCGAGAGACGTGAAGATGCAGTCCTGAACCGCCTTTAGGAGATGGAGGACCACCTCGTCTGAATAGGGGAAGAGGCAATCAAACAGGGTGTACTGCCCGATCCGACCTCTATTCGCCCCCTTTATTCTTGAAGCTCCGGTTCCGAGAGATTTCAAGCCTTCGTCATTCGAGACCTACAATGGCGAATCCTACCTGGTGGATCATATCGAAAGTTTTAAAACTCTCATGATGATTCACAATGCCTCTAACGCACTCCTCTGCAGAACGTTGTAGATTCTTGATTTTGATGACTACAACACAATACACATATGTTTTATTTTACATATCTCTTGCAGTGTGTACTTAACGCTTTCAAGACTCACGATCAAGCTACAAGACAAGAAAGCTTTTTCAAGACTCAAGATCAAGATACAAGACAAGAGTTATTTAGAGCTTCAAAGATTCTCAAAGTGATCAGCTGAAATGTGTGTCTTGTAAATTTATTGTATTTTTTGATATGTCTTAGAAATCATGTAATAGCCTTGATGCACACACTCACACATCCCCTAGGATTAAAACAAAGATTATTAAAAATTAAAATGTCAAATTCAAGCTTGTATAAGTTCAGTTGTCAAAGTTCCAGTCGACTTACTTCGATAAGCAGTCAACTGTTCAAGTACAAAACAAACTTAACTTACTCAAGCTCTGACCAGTCGACTCCCTTGGCAACTTAGTTGACTGTTCGAGCTGTTTTGACAGTTTTCTGAAGTTCAAAAAATCTATTTTCAAACTCAAATTTTTTCTGCCGTTTGTTGGTAGTTGGTGAACCGTTTTCCAACGTCCTTGGAGTTCTTACTCTATAAATAGAATTCAGAATGAACTTGGAAAAGGTAACCCAATGCTTTTATCAAGTCTTTGCTTTTATTTGTGAAAAAGAACTTAAAACTTTTAAGTACTCTCATTCTTTAGATTTGGTTCTCTAATTTCAGTCTTGCATAACAGCGATTAAGTTCAAGACTGCGATTAGAAGTTAACCTATAGCCTCTATACAAAAAACATACTAAAAAATCAAGGCTTTAGGTATTGTAATCTTCTATTTCTTTGTTGTTTCACTCTCGGGCTGTGAGAGTGGTCCTCTTGGTTGGAGAAAAGGGCTCTTAGTATAGAGTCAGTGTTCACTCTAGGTTGTAGAGTGGGGTCTTGCTCTCTCTAGTGGTGAGAGAGGTTTACGGGTTTGGCATAGTTATTGCCAAAGATCGTAGGGTATTCTTGTATTTTTTCAAGAATAGTGGAAATCTCAAGTGGGTTGCTTGGGGACTTGACGTAGGTCGGGAGGACCGAACCAGGATATATCGCCGTGTTAGCATTGTTGATTCTCTGTGGTTTGATTTCTTTAACTTGCAATTTTAATTTTGCTGCACTTTATTGTAAGTCTGTGTTTTATCAGTCGACTAGTTCCTTTATTAAGTCGACTTAACAGACTCACTGTTCTTCAGTTGATTAACTCTCTTTTATCTGGCGTTTCAGTCGATTGGTTTTGCTTTCCACTCGACTTAACAGTTGCCACAAGTTTAAATTATTTTTTATTTTGTACCTAACACTATTCACCACCCCTCAAGTGTTATTTGCCTTGCATACAGGATCCGACAAACATTTCCTGCCACACTCCGAGGCTCAGCAAGAGAATGGTACTCCCAGCTCACCCCCAGCTCCATTTACACATTCGACTAGCTTGAAAAAAGCTTTCTAACGTACTTCGTGACTAGTTGCAAGGTTGAAAAAACAAGTGTCTCCCTGCTAGATTTGAAGCAAAAAGACATAGTCGCTGTGGGACTTCGTCCAGAGATTCACAACAGAGGCCTGGTCCATTCCCTCTTTGGATTATGGGGTCGCAGCGGCAGTCTTTAGGCATAATGCCTGACATGACCTCCTGAAAACCTCCCTCACTAAGAAGCCACCCTCGGATTTCTACGACCTCCTCTTCCAGAGCCAGAAGTACGTCCAGGTCGAGGAGGCTCTCCATTCTGTGGGGCATAGGGAATCCCCACCAAAGGGGAAGGAAAAGCTTGATAAGACCAAGGCAACCAAGAAGTCTCAGAGGGATGCTTCCGGTTAGTGGTGTCCTCTTCCTATGCCTCGGTTTGAGAAATTCACTTTGGTCAACGCTAACATCTCTGCGTATCATGGAAGCAGAGGAAGAGGGGCTGATCCGTCACCCACCTTGGATGAATACTCCCGGTACGAAGATGGATAAAAGGTTATAGTGTCATTTCCACTGCGACCACGAACATGAAACTGATGACCGCCGAGCCCTAAAAGATGATTTTGAAGCCTTGATCCGTCGAGGCCATCTATCCAAATTCACTTAAAAGGACAAAGCTACTCTTCCACCCGTCCGAGGACCCCATAAGCGTTCGGAGAAGGAGTACGAGTCACAGGAGTCGGGGCAAATGGCAGTCTTCCATTCCATACACGGCAGACCCATAGGGGAAGAGTCTAGCTTCTCCTGGAAGGCATTCGTCCAAGAGGTAAACTCGGTCCATAAATACCCTTCCCCCAGAAGTCTGGGAATGTCCATCTCTTTTTTAGAGGAAGATCTAGAGGGTGTCTGAACCCCTCATTGCCATGCCTTAGTGATTAGCCTTTGCATGTCCAACATATGGTCATTCAAATCCTAGTTGATATCGGCTACTTAGTAAACATCCTCTTCCTAGATGCCTTTGAGGGTCTCAAACTCTCCTATGATAGGATGAAGCTAGCTGGCTATACTCTTTATGGTTTTTCTAGGGCTCCAGTCCAGATCAAGGGAATCATCACCCTCGCCGTGATCGCTGGGAAGTCCCCTGCAATCCGAACCGAACCCATGGACTTCATGGTAGTCAGTGTCAAAGCTTCCTATAATGCCATCTTTAGGAGCCTCAGATTAGCATCTCTTCAAGCCGTTGCCCCGACCTACCATATGAAAATGAAGTTCCCTACAAAGGTGGGGGTCAGAGTAGTCAAGGGAAGTTAATAAGTCACTCGGGCATGCTACTTCGCCATTGTGAGGGGATTAATCCTCCCCCTCGACATGGTAGAGCTCCCCTCATAAAGGAGTACAATCGGCTTCGAACCCATCAAGAAGTCCCTTTTACGAGGGAAGATGAAGCAAAGTGGTTCCAAGTGAGTGAGGTTCTTCCTCCTGAGCTCAAGGAGATCATTGACTACATTAGAAGCAATTAAGATCTATTCTCTTGGATGACCTCCGACATGCCGAGTATTTCAGAGGATTTGATAAAAAACAAACTGAGAGTCAACCCCGACACCAAACCAATCCGAAAGAAGTGCCAAAATTTATCCCTGACAGGCAACAGGCCATAAAGGAAGAGGTCAACAACCTTCTCACTGCCCGCTTTATCCAAGAAGTTAGCTTCCCCAAATGGTTAGCCTATGTAGTAATGGTCAAGAAGGCCAGCGACAAGTTCAGAATATGCATTGACTTCACAGACCTTAACAAGGTGTGTTCGAATGACCCTTTTTTGCTCCTGGGTATAGACACCTTGATAGACGCCAGGTCTGTACATGATCTGCTCAGCTTCATGGATGCGTTCTCAGGGTACATCCAGATTTGGATGTTTCATCCAGACATCCCTAAGACTTCCTTTGTCATAGATTAGAGGCTCTACTATTACCAAGTCATGTCATTTGGCCTAAAGAACGTAGGTGCCACGTATTAACGGTTGGTCAAAAAAGTTTTCAAGACACAAATAGGTCGAAATATGGAGGTCTACATTGATGATATGCTCGTCAAGAGCCTCGGAAAGGAAGATCATATCGAAGATCTTGAAGAAGCTTTTGACATCTTAAGAAAGAACAACGTGAGGCTGAACCCCTCCAAATGCACCTTTAGTGTCTCCTTAAGGAAGTTTTGGGCTTCATGGTCAGTTAGAGGGGAATATAGGCGAGCCCAGAAAAGATTCAAGCCATCCTTAACATGACACATCCGGCTAATGTCAAAGAGGTTCAGAGGTTAACTGGCCGGCTTGCAACGATCGGGCGATTCTTATCCAAATCTGGCGAGAAGTGCCTCCTCTTCTTCAAGGCCCTCCGTGGCACCGAAAACTTTGAGTGGAGAGAACCTCAGCAACAAGACTTCGAATAGTTGAAGAAATACCTGGTGAGCCCCACTCTGCTGAGCAAACCCGAGCCAGGTGGGACGTTATACATCTACTTGGCTACTTCGAAGCAGATACTGAGCGTAGTCCTGGTGCGGGAGGAATGCAGGGTTCAAATGTCCATCTATTATGTGAGGAAAGTCCTCCACGACTGTCACGCCCTGCTTCCCAAAAATATGGAATACGAGCACGTAACAAAAGCCCAGCGAATGATTATTATCATCCTTAAGTTGTTTCAAGAAATCTTTGCAACACATCACAAAATTTATCAGAGTTGGAAGCAAAACGTGGAACCAACATGCAACATCGAATCAAATTCACCAACATAAATTACTTGAAATCAAATACCATGTTCTCAAATAAACAGAATATGGAAAACAAATAATCTGGGTCACATCGCCCAAATACAAAAAAATAACCAAGTCTCCAACACAAGAATAACCCGTCTCACGAATACAATATTGTTCTTAGCACGATACAAGAAATACTAATAATAATTAAAAGCAACTAATATTGCAAGTCTCCAGCACCATCTTGAACCTGTTCATCATAATCTGCAATTCATCGAATGCAGAAAAGGGGAAAAAGAAAACACAAGTACCCGTTAATACAAGTCCGGGTCACAAATAGAGTAGGATACAAGCACATGGAAAGGGGATAACTAACTAGCACATGGTATATGTATAATGTCAACCTAGACAAACTAGCATGGTAAAAGTATCAAGGGACACGGCATAAATCAGGTATCCTATAAACATGCATCAAGTGTCAAGTGTCATGTAATCGTGTATTACGTATCATGTTTCATGTAATTCAAGTCTCATATATCATGTCTCATGTATCATGTAGTCAAGCACGCATATATCACTTCATGTATCATGTTCATGTATTTAAGTTCAAGTCTTGTGTGATTACTATCTAGGTAGCACGACATTCAACCCATCCTACATGGTTGCTACAACACAACAAATTACGCTTTAGACTTCGTAGTGGACCATAGAGGGCAGTATACTCAGGGACAAGCAAGTAATTGAGCTCCAAGCTCCATGTATCATGTATCATGTATCACGTGTCAAGAGTGCAAGTGGCAAGTATCGTGTCTTGCGTGCAAGTATCATGTCAAGTATCACGTAGGATTAGTGGACCCCCTTCCGAGTAACATTTCTGAATTATCCACTACTAGATCTTTCTCATAAATCCCAGCTTGATTACTTTTATTATTATTGTCCAACAAGCATGAATACATGCAAAATAGTGTCAAATAAGCATGATATGATCAGGTATAGGTTCAGGATATCAAATTAGCAGGCACGGTTAATACACATCCACATATGCGAGCAAAATATACAAGGTTTATAATCAGGTCAGAAAGACTAGTCAGCACTAATTCAGTGATTCAAAGAGATACAGACATGCAAATCACGATCCGTCAAAGGATATGGAAACTAGACATCCACATCTAACGAGTATAATAAAGTCCTATACTAGTTCACAACATCTTAGCTTAAAACTCATTTCAACACAGATTTCATGTACAGTCAGAAAATAGGGGATCGACTTCAAACGCATAAAAACAGCATGTAAACTCATCAAATAATTCTACGAAAATTCTGGGGTAATCCTCTATAGATATAGCCTCAACATAATAAATTTTATAATATTCTAGGAAGTATAGCCAAGTCATCAAAAATGAAAATCAACACAAAACCTGGTTTTAATGAATCTGGAATTTCTCAACACTGCTGTACGAAAACAAACATATCTCGCAAACAGCGCATCAAAATCCCGTTCTGCCAAAACGGGGTGAAAGTAGATAAAATTCTCCAACTTTTATATATCACATAAAATTTTCATACAGTAAATATAAATAGGGTGAAAACGGCCTTCAACATAGAACAACACGCAGTTTACAGCAAAAGTACATTATAGAAAATGATATGAAACATCATGCAAAACTCATCTTTAAAATACGACAAAAATCTGGGAATACCCTAACATCATGATAACACAATGAGTAAAATATTATGGCATGATATTGTGTCTAGACTATATCTTGAAAATAAATAGTTCACAAAATTCACACAAAACTGCATCTGAAAACTACCGACATGATTGTACCAAAATTAACATATCTCAGTCATACGAACTCCAAATGCAGTAAAACCAGTGGGGTTTCCAAAATAGATTCAATTCCTTACAATTTACTGTGAAATGTCTAAGTTGAGATTCGGACTCTAACCTAAGTGAAAACAGCAAACAATACAGCACAGCCCGAAATTTCAGATTTCACACATCATCTTAGAAACGTCATAACTTCTACAAAAATGAACCAAACTCATCCAAATTCGAAACACAGCCTACCCATTATCTAAATATCATATCTAAGGGTTTCTAGCATATCAAAACCTAATTATTCTCATATGGGTAAACCATCAAACACGTCTCATGCGATATATGACATACGCGATCAAAATCGCGCTTTGGGTAAACCTAGAGTATAAACCTATCAAATCTCATGTTCTAAGTCATCTATGGCCTGGTTTACACAATGGAGACAAAACCCAGAAATAAAAATATAATTTTTGGCCGTCTCTAGTCTCTACTACCCTATTAGTGAATTTTTTGACTTGTATCAAACTAATGACATTATGTACAAGTTACTTGCCTCTTAATGGAGTGAAAATGATGCCAACGAGTCCAAGGAAGAAAACCCACAAGCAAAATAGCCTTCCCACACGTTTCCAAGAGAACCCACGAATCGAAAATCTCCTACGATCGAACTCCTTGATGCACGAACCAAAGTGGGTGATACCCACTTCACAAATCAGCAAGGGGGAGAGTTTTGAAGAGGGTTTATGGATGGTGGTGCTGTTTGGAGATGCCGGCCACAAATAGGAGAGGAAAAGTAGGGTTTTGATGTTTTGTAGTAAGGAGATGGGAGTTTGGAGTAGGGTTTGTTGTATGGTGGGATTGCAATGGAGTAGGAGGTGTCGGTTTTGGAAGGGGATGGTGCAAGGCCGGATTGTGAGGGAAAAAGAAGGGGGGCCGGGATCAAATATGGAGAGGGAGAGAAAAATACAATTAGGGTTAGGGTTAAAGGGGATTAGGGGTTATATATATGGGTTAATTGTAGGTTAGTGGGTAGTGGGTATGAATATGAATTAATAAGTATACAAATGGGTAATGGGTATTGAGTCAAATTCAAATGGGGATACAATATATAGAGAATTCTATGGCTCCTAAAAATCTCTCTAAGGGCCAAAAATCACAAATTGGGCAAAACACCACCCAAAATCCATCTCATCACCAAAATAAATAATAAGGCTGAATGAGACCAAGAAAATGAGAAAAAAAGAACTCAAAATGGCGAAAATGGACAAAATGACGCACAAACAGCACAAGGAGGCCAAAAGTGAAAGAAAAGAATATATACTGAAAATAATCCAATATACGATTCCGAAAAATATAAGAGATATAAAAATACACAAAAATAAAAAATACACTCCAAAATACCAAAAATGAAATACGGGGGTTACAACGACACTGGGCTCTGTTACTCAAAGATGGAAAAGATGACATACACACTAATCATGTCCACCCAGAAGCTCCGTCCCTAATTCTAGGCACATTCCGTACAAGTCCTCACTGATTTTCCATTGAATCAGGTGCTTCACAAGCCGAAAACTCTTGATGATTGGTTAAATAGTCGATCAGACTGAATCAACACGATATCAATTATAAGCCAAGTACATTAATCAAGGCCTAGGCCTTAGCCAAATTTATCATTGAGATCATCGTCCCTGATCTGTCTGAAGCATAGGAAGATGCTCCCCTCTGGAGCCTTTATGTCGAGTGGTCCTCATGCGAAGAGGGTAGCGAAGCAGGCATGATATTGCTTGGACCCGACAAATTTGTGCTGCAGTATTCCCTCAATCTGAATTTTTAGGCCTCTAATAATGAGGCCGAGAACGAGGAAGCTGGATTACTCAAGGCTCGAAAAGAATGGGCTCAATGGGTGGGGGAATTCATCGACTCCCAACTAGTTGTGAACCAAATATCTAGAGAATATGAAGCCCGAAACTCTCGGATGGTCAAGTATCTGACCTATGTTAAGAAACTCCTATCTGTCTTTCAAGAAGCACGGTCATTCATATCCCTCGAGAGGAATATGTGTAAGCCGACATTCTCTCCAAATTGTCTTTCTTCTCCTTCGAAGGTCTGGATCATACAGTACTCTTTGAAGTCCCGATCTGTCCGGGCATTGACGGAGTAGCCCTCAAAGTCCTTTGTGTCGAAACACCAACAACCACTGGAAACTGGATGGAACCCTTAGTCAACTTCTTAGACAAAGGGATCCTTCCTTCGGAGCCAAAGGAAGCAAGGAAGGCTCGGATCAGAGCCGATAGATGCACGTTGATGAAAGGCATCCTGTTTAAGCGGTCATATACTCAGGTTGACGGGTGGCCCTACCACCGCTGTCACTCCCCCGAGGAAGTGTTGTACACCCTCAAAAAATTGCACAAGAGGGGGGTGGGGGGTGGGGGGGTGGGGGGGGGGGGGTATGCAGCTACCACATGGGGTCCTAAATTACAGGTACTACTGGTTGAACCTACTCCACGATGCGTAGGAACACGTCTGTTGATGTGCCCCCTGTCAAAGGTTCTCCTCAATCAAGATTACTCTCCAGGTCGAGCTCACTTTCATGTTGAGTCTGTCTCCCTTTGCGATGTGGGGGATGGATCTATTCGGACCTTTCCTTCCATCGACCGGTCAAAGGAACTTTCTTATTATGGCTATATATTATTTTACGAAGTGGGTCAAGGCCGAACTGCTAGCATTTATAACCGAGCACAAAATCCCGCAGTTCTTCCGGAAACATATCGTTTGTTTGTTCGAAATTCCCCGAATATTGGTCACCGACAATGAAACTCAGTTCGCTATGAGAAGGTTCTGCATGTTCTGCATGGACTAAGGGATCTAACAGAGATTCTCCTTTAATTCCAACCCCAGTTGAACGGTCAGGTCGAGAATGCCAACCTCCATATCCTTGAAGGTCTCAAAAAGTGACTCGATGAGTCTCCCAAAGGGTTGTGGGTGTAGGAACTACCTATCGTGATTTGGTCTTATAGAATCACTAAAAGGATCTCAACAGGAGAATCTTCGTTCAATCTCACATACAGCTTGAGACCGTAATTCCTCTAGAAGTAAGGATTTTTTCACCCTAACTCATCACCTTCGATGAGGAATGCAACTCTGAGGGCCTCCGTGGCAACCTCGACTTAGTCGAAGAAGTGCGAGAAAAGTTCGCCCTTCGAAGGAATATTTATTAGCATAGGGTGGAACGATTCTTCAATAAGAAGGTGTGGTCCGCCAATATCAGAGAAGAGGACCTAGTCCTCAGGAAGCTTGAATTATCTGACCCTTGAAAAAGGGGAAAGCTGGCCCCAAATTAAGAGGGGCCTTATAAGGTCTCCAAAGCGGTTCGTTCCGGGACTTACAGACTTCAAGACCTGAGGGGCAAGGAAATATCGAGGACCTGGAATGCAGAACACCTGATGAAGTTTTATGAGAGTCCCTAATGCTCTTAGCTTCGGAAAAATTGTAATAAGGCCTTGAAGGTCAGTACGTAATAAACGCTTGCCGAGAGGTAGCCACTTAAGTTTATTATAACCTATGAATAAATTGTCAAATTTTATTTTTTGAATCAATTCACTCATCTCGTCCATCTGCATATTAATCCGAGCCACTCGCGAATTTCTCTAAAATTTTCTTGGCTCTTCTATTGGCATGGTAACCCGAGGCACTCACAAAAGATTACTAAATCTTAGCCTCTCGGCACGTTCCCCTAATGACTGAACTAGCATCCAGACTTCGGCCTATAGCTTCACCTACAATTCCTTAACCAAAGAGTTAAGGCACGAGGCTCGCCGCTAATGTCCGTACTGTCGATCAATTAAACACTTTCAGTAATAGGTTTAGAGTCCAAAACATTGTTCAATATACTTGTTGCACCTGACACATATGGGGCTCACCATTCTGTCGACCATCGCTTATTTCAATCAGGCTGGCTACAGGTTTACTTGATGTGACCTTCGGATGTTCCATGAGAACACCGCCCCCTATCCTTCGACTCCTTTTGGTAACGAGCAAAACTCGACTCCATTATCTATAGTCTATTCCTAAGTTATTCGAGCTCGGCAATGCTAGGGTCGGCCCCAATGCATTCAAAAATCTAGCAAGGAAAGGAAAATACATATTACGTTGAGACTCAGTGACATAACTACTCCCAATGCTATGAATGTTGAAGCAGGAAACTCGACAACAAAAGTTTTAAGTAGTTTGGCAAGCAACACAATAATCAACAATAACTCAAGTCAAGAAGTTCGGCCCAAAACATATTTCATACAATTAAAATAACTAGAGTACAAAAAAGGTGATGGCCAGTCCGCATTCGACAGTAGTACAAAACAAAACAAGTTATAAATCCTACTGCATAGAATAAGGAGGCACCTCTTGGCCATCGACGGGGACGACCTTGGAGCCATCCTTTTAAGCATTAGCGGGAGCGGGGGAACCCTCCTCACCTCCTGAGGGGATATCCTTAGGGGTCGGAGGACCGTCTCAGAACTTCATTGAGAAGGAGAAGCCATCGAGGCCGAGCTCAGGATACCTTTGCTCGACATGCTGCAGAGCTTGGTTGTATCCCTAATCCTAGGCGTTGATGACCACATCGATGGAACTCTCTCGGTCCTTCTCCAGCTCCTTCTCCATCGTTTCCAACATGGCCTTCTCCTTCTACAGCCTCTGTAACCCCCATTCCCAATAATAAGTATTTTCCATATATTTTCTATAATTTGATTTTTATAAAGCGATTTTGTGTTAAATTCATTTCAGATTATATTAAAGTGTTTTTGTAATAAAAAATTTATCCATTTCTAATAACGATGTGTTTTGATCTTATATTCTATATCTTATTGATCAACTATTTGTATTTGAGTCCAAATTTTATATATATATATATATATATATATATATATATATATATATATATATATATATATATATATATTTATTGCGTCATTTTAATAAATTGTTAAACCCGAATATTATTTTATTGTATGATTTTTTTTATAATTATAATAATTAATTGTTATTTCTTGATTATTCAATTAAATTTCATTTATCGAATTATTTTGTTTCCATACTTGATCTGAGTTTCGTGGTGAATTTTAATTTAATTTCAAGCCAACTTATATTGTTTTCATTTGTATTATTTATTTATTTATTTGGATTTCAATTTTCATTCATGAATTTCTTTGTTCTTTTGATTGAGCTTTTATTGTCGATCCTACTGTCCTTTTATTTATTGTTGGTGTTTTTATTCGAACCCTATTGATTTTAATATACCTCTTATTTGAATCCTAAAACCCAATTTGATGTGTTCTTGACCCAAAACCGCTTTTATTGAACCTTAAACTACTAACCCAATACCCTAATTGTATCCTATAAATACAACTCTGCTGCAAACCCTAAAAATTGTATATCTTTGAAACCTTAGCCGCTTATTCTCTCTCCTCCCTCTCTCTCCTCGCTGTTCTCTCTCCCCGTCACTGTTTTCCCGCCCAAACTGAACCCAATCCACTTGGTCTTCTTCTCCGGCCATTTCTGGCACCCCCTCCGGCGCCCCCTTGTCGTCAACAACCCCCAGCAAACCCCCAGCCAGCGCACACTCCCCCGTCGCTACCCTCGATGTAATGCCCTGCCCCTAGCTCAAACAATTTATACAATTTAGAAGACAAATTAGATGCTATGCAGTACAACTGCCTACCACAGACTGCCTCTCAAAACGTGGTTTACCGGATTGGTGACTCTTGATCATAGACTATTATATTTATATATTATTATTTTATTTTAAATCTTCAATATAGGACAAATCCCAAACTTTCTCTTTTTTTCAAATCTATTGAACTCTTCAAATCAGATCCCGGGTGGGCCCCAGCCTTCAATGCCATGTCACCATGTGTGACGTCACACCCATACAACAACAACACAAATGTGCTGTTCTTCTTTTTCACGTGCCCCCCCTCCCCCTCCCCACTAATCCACTATTCAAATACCAATTAATTACAATCATGCCATTAAATCCATTTTCTTTATAAACAACCAACTATTTATACCTTTTGAACATATATATATATATATATATATATATATATATATATATATATATATATTATATTTTTTACCACGGGGTGTTACACCCGACCCTTATCCATTGTTTCCCGCCCAAATCCTAAACCACTACTGTTCATCTTCCTCAACATCAGAACCCAACTTTCCGATATCCTTTCTCTGATTTCCCGCCCAAAACAACCCAGCCCGCTCTGGCCTCCTCCCTCTCGAATGGCAGTGTCTCCACCACAGCCAGTGATGCCCTCTGTCGGCCAGATCCCGACCACCCCCCTTGCCCCTTTGCTGTTGTTGCTGCCATTGTGTCTCTTTGTGTGCTGAGTTGCTTTGTCTCTTTGGGTGCTGTGTTGTTTCGGCTCTTTATTGCACGTGTATTGCACGTGCTATTTTGTGGAGTTGTTGGTTAGTGGGTTCGTTGCTTCGGGATTCTCATCTCGTTATTCTGGGTTTTCGTTCTCACCGTTTATAAGGCAAGTAACTTGTATTAAATTCCTTTGCATATACAAGTACAAAATACCGCTTGTAGTGTAGTTGGTATCTAGAGACAATTCATGTGTAAAACCCCTTGTTGATATTGTCTCTATTGTAATGATTTGACTATAGTTGCCTCACGACATATATGACATGAATTAACCTAGGGATGACCACTTCTTGTTATATACATGCATGTTGTTCATGACGTGTTGTATGATCTCGTATGCTTGATGTGTTGATAGTAGTATAACTTATTGTAGACTTGTAAAATACCTATACCATGTTGCTTGGATATCTAGTACACCATATTCCATGTTATCATCATATTATTTCCCTGTTGTTATTATCGTTCATCTCATGTCTCAAGATTGCATATTGTATTGTTGCATTATAAAATAATTAACAAGCCGTGGTTTAAGGGTTGACTTTTAGTAGTGGACAATATAGTAACTATACTCGGAGGAGGGGCCCGTGCTTCCCTAAATAATGTTCCGGCTATTGTTTTATCAGTGATTATGGTTATGGCCGTAACCCAATCTATCGTGTATTGTATCGTTGCCGATGACCGTATCGTACACTGAAAGGTGAATAATGTTTATCGTTGAAGAGTACATGAACTATAGAGCTCACCACTAAGTCTAAAGCGAAACTGTTTGAATGTGGCAACCATGTAGTAAAAGGATGGATGCATGAAGTGCTACCTAGATAGTAATAATGCAAGACTTGATTATAATCACTTGACACTAGATACTTGATACTTGTTACTTGATTCTTGATACTCGTTACTCGTTACTTGTTTAAATGATACTTGTTCACTCGATACTTATTACATGCTACTTACACTTGTTTATCTTGCCATGCTAGTTGTTATATTCTGTTATCATGCCTATTCCATGTTATTAGTTATCCCTTTTCCTATGTACTTGTGCCTGCACTACAAGCGGCCCGTAACTTGCATTGACGGGGGTTTTGTTTTCTTTTCCTCTTCCTGCAATTTATTAAATTGCATATTTTGGAGAACAGTTGCCTGCTGGAGTTGGAGAACAAACAGTCTGAAGATTACTGCTTTCTAATTGCTTATTGCTTTAATAAACTTACTGTATTGAGACTTATTATTATTTGGATTGGATTTATTATTGTATTGAACTTATGTCTCGAATATTGTTATTTGTTTCCAGATGTTGGGTTATTACTGTATTTGGATATTTTTATTGCTTAATTCCAAGTATTATTGTTCATAAGATTATTATTATTGCCAGCACAATTGTTCTGTATTATTTATATTGTTGAGTTAATCGGATAAACAACTTATGGGTGACATTAGTCATTTGCTGGGCCAATGTTACGTGCTCGTATTCCGTATTTCTGAGAAGCGGGGCATGACAGCCTCTCCCGATCCGAGGCCATCGATGAGAGCTCCACCTCCAGAGCCGTCTCCCTCTTCTCAAGCTCCTCGAGTTTGTGCTTCACCTTCTTATAGTCCTTCTCCACTCGGGCCACCTATCTGTTGGCGCACTTGAGCTCATGCTCATGCTACCGCTTCATTTCCACCCCCTGGAGAGTTGCCTGCAAACATAGGAATAAACTCATCAAGATCATATACGTACCACGACAGAGGCTTGAGCCCACTTGAGGTAGATCAAATCGAACGTCTCATGGGGGAGGCACTTTTTGTCCTTTGGTGGAGCAAGGTGGTTCACCACCTCGAGAGCGACTGTGCCCTCCATAATGGAGTCAGCCACCTTTACGACACAATCAGACTTGGAGGTTTCCTCGGTATTCTCCCTGAGGATGCTTTTGGCCTAGAGGTGGATTGGATGAAGTAAGGACCTGGCCAGCATGGTGACCTTCAGAGCCTCCTCGCTTGGCTGGGCCCTAGGGGAGTCAGGTTGGTTAACAACAATAAGGGCCTTTGACCTTTTGGGTCTATCAGAGCGTCCCTCTGATGACCTATCGAAGGCAAAGGCCGAGGACCTCTTCTTCCCGTTTGGCTGCTCGTCTTAGTGAGCTTAGATAACTTTGTCATCAAGCACAGCTGAATAAAGTAATGTTAAAACGAGGCCAAAGAGTTGACTACAAAAAAGAAACTATGAACGTACTGGGAACAACATTCTTTTTGCACGTGTTAATTAGAAAATCTTTAAAGTAAGTAAATAATTTTCTTCTATTTACACTATGTAAATGTATAGTCCATTTTTTTATGAAACTAACTTAATTCGAACACATATTAAATTTGAATAACATATAAAAATTTTATTAAATAAAATTCCTAAAATCTTTGGTGTGCATTTTACGTGCACACACAAACACAACAAGAATATAATAGGGATACAACAAGTAGTGGGGATTCAAAAACTAACTAGCAAGAAGGAAAACTCAAGAGATCAGGTTGGGTAGCAGATACTAATAGTAGATCAAGTGACTAGTGACATATAAGAGTATCCAACATCAATTGACAGGTATCAAGTATAAGTGTTAAGTAATAAGTCTCAAGTCTAGTGTCAAGTTGTCAAGTACAAGTATCAAGTTGCAAGTGTCAAGTATTATATTCAAGTATCAAGTCTCACGTATTATGTCATCAAGTATCAAGTAAGCATGTATCAAGTAAACATGTGTCAAGTTCAAGCTTCATGTATCAAGTCTTGTAGTTATTACTATCTAGGTAGCATTTCATGCATCCATCTTTTTACTATATGGTTGCTACATACAAATTAGTTACGTTTAGGCCTAGTGGTGGAGTCTATAGGGCGGTGTACTCAGGTATCAAGTATCAAGCAAGTCATGCTCATGAATTGGGTAATCATATAACTAGTTTATCTGTCAAGTCATAACAAGACAAGTCATGAATCATATATATACTAGTTCATGGATCAATAATATACTAGTCCATGAATCGATTTATAATATACTAGTTCATGAGACATGTATCATGTGGAAAACACGGCCCACCTTTCGAGTACACTTACCTATATTGTCCACTACTATGGGCTTTTCCTTAAACCCCGGCTTGTTACTTTTTATTAATTTTTATCAAGCAAGTATGTAAGTGTGCGAAACAAGTCAAGAAATCATAATCATGGATATGGAACAAGTTTGAGATATTTATATAGCATATTCGAGGGTCAACACGAATAAAAATATCACGAACAACGAAAATCTCAAATCTGGACAGCATGACGTTGCTGTATCAAAACTGTGATTTCCGTTGCTATGAAATAGCAAATGTGGATCCATCAGAAGATCTAGAAACTAGACTCCTGCCCGGTTCCAACGCATATAATTAAGGTACATAAAAATTGTGGTAACATGTGTCAAAACAGCAAACTATACAGCTATTGTGTTCGGGCAGAATTTGTGTATACATGTGAAACAGTGTTGAAATAGTGTTAATTAATTATGAGAAAATTAGGGAATGTTCTCTAGGGTGTCCAGCAACAGCATGTAAAATTTCAAGTCTATTAATTACAGGTAGCATAGTTAAAATAATTTGTAAACTAAAGAAGTGCAGCAGTTTTGTGAATCTGCGACTACCGATACAGCTGCAGTAAAACTGTGATATCTCCTAGAACGTAACTCAAAATTCAAAAATTCTGGATGCTATCGACATCTAGACATCTAGAGCTACATTTCATGTTCAGGGCTCAAGATCAGATTTTGACTTTAAAGGGGTCGAAACAGCAATTAACGTTCAGGAAAGCAACAAGAGTGAATGTTTTACATGTATAAGTTGCACGATAATTGGTTGTTAGGCATCTAGATTAATGTGTGATACAAATACGGGATAATGGTTATCAAAACAACAAGCAACATTTATTTCTCAACTCAAATGGGTGCAAGATCATCAAATACAAGATACAACATACATCTACAAATATAGGGTTTCTTAATTTCATATGATCTTGTGGCTAGGAGATAAAATGAGTCCAAGTAATTTTTAATTATAACAACGAAGGTGTTGTGACTCTTAAGATTAAGGAATCGACGATGAAAATTCAAGATAGACAAATGATAAGACAAGAAGGAGTTACAACTACAACCTATTTGCGGTATTTTCAATCAAATGCTTGTACTAGGTCAATAAATTATACAAGGAGAATACTTGTCTTGATTGGATGAGGGCGTGGGTCGACGATCGAGATCGGATGGATCGGATCGGTGCGGATCTTGATGGAAGATCAAGATCAAGACGATCGGACAGCTGGATCTGCTTAGATCTGAGCTGAGGATCACGATCGGATGGATGGCTGAGACCTGATCTGGCTGTGGAGATCAGATCTGATCAAGATCGGATCTTGATCAAATTCGACGGCTGAGATTCAATCCCAACAAAATTGCTGCTTTCCTCCTTCTTCTTCCCTCCCTCAGAATAGAGAAAGAGAGAGAGAGAGAGAACGGCGAGGCGGCTGCGGCGGGGCGGCTGCGGCGAGGCGACGACGATGAGAAGGACGACAGCGGCGCAACTGGTCGGGAAGCGACTGTGGCGGTGATGCTAGCGAGGCTCTGTTCTCGAGTTCAAAAACAGGGGAGGATGGTGCCAGGGATGGGTTCGGAGATGAAAGCGGCGACTGGCGGAGGTCGAGGGTGAAGAGGCGATGGTGAGGCGATGGGTGATGGACGGAAAGGGAGAGATGAGTTGAAGAAGGATTGGGATGGAGGTGAAGAAGATGAAGAGGTAGGGGATGAGGTATATTGCGGGTGGGGTTTTCTTTTGGGGTTTGTACAGTAGGGTAGGGTTAGGGTATAAGATAGGTTTATACATAGTGGGTTATTGGGTTTGGGTAATTGGGTAGATAATCCAATAGGAGAAATGGGTATTAATTTTGGGTTTAAAAATCCAATAGGAGATACTTAAATAGAATAGGCTTTATAAGACATACTTATACATATACATATACATTAAATCATGAACAATTAAAACTAATAGTAATAAAAATAATAATAACAATATCAAAAGAAATAATAATACTAATAACAATAATAATAACAAAAATGGATTTTCAATAAATAATCAAAGATAACAGTAATAAAGTAAAACTAATAATCATATTAGTAACAACAAAAATAATAATAATAATAGCAATGACAATAATAATAATAGTAACAATAATAATAATATGAATACAATAATAAGATTTGAGTTCAGTAGATTCATTAAAATTCATTAAAAATCCAATTCGAAATGACATAATAGATTTGGACTAAAATATAAATAGTCGATCATTTGGAAACGGCAAATAAGGTTGAAATATTCCATTATTCGAAAATAAATATAATTGTTCAAGCAAATATTCTAAATGTAAAGTTCAAGCCGAATTAAACAAATACTGAATTTATAAATTTTAAATACATAAAAATACATAGAAAAAAAACGTATTTACGAAAACAGGGGTTACAAGTGTTATGAATAAATTGTGTTGATGCATCATGTTAAATTTAGTAAATTGTAATTGCAAATATTATGGATGTTAAAATTTTCATTCTCTGTAATGTGATTAAAACTTAGAACTCAAATTGTACAAATTTAGATTGGTATGCATCATGAATGTTAGAATAATGAAACTTGTTATGGAGCGGTAACGCTTAATTCATTTATGAGAGGGTTTTAAATAGTGAGCGAGGCTTGAGAGCTTGGTTAGAGTGTTATTGTTTGGGCGCTTTGTACAATGTTCAAGGTTGCGGGTTCGAGTCTTTGGGGGCTCTATTTCTTTTAAATTTTTATTAAATCATTAAACAATAGACAGAGTCATACAGGGTATTTTGATGGAGAATTTGTCACCAATACTGGGTTGGCATGTTGGTTGTTGGGTATGGTTTCGAGTGCTGAGCGCGCTCACTGGTTCGATCCTGGTTGTGGTCGAATCGTTTTATTTTTTTTCTGTTTTATCCTATTATATTACTTTTAGTTATTTTTATTTTCTTTTTTATATAGATAATATTTAAATTAATATGGTGTATTAATAGGATAATTTGACATGGTTATACATTAAATCAAGGATTATTTTGTGAACAAATTACATTATAAATTAAATTATTTCAAAAAGTAATGTAACACCTCAAATTCCATTTACATGTAATTCGTAGCACAACATGATCTTTTACTTCAAATTCGTACAATTTTACAAGGAAAATAAAACTTTTTATTTACAATAAGTTCTTTACATCAACACAGCGAAAATTAAAAAAACAACATCATGGTATATATACAATTTTAACATCAACAGCTTTAATCATGAAAATAATCTTTAACATCAATTCAACTTCATGCCCTAATCCAAGTCCTGCACTGGAAAAACCGTGGGCACGTCAGTTGCTTACAACCGGCGCAATGTTATAAAATAGCGATCCTCGCTATGCCATAATATAATGATTCTCTTACTTTAGAAACCAAAAACTTGAATGCATAATAAAGTGTAAAAGACTGACTATCCTAAACGTGTCAGTGTATGATATGACTTAATGCCTAATGCAGATGTTATACAACAATGACACTAATGCATACATGTTCAGATTCTATGCATCCCATTCTACATAGGTCCGAGGGCAAACACCTACTTACTCCACATTATAGGGTTTAATCCCCCGCCACTCGGTAACAAAATCAAGTTTTAGACATTACACGAGTACGGACTCCAGCCCTGGAGTCCACCGTCTGGCTATACGGAAATCCTCGTCGTGCGAACATCCCGCAAGTGCCCCTCTAGCCCCGGTATACGCATATACACTGGAGAACGGCCTCCCATCCGCCCGACTATTCATGATCTTAGAGTCCACCGTCAAACCAATTATAGTCCCGGATTTAATTAAGACTCATCTCCATTACAAGCAACCACAGTCCCGGAGTCTACCGTCAAACTGGGTCTATAGTCCTGGAGTCCATCGTCAGACTATATACAGGCGCCCCTCTTACGTTTACCCAAGTTTTATTACATCTTCTCTTAGTTCCTTATCCTTAAGTTTGAAACATGAATAAGTAATACTACTTAGGGCTAGCTTACCCTCCTACTGGTCTTAAACCATACATCGAGAACGATAGACCATACTAGTCCTTTCTCAAAATTCAATTAATCATTATCATTACTTTGCCGGTACCTGGATCTCACTAAGCCTCTAGAGTCAACATCTTTTCATGTTCAACATTATGGAGTACGCATACCTTTATTATTCATATTCTCAATTTTATTTATTCATATTGAATATCTTATTCAATTCTTTCATCCATTTATTTATCCATCATGAAGTAAGCACTTCAACCAAATTATTCATTTTTAATAATTCACAAAGCTCTTTTAATTACTAAAATTCCTTTTCATAATCATTTATACTTCATGTATGATTTTCCAAATACAAAGTTCTTTTAAAACACAAACTCTTCACAATTAATCTCTAAGAATTTCTTATTTCTTGGTTAAACTTGATTTAACTCTTTACAAATCTTTACTCATATATATTCTTTCCTCAAATTCGAATCTAGAATTTATTTAATTCATGACTTTAAAGTTATCAAAATATCTCTTAGAATATTTGATATGGCTAAAATTGGGATAAATCGGAACCTTTCAAATTGGGCATGAATATTTAAGTTCATAGGGGCAAAATGGTAATCTCACATACAGACGGGTCCGAAATGGGAACTGGGTCTCTTCTCTAGGGCCCAATAATTCACGAACGGATCTGTTCAACTGGGCACGAGTCCCAACCCGTTAAGAGCCAGTTCCGAAGGATATGGAGAAATCTTGATTCGTCCTTATCTTTAGGAGGTGGTTCTAACCACTTCTATCCAGCCACACCGGGGAGTAGAGATTCGTTCTTATCTTGAAACAGATCCCTACGGCGACTATAAAAATCCCCCTACCTCCTACCGTTACAAGGTGATCACTCTTTGCCTACCAAAAGCTCTTTCATATTATTTTCTGAGTACTGATAAGAGCGTCGAAGGGTTCGTCGCCGGGATCAACCCCGGTGTTTCGAACTTTGTGCAGGTCAACGGGAGCAGCTAGAAGCTAGCCCAACAATGGTGAAAGTGGTCAGGTTTGACCAATTCGATTCCTCTCGAACTCACAAATTCTTCTGATTGCCCCCACACCGAAATCAGCGACAACAATATTAAAAATAATTCCCAAGCAGTCTATTAATATTTTGTAATATTTATAAGAAGTTTTCCCCCTTATAAAACTTGAAAAGTATAAAAAAATACAAATTTTAAAACATTGTGCACGCCCACGCTTGAACCAGCGCCAAACAGCAAGTAGACCAACGCCCATCCACTGAGCTAACTCAGTTCTCGTGTATAAGGTGTTCTGAGTTATTAAATACACAACTACTATTGTTTCTGACTTTTAAAAATATTTTTGAGATAAAACAGAGCCAACCCCATATTGAACCCGCGACCAAAGAACCCCCAAAGCGCCATGTGGCAGCGCGCTGCACGTTGGCACAAGTGCTAGCCACCAAGGCCAAGGCCCATCACTGTTAATATATGGGTTAAAATTCATTTAACTCCACTCTCTGTTATATCTCATGTTAATTTTATCTTTACATATATTTTACAATTTTATTTGTTTCCCCCAAATTAATAGTTCATAAATTATAACCACAAATCTCTATAAAGTTTTCTCACTGATTTTAATCATAATATAATTAATTTAGGCGTACATTTGTAAATAGTGATTTTTTAGAAACAGCATAGACATACACTTTTGATTTATTAACAAGCTACCTCTTTTAAACCACTAATCAAGATTTTATTTCTTTTTTTATCAATTTCATGAGAATTTTTCCTCTCCTATTCAATTATAATTTTTCCCATTGTTTACCCAAATTTCTTTGCATAAAATAACAACTTTATGAATGAATTTATACTAAATTCATTTAATCTAAACATGATATACTAGTAAGCACCCAACAATACTACAACAACTCAATCTAAAATTTCAATTTATTAACATGACAATTTTATAATAAAATTTTCAACTATTATGCATTTATTCTCATATTTCACTACTACTAAAACTCTAGTTATCAATACAACATGCAACATATCAAATTAGTAATTTAAAGAACACATGCCTCATTTTGAATCATAGAAAAATTAAACATGCATTCTACCATATCTAGAAAGCAAAAGAAATCATCCACCTTATTGATGCAAAAGAAATTAGGAACTCCTAGTAGATTGCTCCTAGCTCCAACAAGATGTGTCATTCTCCTCCCAGCAAAGCAAAACCACAAGCATAGCCTCCTCCTTGAAAAGTCCGAAACCCTCTTCTTTTCTCTCTTTCTTTTCTTTTAATTTAGTTTACATTGTTCCCGAATAGGTATAAGTATTTATAGGGCTTTTTGGGTGAATGAAAAGACCCCCACTACCCACATAATTTTCCACTCCCACAGTCCGCTACACAAATCCACTCACAAACTCTTCTCCTTCCTTCAATTTGGCCGGCCAACCTTTGGGTTGCACACACGTGCATGTGCACCCCACGTGCACACACTTCTCATTCTTTTAATTAATTTTATTGTTTATTTTTAGGCTATTTGTTACATGAAAAGTGTGTAGGATTAAAAAGTGTTCATTTTAATAGTAGAATTAGTTATGGGCTTTTCTTTTAAATAAATTTTCTAGTGGGCTTTAAAATAGACTTTAGGCCTATGAGTTTTTATTAAAAATAATACAAATGTGACAAAATAAAATGAGAATAAAAATGCACATCACTTTTAGAAAATTTTAGAGACTAAAATACATAAAATTTTACGTGCAATGCACGTGCAAAAATATTTTAAAAATTTATTTTATTTTTCTGGGATGTTACATAACTCCCTCCTTAGAATATTTTTGTTCTCGGAACTATGCTTAAAGAGTAAGAAAAACTAAAGAAAAAGATAGTTTATAAGTTTCAATCAAAAAGTTCAGGATGGTCTCTTATCATCCTCTCCTCTGATTCTCAGGTGGCTTCCTCAACCATTTGATTCCTCCACTTGACCTTGACCATGGGTATAGTTTTGTTCCTTAAAACTTTTTCCCGATGATCCGCAATCTCTACTGGGCATTCCTTGTAGCTCAGATCTAACTGCATGCCCTCTAGTACTTCTAACAAGTGACTCGGATCCGAAATGTAACCTCGGAGCATAGGCACGTGAAAGACATTGTGCACTTGGGTTAGCTCTTCCGGCAATTCCAACCGATAGGCTGTCTTCCCAATCCTCTTCAATATCTTGTAGGGTCCCATGTATCTCGGGGCTAACTTCCCTCCTCTCCCAAATCGAATCACACCCTTGGTTGGAGATACTTTCAGGAAAACATAGTTACCTTCTTCGAACTCCAGATCTCTTCTTCGGTTATCTACAGAACTCTTCTGTCTGCTCTGTGCGTCAACCAGCCTTTTCCTGATCAGCTCAATCTTCTCTGAAGTCTATTGCACTATTTCTTGCCTATACATTTGCCTTTCCCCCACTTCATACTAGCACACCGGTATTCTACACTTCCTCCCATATAGAGCTTCATATGGTGCCATGTCGATGCTAGTCTGAAAGCTGTTGTTGTAGGAAAATTCCACCAGAATCTCCTAGCTGCCTCCGAAGTCCAATACAAAACACCTCAACATATTTTCCAACACCCGATTGACCCTCTCAGTCTGCCCATAAGTTTAAGGATGAAAGGCAGTACTGAAGTCAGTCTTGGTTCCCAAGGCTGTCGGAAGACTTCTCCAAAAATGCGATATGAATCGCGCATCTCGATCTGATACAATTGATACAGGAACTCCATGCAGCCTCACAATCTCCCCGATATACAACTCTGCCAACCTTTCCATTGACCAAGTAATCTTCATTGCTAAAAAGTGAGCAGATTTGGTGAGTCGATCCACTATCACCAAAATTGCATCATTCCCCTTGAAACTCCTGGGTAGTCCTGTGATGAAGTCCATGCTGATGTTATCCCATTTTCACTCTGGAATGGGTAACAACTGCAACAATCCACCGGGCTTTTAATTTTCTGCCTTGATTTGCTGACAAGTTGCACACCTTGCAACAAACTCTACTACATCCTGCTTCATTCCTGACCACCAGAAATACTGGCTGATATCTTTGTACATCTTGGTAGTCCCTGGATGCACTGATAAAAGAGTGGTGTGTGCCTCCTGTAGAATGCTCTCTCAGTTCTACTTGATCGCGTACACACATCCTTTCTCCAAACTACAACACTTCGTCATTCACCTAGAATTCTGCCAATTTGCTTGTGCCAACCTGATCTTTCATCTTCTGGATCTCTGGATCTTACTACTGACTATCGATTATCCTTTCTCTCAGTGTGGGTTGAAGTCTCAACTATGCTAAAGACACTCCCAGTCCTTGTAACACGACTTCAATTCCAGCTCGATCAAGCTCCTCTTCGAGTTCCTCCTAAGTCATGATAAAACATGATAAGCTGCTCTTCCGACTGAGTGCATCTGCCACCATATTTGCTTTGCCCGGATGACAGTTTATCTCAGGACGGATATCCTCTAGCACTTCCAACCATCTCCTCTGCCTCAAGTTCAGATCCCTCTGCTGATAAATATACTTCAGGCTCTTATGATCAGTGTACATATTGACCTTCTCTTCCTACACATAGTGCATCCACTGCTTCAATTCAAATACAATCACTGCCAATTTCAGATCATGGGTTGGGTAATTTTTCTCATGAGGCCTCAATTGCCAAGACCCATCAGCTATTACCTTCCCCTCTTGCATCAACACACAGCCTAGTCCGCGATGTGAAGTATCGATGTAGACATCATAGTCGATTCCTGCTCTCGGCAAATCCAGTAATTGGAGCGGTAGTAAACTTCTCCTTCAATTCTTGAAAACTCGCTTCGAACTGGTCCGTCCACTTAAAACTTATATTCTTCCTTGTCCTGTGAGTGGCACGACTATCTGAGCATGGCCCTGAATAAACCTCCGGTAGTATCCCGTTAAACCCAAGAAGCTTATGATCTCCTTCACTGCCTCTATCTTTTGTGGATCAGTGGTCACTCCCTCTTTGGAAAGGATATAACCTAGGAACGCGACTTCGGATTTTTAGAAGTCACACTTTGTTAATTTTGCATACAGTTTTTGTTCTTGTAGCTTCTTCAGTACCTCTGCTAAATGCCCAGCATGCTCTTCCTCTGACTTGGAGTAGACCAAAATGTCATTGATGAACACTACGACCAAGAAATTGATGAATGGTCGCAGGACCCTGTTCATCATGTCTATGAAAATAGCCGGTGCATTTGTTACTCCAAATGGCATAACAGAGAATATCTAGATCTTATATTAGTCACTAGTGTAGGTTTTGCATAACGAGAGATTGAACCCTACAATGAGGAGTACGTTAAGGGCTTGCCCTCAGATCTATGTAGTATGGGATGCATAGAATCCTAACAAGTGCATATTAGAGTTGCATTGTAAATATAAGTGTCTGCATTAGTCATTAGGTTCATATCATACACTGACATGATTAGGATAACCACATTTTCTATTCTTGCATTCATGTTTGTGATTATTATATTGAGTAATTGTTGTATTATTGTATTGCGTCAGTTGTATGCAACTGACGTGCCCACAGTTTTTAAGATGCAGGACTCGGAATAGCGAGCGACGTGTAGATGAGTTTATAATGATGGATGCTACAATATTTTGAATGTTATAAATTTTATTTCTTTCATGTAAATTTTTGCTATGTATTGTAATAAATAACATTGTAATGAAACAGTTTTAAATTCATTGTATTTTTATACAAAGTTGAAGTAAAGATCCTGTTTGTGCTACAGATTACCTATGTTTGGAATTTGGGGCGTTATTGAGTGGTATTAGAGCCGAATTAAATAAGTAGTGCAAAATTTATAAGGAAAACATATTAGGGTGGACATTAGATGTGTGAGTATCAGTTTATAGGGGTCTAAATGTTATAGTCGCATTAACTTACATTTATGTCACTCTATATATACACTGATGTTGTTCTTCTCCTTTCGCTATAGGATGACATATAAACAAAATCCTACGAAGGAAGTGGAAGAAAAATTGTTCTTTGAGGACCCTGAAGAAGAAGAGGAAGATCCAGGAGAAGAGGAAGAACCAAAAGAAGAAGAACAAGAGGAGCTGCCAGAGTCGCATGAAATCACTCCACCCCCGACTGAACCCCATAGTGAATCCACTGACGAAGAGCCAGCTCCGAACAAGAAGAATCATATCATCGCTTCTCTTCGAAAATAGTTGATTATTCACAAATGGAGAGTAACCCACATGGTGGCACACCATGCGGAGGACAAGCAAAGCATTGCAGCTTTGAGCTAGAGGGTGTGGGAACTGAGGAAATGTTGTCACCGGACTGCTCAGCATTTCACCTAACTGGAAAATAAAGCCCAGTGGGGAAAGCAAGAGTGCTACCAATGATATGAAGGATGCAGAAAGAAATAGACGATCTGCGGGAAGAGCTCTGAGAAGCCAAGATGAACCATTGAATTTAATTTTCCTTATGCTTATGGTCGTTTAAATTTATGTAGTAAGATTTGGAGCTTCCCTTGTTTTCTTTATGTATGGATTTTGATGAACTAGTTTTATTTCTGAATATATATGAAGTTTATTCTGGAAGTAAATGAATTGTGTTGGATAATAATGTGGAAAAATCTATATTATTACAATTGTTGACTTGTGAAGTTTTGTAATCATAAATGGTTAGAAGAAGAACCAGGAATAGAGAAGGATACAGTGGAGATGGGAACAGACTCAATTTGGAGACGGAATTGGCCAGGGTATACCAGACCCAAAACACTTTTGTAGCAACCAATGTAAATCGAAATGCTAGGGTGGGGCAGGCAGTTCAGGTCCCAGAAGCAATAAAGCTGGTGGAGTCTTTCAAGAGGATGAAGCCACCTGTTTTCAAAGGCCAGACGGATCTCGATGCGGCTGATGACTGGATCCAACATATCGAAACAGTATTTGAAGTGTTGGAGACCCCAGAAGCTAGTAAGGTGAAAGTAACAACTATTCGGTTGGAGAAAGATGCTAGAGTTTGGTGGCAATCCATGAAGAGAGCACTGGGCAACGATCCAATTACTTGGGATGATTTCTTAGAGGAATTTCGAAGCCATTGCTTCCCAATGGATGTGCAGGAGAAGAAGGCAATGAAATTTCTGAGCTTGCAATAGGGTAATATGTCCGTCAGGGAGTACGAGACAAAGTTCACTCAACTCTCCAGGTATGCACCCGAGCTGGTGATTGATGGAGCCAAGAAGGGAAGAAAGTTTGCAAGGGTTATGAGACCAGGGCTGAGGTCTCGCATGATACGTCTCCGATAGAAAGTTCAACAAACTCGTTAGGAAGGCTGTTGCCACTGAATCAGACATGAAGCAATATCAATTCATGAAAGACAAGAGAAGTAGCTGGAATAGTGGTAAGAGGCCTGCAACATCGAACAAATTCAAGAGACAACCCCCAACGTAGAAGTTCAAGCCGACTGGGGCATATGGTGTTGCCATAGCTGGAAGGCCAAGCAACGGAGGAACAAGGCCACTAGGAATAACATGTTACAATTATGGGGAGTCGGGTCATTACAGAATAGATTGTACCAAGTCGAGAATTCCCATAACTTGTTTCATCTGTGGTAAAGAAGGCAATTCCAATGAGGAGAAAAAAATCAAAAGGGAGCCGATCAGGGGAAGAAATCGTACCGGCAGGGGCGAGTGTTCCTTCTGACAGAAGTGGATGCTGAAAACTCCAAAGATGTCATTATCGGTATGGGAGAATTTGAATAAAATTTATGTTGTTTATTTAAGCCTTGTAATAGAAGAAGTGTTATGTACTGAATGATGTAATTCAATATGTAACATGAAAACTTCTAGTAAATGGAATGAAAGCCACAACTTTATTTGACATTGGATCATCACATACTTTCGTGTCCCCTAAATTTGCAAATGAGTTAGGGGTTGAGCCAAAAAATTTCCCCAGAGGATATTGGCTGTAGCTACTCCTTTAGGAGAAACGATGACCACTGATTGGTATTATGCTGACTGTGAGATCGAGATTGGAGGGGGAGTTATGGAAATTGATCTTATAGAGTTGGAGGTGTTGGGAGTCAATATCATCATTGGTATAGACTAGACGTCGATCTACAATGCTAGTATCGAATGCAAGAGTAAGGAAGTAATGGAGGGCCAGTAGTAACTTTTCATGGGGAAGAAGAAATGCAAGGAGTTGGTGGCAGCCTTATCAAAGAAGAAAATTCCTAAGGAAGTCAAGGAGATTCCTGTGGTCCGAAACTTCCGACGGTATTCTTGGAAGATCAACTTGGATTACCGCATCGTCATGACATGGAATTCAGCATTGATATTCAGCCAGGAAGTGCACGGCGTCTAAGGAAACTTACAAAATGGCACCAGTGTAACAGGATGAAGTGAATAAGCAAATTAAAGTATTATTGCACAAAGGTTTCGTCAGACCTAGTGCATTGCCGTGGGGAGGGCCAGTCTTGTTGGCGAAGAAGAGGGATGGATCGATGAGAATGTGCATCGATTATACGGAGTTGAATAAAGTAACTATCTAAAATAAGTATCCCATTCTGCGAATCGATGATTTACTTGATCGACTTCAAGGAGCAGCAGTTTTCTCCAAAATTGATCTTCGGTCAGATTATCATCAAGATCAGGTTAAGGAGGAGGATGTGCATAAGACGTGTCACGCCCCGCTTCCTAAAAATACGGAACACAAATATGTGACATTAGCCCAGCGAATGACTTGCGTCATCCATAAGCTGTTTACCCATTCAACTTAACAATATAAACAATATAAAACAATTGCGCAGATAATAAGAACAACCACATGAATAATAATACTTGAAATAAGACAATATGAATTAACCAAATACGATAATCCAACACCTGAAAACAAATAACAATATCTGGGTCATAAGCCCAATACAATAATAAATCAAAACACAATGATAATAAGTTTCCATACAATAAGTTCAATGAAATAACATTAACTAGAATACAATAAATCTTTAGAAAACTTGTTCTCCAATTCCTGCAGGTAATTCTCCTTGGTCTCCTATGAACACTTCATCTAAAAAGAGGGAAAAAATTGTCCTTAGAGCAAGTCATGGACAGCAAGTAGAGAAAGCAAAGAAACAATGGAATATCGATATAACAATGAATTCAATGGATCAATAGAAATCAATAACATGGGACGATAGAAATAATCAATATCAATGGGAATCGATGCAATAGTTATATACAATAATTCAATATTCGATGTCAATGTTCAATGGTCGATGTCAATAACACTTAGGCAATATTCGATATCAATAGAAACAATGATGTTCAATATGCAATATCGATATTGTGTTAATTCTTAAGTCTATTAATTTTTAACCTTACTAATGTACGTATTACTGCATCCCATACTACATGTTCGATACATACAATCAATGTCGTTTAGAATCTAGTGGTGAATTCTATATATCATGTGGTGGTAACAATATTGTTGTACGATGCATTATAATGATATACTGGAACGATACACTGAAACGATACACGAAAGATTGGGCTGTCGTAGTCAGCGCTCCAACAAACAATCGATAAAACACTGGCCGACAAAGTCTCTATATTGTTGATGAACCAAATATTATTCACTTTTAGGAGCAATAATCTTAAGGCAATTAGACATTTAAATGCTCTATATGTGGTATTTATGCTTCTTTTCTCTTTTTCCATAGGAAACAACCAAAAGCAGCAAAACGAAGCAGATTCCAGACTAACACAGACTGAGAGGATGATCTACAGGGAACAGCAGAGATCAGTCGACTGACTCTTCAACCAGGCGACTGGGCAGAGAGTTTGACAAGGCTCGGCACAGTCGATTGCTCCCCAAGACAGTCGACTGGTAGGCGGCGAGTCAGAAGATAAGAACAGATGCATCCTCATCCAAATCCGAATCAAAATTAAGTTATCCAAACCCAGGTGTTTTCTGCGAATAACAACTTCTCAAACAATCAAAGCAAGAAGCACGTGGTGAGCAGATAAGGAAGGAAAGAAGAAAAAGAGAAAGAAAAAAAAACGGCTGATGAAGATAAGGAAAGAAATAACAAAAGAAGAGGACTTCTCTGCAAAAAGTACAAACCCTAATTCTCTTCTCTTGTTCTATAAATACCAATCAAGAAAGAAGCGAAAGCTCTCTCGGGAAAAAAAGGCTCTTCCACGTTCCTAAATCACCGAATCGCAGAGTTCCAGAGTCATCAACAAGAAGCACTTTATCAGCATCAAAGAAGAAGAAAGGAGATCAAGTATTAAGAAGAGAACGGCCGGTCGACTGTGTGACAGCCAGCCGATCCATCTAGCCGAACTACATCAGTCTATTCCTTCTCCTTCTAATTCTTTTATGTTAACCATGTATTCAAACTTGTTGATTAATAAAAGTGTTATTATGTGGAACTAATTTCATAGTTGGGTAGATTGAAGCCGTAGTTATGTAGTGCTATATTCTTCTGAGTTCTTCTATTTTACTTATTGATTGAATCTGATTGAATTGATATGGATTTATGATAATCAAACTTGTTCTTGAAGCTCTGAGAGCAGTCGACTGAGGTGAGAGCCAGTCGACTGACATACAGAACTCGAGAATATCAAGTTTGCATTATCATCTATCTGAATCTGTTATATGAGCATATTGAGACGACCCGTATCTCGTGTTCATGACTTGTAACAAGAGAGTCCTTAGGGGTTCTTGGTTCAATCAACTTAAGGGATCTAGATCTGATACCAATTTCTAGGACCTTGAGTGTTTGTTCGTTTCCACTGATCTTATGTTTTCTTTAAGTACAACTTAGTAGATACCATGCTAAACACTTAATGAAAGAAACGAATTAGAGTAGATACCATGCCTGATTCTTGGCTTAGGGAAACAGTACTTTAAGGAGTAGATACCATACCCTTGAAGGGAACAAATATGAGTAATAAGAAGAAGTACAGAAGGTAACTTAGCATTATTGACTATTGGTGGATATCTAAACCCAACTACTTCATAAATATTTGTGATTCAGCATTTCTTAATTTAGTTTTGATCTTTTTATTTCTTTTAGACTTTTTTAAAAACAACTCTTTATGATTCTGATTCTTTTTATTGATTAGTAAGTTAAAGTCTACAATCTCTGTGGGATCGACCCTTGCTATTGCTACGCTGTTATAAACGATTCGTGCACTTGCGAGGTTTTTAATTTGTGTCTAGTTTTATCTATTTATTTAGGTAGCTAGATTGCACAACAAGTTTTTGGCGCCGTTGCCGGGGATTGTCTAGTATTTTAACTTACAGATCAGTAGAAAATTTTTATTTTTTCTTTCTTTCTTTTTAATTTTATTATTAAGTATTTTTCTTTTAGGTTACAGGATTTTGGTGGATGCACGGAAGGAGATCACTTCGTCCAGAGCTACTACCAATTGACGCAGAAACAGAACGCACTTTGCATAGATTAGGTCGACTGACTGCGACCAACCAGTCGACTGCTGCACGAAACCAGTCGACTGCTCAGAGACCCAGTTCACATACAGCAATGGCCGAGGAAATGACAAATTGAGTGCCAATGCAGGACAAATTCACGCCTAAGAATATCGAGCAACCTTCCTGCATTGCGTATCAACCTAATGTCACAGGGAACATACATCTATCTCCTCAGTTACTTAGTATGGTTCCCCACTTTAGTGGCAAGCCAGATGAAGAGCCTCATCTCCATTTACAAGACTTTTTCGATCTTTGCAGGACACAAAGCGTCCAAGGGCTCACCCCTGAGCAAATCAGGTTAATCTTGTTTCCTTTTTCCTTAAAACTTAACGCTAAACTATGGTATAATTCTTTGGAACCAGGATCAATAAACTCATGGGAGCAATTGGCGACAAAATTCTTAAAAGAATTCTTTCCAGCCCAAAAGACCAAACAGCTGAAAAGGGAGATTCAACTCTTCCAACAAAAGGATGGAGATTTATTTTTCGAAGCATGGAAGGATTTCAAGAACAAACTTCTCAAATGTCCTACACACAACATGCCTAAAGATGATCAGGTACAAGCTTTTTATGAAGGTTTAAATGATACTAACAAGGCAATTGTGGATTCAGCTTGCAACGGGATCTTAATGAGGAAAAGAGGTGAAGAGGCCATAGAACTATTTGAAGAACTCAGCGAGAATTCACAACAATTCTCAACAAGGAGGGGTCCTTCGAAAAACAGGGAGTTTACGAAATTTCTAATAGCAATAACCTTCAATTAGAAATGGTAAACATGAATAAGAAAATTGATATGCTTGTTAATGCAATGTCGATGATGGGTGAAGTTAAAAATCAAACAAATGAAATTTGTGCAATTTGTTCTCATGTAGATCATACCACTGATACATGTCCCATGTCTTCTTTCACAGATCAGGAGCATGCAAACTATGTTGGTCGAGGAGTGTTTCCACCAAAGAACAATCCATTCTCAAATACATACAACCCAGGATGGAGAAACCATCCAAACTTCTCCTGGAGCAATAATCAGAATAATCAAGGCACTCAATCTTCACAAGGACATGCACGGAACTTCCAAATGGAAAGTGGGTTTGATAGGCCAATTCAAGAACAGAAGAAGTTGGATTTTGAATCCACCGTTCTTCAATTGCTCCAACAACAACATCAAACAACCAATCAACAAGGACAAGCAATTCAGAAGTTGGAAACACAGATTGGCCATACCAAACCCTTCCTTCGCACGAAAGGCAGGGGAACTTCCTTCGCAAACCATACCAAACCCTGGAGGTCAAGAACAGCTCAAATCAGTAACAACTCTCAGAAGTGGTAAGACAATTGACAACAAGGTTGGAACACACACCGAAGAAACAGAAGAACAACCATCAAAAGTTTTGGGTTCCAACAAGGTAAGTGAAAAAGTAAGAACAGTTGTGCCACCATTCCCTCAAAGGTTAGTCAAGCAAAAGAAAGAACAATATTTATTTGACATCTTTGAAACTCTCAGGAAGGTAGAAATTAATACCCCCCTACTTGATGCTATTAAACAAATTCCTTCTTATGCTAAATTTTTGAAAGAATGTTGCACTCACAAAAGAACATTTCAGGTTAGAAAGGATGTGGCTTTGACAGAAGAAGTGAGCGCTGTCTTATTAAGAAAATTACCTCCCAAACTAAAAGACCCAGGTAGTTTTACCATTCCTTGCAGGATTGGTGAGCACTTCTTTGAGAAAGCACTACTAGACTTGGGGGCAAGCATCAATCTTCTCCCATACACCGTCTATGAAAAGCTAGGATTGGGGGAACTCCAACCAACATCCATCACATTGCAGTTGGCGGATCGCAGTATCAAAAGACCTAGAGGTATTTTGGAAGATGTCCTAGTTCAGGTAAACGATTTCATTTTGCCTGCTGATTTTGTTGTGTTAGACATGGAGGACTCTTCAATGCCATCTTCTCTACCAATCATTTTAGGTAGGCCCTTTATGAGTACGGCTGATATAAAAATTTGTGTTAAAAAGGGTACTATAAGCATGAAAATAAATGGAGAGAAGGTTGAATTTAAAATGTTCGATACACTGAAATTACCACATGATGATCATGAATGCTATAATGTTGATGTGGTGCAGGATATTGTTGATCAAACATTTCAGGTACATAGCATTGAGCCACTACAAGCCACAATTACACAATCTTTAACTTTATCTAATGTTGAACAGGAGTACGATGACTGGGGGATTGCAGAGACAATACACCACCTTGAAACTCCAAAGTCATGCTCAGGTAAGTTTGCACCCGTGTTTAAAAAATTGGTGACTGATGACATTTTTGTTGCTGCAGATAAGTCGACTGGTGGACTATACAAGTCGACTGGTGGACATGATGAGTCGACTGACCAGGCCACAACCAGGAACCAGTCGACTGCACCAAGACTTCCAGACATAGAGCTTAAGCAGTTGCCCGACCATTTGAAGTATGCATACTTGGGCGAGAACCAGACGCTACCTGTGATAATTGCTGCGAACCTGAGTGAACAAGAAGAAGATAAGTTGCTGAGGGTACTACGAGAACACAAAGGTGCAATAGGATGGACCATTGCAGATATCAATGGAATAAGTCCATCCAAATGCATGCACAAAATACTCCTGGAAGACAATGCGAAACCTAGCAGGGAGGCACAGAGAAGGCTTAATCCAAATATGAAGGAAGTAGTAAGAGCAGAGATTTTGAAGCTACTAGATGTTGGTATCATCTACCCCATCTCAGACAGCAAATGGGTAAGTCCTATACATGTGGTGCCTAAGAAAAGTGGAGTCACAGTGGTGAAGAATGAAGAAAATGAACTTATCCCTACTAGAGTGACTACAGGTTGGAGGGTATGCATTGACTACAGAAAATTGAATAATGAAACCAGGAAAGATCACTTCCCTCTTCCTTTTATTGGTCAAATGTTAGAAAGATTAGCAGGATATAGTCATTATTGTTTTTTAGATGGTTATAGTGGCTATAATCAAATTGCTATTGCTCCAGAAGATCAAGAAAAAATCACTTTTACATGTCCTTTTGGTACTTTTGCATACAGGAGGATGTCCTTTGGATTGTGCAATGCACCAGCAACATTTCAAAGATGCATGATGAGTATATTTTCAGACATGGTGGAAAGGTTCATCGAGGTATTTATGGATGACTTTAGTATTTTTGGATCTTGTTTTGATGAATGCCTTAACCATTTGCAGCTTGTGCTTAAAAGATGTGAGGAATGCAATTTAGTGCTGAATTGGGAAAAGTGCCATTTCATGGTACAACAAGGTATTGTGTTGGGACATGTGGTGTCAAAAAGAGGCATAGAGGTAGACGAAGCAAAAATCGACATCATATCAAAACTACCCCCTCCCACTACAGTTAAGGGTGTTAGGAGTTTTCTTGGACATGCAGGGTTCTATAGAAGATTTATAAAAGATTTTTCAAAAATCTCCAAACCCCTTTGTAATTTGTTAGCTAAGGATGTTGAGTTTGTATGGACAGAAGAGTGCACAAATGCTTTTAATGCATTGAAAAATCTTCTCATTTCTGCACCTATTGTCATGGCACCAGATTGGAGCCATTATTTCGAGCTCATGTGTGATGCAAGTGATTATGCCTTAGGAGCTGTTTTAGGTCAAAGAATTAATAAGAAACCCCATGTTATTTACTATGCTTCTCGAACTCTAAACGATGCACAGCTAAATTATTCCACTACTGAAAAAGAAATGTTAGCTGTTATTTTTGCTGTAGAGAAGTTTAGATCATATTTGATTGGTTCTAAAGTTATTGTTTTCACTGACCATGCTGCTTTGAGATATTTGTTTGCGAAAAAGGATGCTAAACCTAGGTTAATCAGATGGGTGCTGTTGCTTCAAGAATTCAATCTTGAGATTAGAGATAAAAAAGGAAGCGACAATGTTGTTGCAGATCACATGTCCAGGCTACTGCAGGAGGAAGAAAGAATTGTGCCGCCACTTAATGAAAATTTCCCAGATGAACATCTATTTGAAATAAACATATCATCGGGACAGTCGACTGGTAACAGGACCAGTCGACTGGTATCTCATTGCTCAAATTTTCCATGGTTTGCTGACATTGTAAATTATCTCACTGCTCATGTTTTCCCTCCAGGTATGACAAGTCAGGAACGAAAGAGACTGGTAGCTATGTGCAAGCACTATTATTGGGATGATCCTTACTTGTTCAAATTTTGCCCTGATCAAATTATAAGAAGATGTGTAGCAGAAAAAGAACAAATGAATATTCTACGACATTGCCACCAATATGCATGTGGAGGACATTTTGGACCAAAAAGAACAGCACTCAAGGTATTGCAATCTGGATTTTATTGGCCTAAAGTATTCAAAGATGCTTTTTCTTTTTGCAGGTCTTGTGACAAATGCCAAAGGACAGGCAACATCTCCTCTAGAAATCAAATGCCACTGCAAAACATCCAAGTGATCGAGCTTTTTGATGTTTGGGGAATCGACTTCATGGGTCCCTTTCCTAACTCATTTGGTTATTTATATATACTTGTTGGTGTGGATTATGTGTCTAAATGGGTTGAGGTTGTCCCCTCAAGAACTAATGATCACAAAGTTGTTGTTAAGTTTTTGCAGGAGAATATTTTCACTAGGTTTGGGACACCACGAGCAATAATTAGTGATGGAGGGAGCCACTTCAATAACTTTCCGTTTGCTTCTTTGATGAAGAAATATGGTATCACACATAGAGTGGGCACCCCATATCATCCTCAAACTAGTGGGCAGGTGGAAATTAGCAACAGAGAAATCAAGAGCATTTTGGAAAAGACAGTCAACACAAGGAGAAAGGATTGGTCGCTGCGCTTGAACGATGCATTGTGGGCCTACAGAACCGCATACAAAACACCCATCGGCATGTCACCATACCGTTTGGTTTTTGGAAAAGCTTGTCATTTACCAGTAGAATTGGAACACAAAGCTTATTGGGCCATTAAAAGGTTCAATTTTGATATGAAACAAGCAGGTGACAAAAGAAAGTTACAACTGAATGAGCTTGAAGAGTTGAGGCACGACGCATATGAAAATGCAAAACTGTACAAGGAAAGGACCAAGTTGTACCATGATAAACAGCTAGCAAGGAAGGAGTTTTATGAAGGACAGAAGGTACTAATATACAACTCAAGATTAAGACTTTTTCCAGGCAAGCTCATGTCAAGATGGTATGGGCCATACATTGTCACAAGAGTCTTTCCACATGGCGCGTTGGAGGTCCATAGCCAAGAGAAAAATCAAACATTTAAGGTGAACGGGCATAGGGCGAAGCCTTACATGGAGATGAGTCTAGAGCCGCACGAGGAAGATGTGAATCTTCAAACCATTCAATACATCGCATGAACTCATCATGTCTAGCTGAAGACAGAAAACACAGCGCTTATTGGGAGGCAACCCAATTTTCAGGGGAGTATTTACACTTTCCCTCTATTTTCTTTTATTTATTCATCTTTTATTTTCATCTTTTATTTTCAATCTCTCCTTCCTAGATGGTGACACATGCCTATTTTTAAATTTTCTTTCGAACATTGAGGACAATGTTCCATCTAAGTTTGGGGGTATTAGTTAGTTATATTTGGAGTCTTTTGAATTTTTTTTTTTTTTTTAGGATAAACAATTTCTTATAAAGTAATAGTAAGGATACTTATTTACTTTAGGATTGTTGAGTTTCATAATGCCTTACAAAATTATATGAGTCATGCGATTATACATAATACACAAATGTGATACTTTTTCTGGTGATTATCCCCTTTAGATCTAGTCCTAAATTGAGTTTAAGTAAATAGAGTGATAAAGTATATGTATATATATATTTGAATAAAGTCAATCTACTCCAATGTTTTGGGTGCTTAGTAACTAGGGGTATTCATCACCAATGTTTACCTTTACGTCAAACGGCAACTTGAAATATGAGTATGCAAAGCACTTTAAAGTTTGTGACTTGCTGAGTAACCGGGTGGATTCATCACAAATGTTTTGCATTCGCGTCAAAAGGCAAGTGACAATTTTAGAGAAGAGACAAAAAAAAAAAAAAAAAAAAAAAAAAAAAGAAGCTCTAGTTTGCTACTCGGTTTGTAGTAGAGAAAAGGGATAATCATAGATGAAGTTGTTACACACTATAACTACATTAATTGCATGACAAATATGATTGAGTTTGGGGATTATGGACAAATAATTGCACTGGAGAAAGTGAGTATGTTTAATTTTACTTTATCTGAAATTGTTTACATTTTTATATGTTGATGCTCACATAATAAGAATACGTGGTGATCGAGAGTATTATTATTTCCCCTTTGTTCATAATTCTAGTTTGCTTGAGGTCAAGCAAAAGCTAAGTTTGGGGGTATTTGATGAACCAAATATTATTCACTTTTAGGAGCAATAATCTTAAGGCAATTAGACATTTAAATGCTCTATATGTGGTATTTATGCTTCTTTTCTCTTTTTCCATAGGAAACAACCAAAAGCAGCAAAACGATGCAGATTCCAGACTAACACAGACTGAGAGGATGATCTACAGGGAACAACAGAGATCAGTCGACTGACTCTTCAACCAGGCGACTGGGCAGAGAGTTTGACAAGGCTCGGCACAGTCGATTGCTCCCCAAGACAGTCGACTGGTAGGCGGCGAGTCAGAAGATAAGAACAGATGCATCCTCATCCAAATCCGAATCAAAATTAAGTTATCCAAACCCAGGTGTTTTCTGCGAATAACAACTTCTCAAACAATCAAAGCAAGAAGCACGTGGTGAGCAGATAAGGAAGGAAAGAAGAAAAAGAGAAAGAAAAAAAACGGCTGATGAAGATAAGGAAAGAAATAACAAAAGAAGAGGACTTCTCTGCAAAAAGTACAAACCCTAATTCTCTTCTCTTGTTCTATAAATACCAATCAAGAAAGAAGCGAAAGCTCTCTCGGGAAAAAAAGGCTCTTCCACGTTCCTAAATCACCGAATCGCAGAGTTCCAGAGTCATCAACAAGAAGCACTTTATCAGCATCAAAGAAGAAGAAAGGAGATCAAGTATTAAGAAGAGAACGGCCGGTCGACTGTGTGACAGCTAGCCGATCCATCTAGCCGAACTACATCAGTCTATTCCTTCTCCTTCTAATTCTTTTATGTTAACCATGTATTCAAACTTGTTGATTAATAAAAGTGTTATTATGTGGAACTAATTTCATAGTTGGGTAGATTGAAGCCGTAGTTATGTAGTGCTATATTCTTCTGAGTTCTTCTATTTTACTTATTGATTGAATCTGATTGAATTGATATGGATTTATGATAATCAAACTTGTTCTTGAAGCTCTGAGAGCAGTCGACTGAGGTGAGAGCCAGTCGACTGACATACAGAACTCGAGAATATCAAGTTTGCATTACCATCTATCTGAATCTGTTATATGAGCATATTGAGACGACCCGTATCTCGTGTTCATGACTTGTAACAAGGGAGTCCTTAGGGGTTCTTGGTTCAATCAACTTAAGAGATCTAGATCTGATACCAATTTCTAGGACCTTGAGTGTTTGTTCATTTCCACTGATCTTATGTTTTCTTTAAGTACAACTTAGTAAATACCATGCTAAACACTTAATGAAAGAAACGAATTAGAGTAGATACCATGCCTGATTCTTGGCTTAGAAAAACAGTACTTTAAGGAGTAGATACCATACCCTTGAAGGGAACAAATATGAGTAATAAGAAGAAGTACAGAAGGTAACTTAGCATTATTGACTATTGGTGGATATCTAAACCCAACTACTTCATAAATATTTGTGATTCAGCATTTCTTAATTTAGTTTTGATCTTTTTATTTCTTTTAGACTTTTTTAAAAACAACTCTTTATGATTCTGATTCTTTTTATTGATTAGTAAGTTAAAGTCTACAATCTCTGTGGGATCGACCCTTGCTATTGCTATGCTTTTATAAACGATTCGTGCACTTGCGAGGTTTTTAATTTGTGTCTAGTTTTATCTATTTATTTAGGTAGCTAGATTGCACAACAATTGTTCACTACTCAAGTCAATCCATTAAACCCCATCTTGTTAATTATTTTATCGATCCAATAATACATTATGTAATTTAGAGACATTAAATGAAGGATAGTAACAATAGAGGAACAATAGGATGATAAATTTGGATGAAGCAAATAGAATGATGAAAATAGAACATTAGGATCATGCAATGCAACATATACACTTCGATTCATACGATACAATGATATAGGCATAATTCTATTAAGAAAACCTGGAAAACGAAATTCTGGACACCAAGAGGTGACTGTACAAAAATTAGTTTTTCCGCTGCTATAGAAATCAAAAACTGAATCCGTCAGAAGTTCTGGAAACTAGACTTCCACACGATTCCAACGCATATTTAAAATACAAAATCTGACAACAATAGCTAGGTCAAATACAATATTCTTTACTGATTACATGTTCTGACTGAATTTCGACATCAAGTTGTTATATCTTTAGAATCAGCGAAAACTCAATTATAAATTCATAAAAAATATTAAGTAGACTCCTAAACATGTTAGCTATCTGGAAATTATCAGAGCATTATTCCAACATTAACTTAGCCTTTTAATAGTTTAAACATGAAAACATACATGAATATGAAATTCTGGAAATAAAACGCAGCAGTAGTAAAATCATCATAACTTTTGCAATACAACTCGGAATTTAAAGATCTTAGATGTTTTGGAAACTAGATACATATGGCTACAGCTCTTATTCAGAAAGTTATTAATTTTATGTCAAATACTGGGTCAAAAACGTCTCACAAATTTCTGACAGACAATAAAAATACAGATTTTCAATAGATTTCATGAAATAAAGCAATCTAATATGACGAGTTTCACTTCAATTTGTCAATAAATCTTATAATCGGCATGGTAGATACAATATCATGATAAAAATCATCAAGAATATACACATACACTAATTTAACGACAACAAAACATCAGTCGATCATCCAATCACACAACCTAGCAATTAATTCTACGATAAATTATTTGTGTGTTGTTTGTATGAATAAAACCAACTATCACTACTACATGGATGCATGAAAGATTCAATTTTTTGAGTCAAAAAAGGCACGAAGTCGAGGATATTTGGGTTAGCTCGTGTAAACCCTCAATATATTCAATGAAAGAGGAACAATAGTATACTATACGGTGAACGATTAGGATCTATTTGTAAGAATTTCAATAAAAACTTGAATTTGATACAATATTAATTCAAAAGGAAAGTGAGTTGCCTTATGGACTATTAATTCGAATACCAAAGAATAACAGGATGAGAATTCCGAAGCAACGAACCCACAAAGAAACACATACGATGCATGAACTCACAAACACACACATGCACAAGAGACACCAAAGCAATAACAGCAAACAACAGCAAGGGCAAGGAGCAAGTCGACGGCAGTCGAATGGCGGCGGCGCGACGAACGGCGGGTCTGGCGGCACGTCGAGCGATGAGACAGGGCAGCGTCGGGCTCAGGTCTGCTGTTGTCGACGGGAAAGGGGAGCAGCAGAGGGGGCGTCGAGTGCCGGGTTGTTGGGTCTGGGCGTCGCTGGGAGGTGGTAGCTGGCGCTCGAGGAAGGGCGTCGGAGCTCGATGACTAGAGGTTGGATCATCGGAGGAAAGGAGGTCGGGAGAGAAGAAAGGGCTGACGGTAGAGAGGAGAGAGAGAGAAGATGGCCATGGTTTTAGGTTGTATTCTTAGGGTTTGCATTAGGGTATTATTTATAGGATGCAAATAGGTTGTTGGGTTAATGGGCTAGGATCCAATAATAATAGGTTTGGGTCTAGAATAATTGCAATTGGGTTTTGGGTTCAATAAAAGATTGATTTGAAGACAATATGGTTAAAATAAAATACTTACAATCAAATAAAAAAATGGGATCAACAAGAAAATAGCCCAAGAAGAAGAAAAATAGTACATGAACAAAATCTAATTGAGATGATCAATAAAAATAGAGTATTTTATTTAAATACAAATAAAATATTACAATGAAGGAAAAAATGAAAAGAACGAAAATAGTAGTTAAAAGACGACTTTCCAAACTCGTCATGGGCATTACGAATTCTTAGTTATGCCTTTTAGAGTGACGAATGCACCAGCCATATTCATGGACATGATGAATAGGGTCCTGTGACCATTCATTGAATCTTTCATCATGGTATTTATTGATGATATCAGAAGAAGAGCATGCCAAACACTTAGTAGAAGTGTTGAAGAAGCTACAGGAACAGAAACTATATGCCATGCTATCCAAGTGTGACTTCTGGAAATTCGAAGTTGCGTTTCTTGGTCATATCGTTTCTAAGGAGGGAGTGGCCACTGATCCACAGAAGGTAGAAGCTGTGAAGGAATGGACAAGACCCATATCAGTGAAGGAGATCAAGAGTTTCTTGGGTTTGACCGTTATTATCGACAGTTCATTTAGGGGTATGAAGATATTTGCCAAGAGATCAAGTATCACCCTAGAAAGGTGAACGTAGCAGAAAATGCACTCAGCCGGAAAAGCAGTTTATTTTGCTTGATTACAACTCAGAAGAAATTAGCAAAAGAATTCGATCGAGTTGGAATCGAAGTTGTATTGCAAGGACTGGGAGCAACGCTAACACAATTGATACTTCAGCCTACGCTGAGAGAGCAGATTGTCGACAGTCAGAAATCCGATTCAGAGATTTAGAAGATGGAGAAGCAAGTTGGCGCTAGCAAATTGTCAGAATTCCGAGTAAAGAAAGAAGTACTTTGGTTTGGAGAGAGATTATGTGTACCTGATAAGGCAGAATTGGGGGAGAATATTCTACAGGAGGCACACACCACCTGGAAGTACCAAGATGTACAAGGATATTAAGAAGCATTTCTGGTGATCAGGAATGAAGATAGATGTAGCAAACTTCGTAGCTAGATGTGTGACTTGTCAGCAGATCAAGGTAGAGAATCAAAGACCTGGAGGATTATTGCAACCGCTGCCCATTCTAGAGTGGAAGTGGAAAAATATCAGTATGGAGTTCATCACAGGCTTACCTACAAGCCCCAAGGGGAATGATGCGATATGGGTAATAGTGGATCGACTGACCAAATCGGCTCATTTCTTGGCAATGAAGATCACTTGGTCGATGGAGAAATTGGCCAAATTGTAAATCAGGGAGATAGTAAGACTGCATGGAATTCCCGTAACAAATGTTTCAGATCGAGATGCATGGTTCACGTCCCATTTTTTTAGGAGTCTTTAGGCAGCTATAAGAACCAAGACTGATTTTAGTACTGCCTTCCATCCTCAAACGGATGGGTAGACTGAAAGAGTGAATATGGTATTAGAAGACATGTTAAGATGTTGTATAATGGACTTCGGAGGAAGCTGGGAAAGACACTTAGCTCTGGTAGAGTTTGCATACAACAACTTTTATACTAGCATTGACATGGCGCCGTATGAGGCTTTATATGGAAGAAAGTGCAGAACGCCAGTATGTTGGTATGAAGTGGGAGAAAGGCAAATGTAAGGACTAGAAATAGTGCAACAAACTTCGGAGAAAATTGAGTTGATCCGGAAGAGGCTGGCCGAGGCACAAATCAAGCAGAAAAGCTATGCAGATAATCGGACAAGGGACTTGAAGTTTGAATAAGGGGATTTTGTCTTCTTGAAGGTATCTCCGACGAAGGGTGTGATCCGGTTTGGAAAAGGGGAAAAATTGGCTCCAAGGTACATAAGGCTGTACAAAATACTGAAGAGAATTGGGAAGACAACATATCGATTAGAATTGCCCGAATAGCTAGCCTAGGTGCCCAAAGTTTTCCAAGTGTCCATGTTGAGGAGTTACGTTCCAGATACAAATCATAACTTATCGGAAGTACCAAAATACTTGCAGTTGAACTTGAGTCACAAGGAACGACCAGTGGAAAACCTAGATCGACAAGAAAAGGTTTTGAGGATCAAAACTATACTCATGGTCAAGGTGACGTGGAGGAACAAATTGGTGGAAGAACCAAGATTCCTCAAATCTAAAAAATTCATCCTAAGAGAGATAGCTAGGGTGCCCAGCACAATTGGGCAGTGATCAGAAGCAATCATAGGCAGGGAAGGTTGGATACTGTTGGGGAAAGTAGTACTCCATGCTTGTGTTATTAGAAACATTTCTAACCTAGCCATGGGGTGATTACTTGGAGCATGTGTACTTCCTGCCTGAGAGGGGCATATTAATAAGATTAAGATTTACCACAATATCAACAAAGATCCTCATGTCTCTAAAGGAGCCTTTCTGTAACCTCCGTTCCCGAGTATACAGATTCTCTTTTCTTTTTCTGTATTCTTGTATTTCAATTTCTTCTATAAATTATGCTATTCTCTTGAACCCAACAAAGCCATTCTATCATATTATTACTATTTATTATTTGTTTTATATAAAGTCCAATCTTATATTTTTATTATTTATAAATATTGGAAGCCCAAACCAGTTTGATTTTATTATCATTATTATTATTTTTCTAAAAGCCCAAGTTCAGCCCACATTTAAATTAATTTGATTATTTTATGAAGAAGCCCAATATAAAACCCAAACCCTAGTCTACCCTAAACCCATTAACTCAATTTCCCATAATCTACTAATCTCCCCAGATCAAGCAATCTCTTTCACGATCTCCCCCACTATCTCCTAACTACCCCGATGTATTCACCACATTATTATATTATTATAGTATTTAACTCCCCCCCCCACACATACTCTCTCCCCAACCCAGTCTCTCTCTTTCTCTCCCCTTCCTCTGTTCCGAAAACAAAACAGAGCAACCCCCTGCTCGCCATTGTCACCCTCCCCTGTTCACCTCGCGACCCCTGTCGTCCTCCTCCTTGTCCTCGACTCTGCAACTGCCTCCCACCACCCTCGAACCCATCTCCCTCGTCTACCGTGACCCTTCACCGCTCAACTACCCCCTTTGTTCTTTCACCACCTTCCTTGCCTCCAGCCGACAGCAACCCTGACTGTCGACCACTCCCCTGCCTCCGCCACCGCTGCTCTCCAACCGCCAACAGCCATCCCCCTGCTCATCGCCTCGCTATCCACCATCGTCTTCTTCCTCCGCTCTCGCCCGTCAACCACTGCAGCCTCCATCATTGCCGCCTTCCTCCAGTCGCACCCCGTTCCTCCCCCTCCAACCGCCCTCGCCACTCTCCCTCCTCGCAACCACCGGAGCACCCTCGTCATCATCATCATCATCATCTTTGTCTTCCCTCACCATCGCAGTCACCGCCCCGACTGCCTCCAACCCCCGTCGACCCTAGTACTGCCATTGCCGCTCAACCTCGTAGCACGTCCTCGTCACCTTTGCTCAGTTGCTGCACTCATCCCGAGCACCGAACAGTCATCGCCCGCTTCCTGACCACCACAGTTGCCGGAGCTCGACCTTGCTACCACTAGTTGCTGCCATTCCGAGTTGTTGTTGCCGTGCCGTTGTTGCTGCTTTGCACGTGACTTTTGATTGCATGTGTATTCATCTCCGTTGATTGCACGTGCGTAGTGGATTGCACGTGTGTTTGTGTCCGTTGTTGTCATTGTTGCACGTGTTGCCATCGGGACGTTCTTCCTAGATTCTCTTATTATTATCGGAATCATCGTCATCCCTAAGGCAAGTACCTTGTACATTTTATTGTTCCGTACAAGCATATTGTTTAATCTGCCGCAATTAGTAATTAGATCATTGCAGTTGAAATTTTTTATTTGTGTAGTATTCATGATTCGTGATTAGTCATTATATTGAATCGAATCAATCTATTTTCCTCAATGATTCGATGCCCATCAAAAGATCATAAATATCGATTTGTATGTTTCTGCCCTGCTATTTTCTCTGACTTGTAGCTAGATTTTGACCTAGCTACTGTTCCAATTAATTAGAACTTTATGAATAAAAGTTTTAGCCCCCTGATTCTAGTTTCCAGAACTTTTGACGGATCTGGAAATCGATGTGTGGTTTGCAAGATATACTATTTTTAGTGATGTGATGTTTTTAATTTCAAATTAATATTTTGAAGCGTATTTTCCATATCAACTAATTTAAATACCATGCTAAATGTATAATTAAGATATGATATTTACCAGTATGTTACTAAATATGATTGGGAATTTTATGATTTTTATGAGATTTTTAAATAATTTTATAATCGATATACGCACATGAGAATTTGACTCTGAGTTGCTTCCTACGCAGTAAACCCAATAAGAAATGTCTGGTAGACCTCGCTACTGTATTTATAACATGTCGTGTGAATATGCGTTGGAATCGGCAGAGAGTCTAGTTTCTAGAATCTCTGACGGATTCTGATTTCCTCTCCCGCAGTAGCGAGAAAGTTAATTTTTGTACAACAAGATACTGATATGCAGAATTGTGTTCTCTTGCTTTTTAAATATAAATGTATTAACTTTGTATCTATGAATTGCACCATATACCAACCATGCACAGCCATTGGTACCTTACTGTTACTATTCCTTAACACTGTTCCATCAACTGCATATGCATGATTCATTGTGCTAAAAGAATAACAAGCGGGGGTAATAAGGGTAACACATAGTACTGGACACTATAGGAAAGTGTACTCGGAAGGGGCCCATATTTTCCGTGTTACAAGTTACCGACCAAGTTACCGGCAAAGTTACCGACTAAATTTACCGACCAAGTTACCGTCCAAGTTTACTGACCAAGTTTAACGAACAAGTTTTATAGTCCTGAGAAGACCCGAGTACATGAACTTGTAGAATTCACTATTAGAGTCTAAATGTTAACATGTTTGTATGCACCCGAACCTGTGGTATGGGACGCAGAATTGCGTGCATTAGCTAGAATTGATTAAATGAATAGACTTAAGATTTACACTGAGCACTTGCATATTCCTGTTACATGTTACATGTCCCGTTACAAGTATATGATTCATGTTCATTAGTTCATGATTCCTGTTTACAAGTTATATGCCCGATACCATTTTCATGATTCTTGTTTATAGTTAAATTGCATGATCCTCGTTTACATGTTGTATCTTCTGTTACATTACTTGATCTTATATACCTGATTCTCATGTTATATTCCTACTCTTGTTCATTTGCTTGTACTACTTGCAGTCTGTTACCGACTCTAACGGGTGTTCTCCTTCCTAAATTCGAGTTGATGAATATACAAGAGTGGAAGAGGAACTGCCAGAAGGTATCAGTGACCAGGTGTTCTGAAGAACGGAGATGGATTCCATTCTACTTTACTGCTTTATGTTTTATTTCTGGTTACATTTGTTTATTGCAAACTCTGTATTCCGGGCATGTTGTCCCGTAGTTATTTATTTATGGATGTTGGTTATGTATGGACTATTGCATGATCAATTTATGTTATCCACATTTATGTGATTATAATTTTGCCTGCGTGGTCGTATTTATTTTCATACTAGGTATGCCCGTGGGCACGTGCCTACGGCACGTATTCAGAATGATACAACATATGAAAAATCATGTAAACAGTAAGGGATGATTTATATAGATGTTTATTTGCTAGTAGACGTTGATGTATTGATATACTTTGAAGTAGGATTATGAAGTGACCTTGATGTTTATTGGTTTGTATATTGCAGTATTATTTGTCAGCTGCTCGGGATTCAAAAATAGTATTGTGAATTTACAACAGTAGTGAATCAGAAATTCCTTGCTATGCGTGACTTGAGCATAAGAGATTTCTTTTTTAAGTTGGAGTCTAACATAAGTAGCAATTCATTTTTTAACTGCACGAGTTACGGTTAACGCCTCAAACTGCATGAGTTAGTTCTCCCTTGTTTGTTTTTTATGTAGTTAACCATGTATGAATTTAAAACAGAAAATTTGTTGTGATGAATACGTGAAGTGAAATTATGGCAAAGCAGATCAAGATACAATTTTGCAGCTACAAAAACCCGGAATACAGGGATTAAGCATGGATTTTTCCATAAAAGCACGTTCAAGCGAGTCAATTAAAGAATTTGCAACGATCTTTCAAAGCAGAAAATGCCCAAATATTCAAAAAAAGCATAATCCGAAATTGCATAATAAAAAAAGCATTCTAATCAAAATTAACTCAGTGAAAATTCTAATCTAAAACAATTACTCAGTGAAGTATAATACAATTAGATCAAATATGGTAATTCAAAAGCAATTAAATGGAAGTGAATGTTATTGAGTTATGAAAGCATAATCCGAAAAAAACATAATTAAAAATTTGAAATAAAAAAAAGCACAATCTAAAATTGCATTAAAAAAATCATTCACAGATTTTTTTTTGTGGACAAACCTGAGTAAAAAAAAAGAGAGACGAAAGAGAGAAAAAATTATATGAAAAATGAGAAAAGAGGGGGGAGCGAGAGAGAGAGAGTCATAAATCAATGAGTTGTTTTGTTTTGGGGGGAAATATTGAATTTGAGGGGGTGAAAAATTTGAGAGGGAAAATGTCTTTTAGGAGCATAAATCTAGACCGTTGATTTTCTTCCAAATGAATGAGAGCCACTTGATAGCTTTCTTTTTGTTTTATTATATAGATTGTTGAGTTGATTATAATAGCTTATGAATGATGTGAATATATCATTCGCTGGGCCTCAGTTACGTGCCTGTGTTCCCGTATTCTGGGAAGTGGGGTGTGATACTTTCCCTGTGTTTCTCTTCTGACCAAACATTGTAACATTGAAATCTCCACACATAGTCCGACTAGGGCATAAAATGGGTATTCTCTGTGTAATCTCATGCCAACAGAGGTCTATATCTTCTTTCTCAAATGGGCATATGAAGTTGTGAGCAACCATCCAATGTTTGTAAGTCTATCTCTTAATGGAAATGATACTAAAAAGATGTCCATAGCTGAATTGAAAGCATCATATAAGTTATCATTATAGCCCAGCATCACCCTCCCGCGACTATCAATAGCAACTGGGATTGCCCATTTATTAATAACAGGCTCTCCAATGGAATTAAGGTTCCTCTTACTAGGATTAGTAAGCTTGGATTTTTTATATATATACAAACTATTGATAATTTGGCCAAAATAATACCCTAATTGATCGAAGAACACTTCTCAAGACTTCCTAGTCCTCTTAGATTCCAACATTCTATCCTCATTGCAACAGAAATAACACAACAAGCAAAAACAATAGCTAAAATAAGCAACATACCTAAAACGAAGGTTAATGAAACTCATCTTGAGGAAGTAGTTGGCTTGGAGAGGCCAACTGCATTCTTCTCAGAGTTCTTATCCTTTGCAATGACATGGGGCCCTTTAGCCACAATCCCTACTGACTGAGCAACACTAGCTCATCCGACAGAAAAATAAAAGAATTTTAAATTTTTATACCTAAGCTTGAAGCTGACTTATTCCTGCTCTTTGTTGAGGAAGCAACTTTCTTTGCAGACATGTTCACCAGGGTTCTAACAGAAAATGAACCTCCAAATAGATGGTGCAATGTATTCTTGGCAGTCTGGGAGATGCTTTTCTTGACTTTGTTCATGGCTGCCACCTCTTCAAAACTAGGAGGAATGTCAATGTGGGACTCAAAGGCTACTACTACTTTGGTCCTCTTGGGCTACTGTGATGGGCCTGATATCTCTGCAAGTATAGAGTACATGGATTTAGGAATTCGAGTTCATTTTACTTCCCAAATGACCTCCTTCACATTTGTTGATTCTTGGTTTTGAGAACTACAACACAATGCAAAGTTGTCTATCACTTATATATTACAGGGTGTATCAAAGACAATACCATGATGCAATATACAAAGGCAAAGCTGATCCAATGAAACTCTCAAGAGAATTGATCAATTCACAAAGAACTTAGTTCAAGCCACATTTAATCAAGCAAGCTTCAAGACATAAAGACAATGGCTTAAGCTCAAGTTCAAGACAAGACTAAGTGCTTCAAAATGTTTTGTATTAAAGTGTCTTATAACAAGTATAATTTTTATTCTTTGAGTCTTAGAAATATTGTAATAGCCTTGTCACACACACACACACTCAAACATATCTTTTAATATTTGTGTGTTTTTACAAAAGTTAAAAGGTCTAAATAAGCTTGAATAAGATCAACTGTTGAGTACTAGTCGACCATTTTTCGGAACCAGTCGACTATCTTAGTACGAAACTGTCTGAACTCACACAAGCTCTGACCAGTCAACTTATTATGGCACCCCAGTCAACTGTTCAAGCCGTTTCGACAGTTTTCTGTTTTTAAAACTTCTTTTTCTAATTCAAAATCTTTATTTCCATTGGTTGATAGTTGGTGCAACTGCTTCTCAACGTCCAGTGATTCTAACTCTATAAATAGAGTGTAGAAATCACTTGGTAAAGGTTACTCATCTTCAACAAGCTTTCAAGTCTTCATTTTTTCAAAAAGAGAACAAAAGTTTCAAAGCATAAAAATTCTCTAAAGTCTTGGTTCTCTGAAAATCAGTCTAGTATAACATCGAATTCGTTTTAGACTGATTTCAGAAGTTGACCTATTAGCTTCTATACAAAATCACAAATCACAAACAAGGCTATAGGTTGTTGTAACTCTTTTGTTGTTGTTTTTCACTCTCGGGTTGTGAGAGTGGTCCTCTCGTTTGGATAGTAGGGCTCTTGGTTGTAGAGTCGGGTTTTCACTCTAGGTTGTAGAGTGGGTGTGCTCTCTCTAGTGGTGAGAGAGGTCTACGGGTTTGGCAAGATTGTTGTCAAACGCCGTAGGGTATTCTTATATTTTTTCAAGAATAGTGGAAAATCTCAAGTGGGTTGCTTGGAGACTGGATGTAGGTCGGGGGACCGAACCAGGATACATCGCTGTGTACTCTGTGGTTGACTCTCTCTGTGGTTGTATTTTCTTCACTTGCATTTCAATTTTTCTGTGTTTTATTTGAAAACTTGTCTGGCAAGTCGACTGAGTCTCCTCTGTAAGTCGACAGATCAGACTTGTATAAAATACTCTTCAAACACTTGTCTGGTAAGTCGACTGAGTTTCCTCTATAAGTCGACTGATCAGACTTGTATAAAATACTCTTCTTATCTGACGCCCCAGTCGATTGTATTCTATTTTTAAATCGACTGGACAGAACGAAAAGTTCATTTTCTTAATTAATTTTTATACAAACATGTTATAAACTATTTTTTGATAGAATTCCTAAAGTATCTTATTTTAAAGTATTTGGATGCAAATGTTTCATTTTAAACACGAAAGATAATTTAGATAAGTTTGATCCTAGATCTAATGAAGTTATCTTCATTGAATACTCAAATAGGAGTAAGGCATACAAAATCTTCAAAAAGTCAACTTTGACTATTGAAGAATCCATGCATGTTTCATTTGATGAATCTCTGACTTCATTTACTGTTATTGAAGATGATGAAACTGATTCATCACCTTTAAATAACGTAATTAAATCACTAGAGCAAACTACCCTAGCGGATAAGTCGACCGATAAGGAAATCAAGTCGACTGGTGTGAATCGGTCGGCTGATGGACTAGTTAAGTCGACTGATCCTGTTGTGATGACTCAAACTTTACCAAAATCTTTTGTTGAAGTTAGAGATCATCCTCATGACTTAATAATTAGTGACATCTCACGTGGTATTCAAACAAGATCTCATATTAACATGATTTCTCATACGGCTTTCTTGTCAGATTTTGAACCGAAGAATATACAAGAAGCCTGTGAGAATGAATTTTGGATGAATGCCATGCAAGATGAGTTAAACCAATTTATAAGAAATGATGTATGGGATTTAAGTTCCACGACATCTTGACCATACTATAATTGGTACCAAATGGGTATTCAAAAACAAGTTAGATGAATCAGGACAAGTGGTTAGAACAAGGATAGATTAGTTGCTCAAGGATATAATCAAGAAGAAGGCATAGATTTCGATGAAACATATGCTCCTGTTGCTAGACTAGAGTCAATTAGGATCTTACTATCTTTTGCATGTTTTATGAACTTTACACTTTTCTAAATGGATGTTAAAAATGCTTTTCTTAATGGTTTTATAAAGGAAGATATTTATGTTAAGCAACCATCTGGTTTCGAATATGAACAATTCCCAAACCATGTTTTTAAATTGAAAAAGGTTTTATATGGTCTTAAACAAGCACCTCGTGCTTGGTATGATCGATTGAAGACCTTTCTTATAAAACTGGTTTTGAAATAGGTAAAGTGGATACTACCTTGTTTATTAGGAAAATAGAGACCGATATCCTAATCATACAAATATATGTAGATAACATAATTTTTGGCTCTACTAATAGTAATCTCTGTCAAGAGTTTGCTAATACCATGAAAAATGAGTTTGAGATGAGTTACATGGGTGAACTCAATTATTTCCTTGGACTACGAATAAAGCAGTCACATAATGACATATTTATTAATCAAGAAAAATATGCTAAGGAATTACTCAAACGGTTTGGCATGGATAGCACTAGTAGTAAGACCGCACCTATGGCTACTACTACTACACTTGACAAAGATGAATTAGGTAAGAGCGTCGATCAAAAACTCTATCGAGGGATGATTGGCTCACTCTTATTTTTACCGCTGAATCTGGTGTGGGGGCAAACAGATAGTATTTATGGATTCTTAGGGGAACCGAATAATCAAACCTTAACTTCTTCCACCGGAGTTTGATCATTGACTCCCGCCGTTCACCTGCAAAAAATCCGAGACACCGGGGTTGATCCCGGCGACGCACACTCCGACGCTCGAGTCAGTAATCAGGAAGATTATGAGAGAGCATAAATTGGCAAAAGATTGATTACCTCTTAATGGTGGTGGATGAGGGGGTATTTATAGCCGCCTTCAGGATCAAATTAGGAATGTAATCCCTAGTGAAAGATTAGGAATGTAATCCCTAATTCGTAGTGAAAGGATAGATAAGAATCAGGGTCGTTGATTAGGATTAATCAGAAACCCTAATTCTATCCTGTTGGACCGGGTCAGCAGCGGGTTGAAACCCGCACCCAGTTGAGATGGATCCGTTCGCGGGTTGTTGGGTCTCTGGAGAGAAGACCCAGTACCCACTTCAGACCCGTTTATAGGTGATATTACCATTTTACCCTCAGGCTTTAAGATTCACGCCCGATTTGGACGGTTCCGATTTAACCCTATTTTTATCCATATCACGAGCCCCCCACTCCCGAAGACTGAGTTTGATCAGCCTTTGAGGAGTAGTTGTGTTGTTTTAATGGCTTGCGGAGTTGTATCGGAGTCTAAATAGGAGGTGTCGGGTCCTTGCATAAGGTAGTATGGTGACTTTCCGAGTTAGTTGTGCGCTCTAGGTTGTTCTTGAGCTCTTCTGGACTTCCAGCATTTTCCCTTAATTTTTATCTATTTTTCGATCCATTTATTTAGTTTTGCAAAGAGCTGATTCGTCGTTCGGGGGTCTTAATCAACCACTCTAGGCAATAATCACTTACTCAGGAGCTCAAAAATATTCCCCGAATTTATAATTATTTTCTAGAATTTTTAATTAATTTTTCCAAATTTTTAATCATTTTTCGCAATTTTTAAATAAATAAAACGATTTTAATAAATAAAAATTAATTTTAAAGACCGAATTATGTCGTGGCGCTATCTGGGCCCTCCATCAGTGTTGAGAATGATTTTCTGGAGGATCGGGCGATCTGGGTAGTTCGGCGAGTTTTTTCTTTGTATACGAGGGTTGGCACATTGGCACTTCGGCTCGGATCCTCGGCAATCTGCCGAGCTACGTGGCACGGTCTGTAGCGTCGATTATGGCGCAAATCCCAAAAAAAATGCTATCTTTTCGTTTTGTGGATGTGGCATGATCTGAACCGTCCATCATGTTCTAACACGTTTTTTGACAAGATCCAACGGCAGAGGAGGGTCGGCACCATTTTTCTTCAAATGTGAGGGTCGGTACCTCGTCACCTCGGTTCGGTGACTCAGTTGCTCGCCCCCCAGTAGCTCGGTGGTTCAGCGTTAGCTGGTCGGTAGCTCGGCTTAAACACTCCGATGGCTTGGCTCCTTGTCCTCTGCCCTTAGTGGCTCGGTGGCTCAGCATAAGCTGTTTGGTACCTCGGCTAAGCGCTTCGGTGGCTCGGTAGCTTGGAACGAATGGTTGGGACTCATGGCTTAACCTGGGACGTTCATCATGACACGAATTGCGAGGTTGGAGGTTCAGATCACGAGAAAACGTTATCTTGTCGTTTTGTGGGCGTGACGTGATCTGAGCCATCCATCATGTTTTGACGCGAATTTTGAGGCAATCCGACGGTAAAACTGGCTCGGCAGTATTTTTCTCCATTTGTGATGGTCGGTACCTCGTCACCTCGGCTCGAGAGGATAGTGGCTCGGTGGCTCGACCGAATGCTCCGGTGGATCGACAGTTCGGATCGAGTCTTCAAACCACGTGGTGAGATCTGAGACGTTTATCGTGGCGCGTATCATGAAGTTGGAGGTTCAGATCACGAGAAAACGTTATCTTGTTGTTTTATGGGCATGGCGTGATTTGAGTCGTCCATCATGTTTTGATGCGAATTTTGAGGCGATCCGACGGTGAAACTGGCTCGGCGGTATTTTTCTCCATATGTGAAGTCGGTACCTCGTCACCTCGGCTCGAGAGGATGGTGGCTCGGTGGCTCAACCGAACGCTCCGGTGGATCGGTAGTTCGGATCGAGTCTTCGAACCTCATGGTGAGATCTGAGACGTTTATCATGGCGCGTATCACGAAGTTGGAGGTTCTGATCATAAGAAAACGTTATCTTGTCATTTTGTGGGCGTGGCGTGATCTGAACTGTTCATCATGTTTTGATGCGAATTTTGAGGCGATCCGACGGTGAAACTGGCTCGGCGGTATTTTTCTCCATATGTGAAGGTCGGCACCTCGTCACCTCAGCTCGAGAGGATGGTGTTTGGGCAAAATGACGAGCCTTTTCCTTGAAAAGCGCTTTGTCGTTTTACCTTCCCTTAGTGGGCCCTTAGACATTTCGAAAGCCCAGCAGTCGCTTTCCTGGTTATAAATTCTCACCCCCCTCACCCTTTGGTTCATTTCTCACTTTCACTCCCAAGTTTTCACTTTTGCTCTTAGTTTGCTCTGCTAGCGGCGATTTGTACTCCAAGGCGGTTGTGCTAGCTGTCGCGTGGGCCAGGCGATTTTCGGTGAACTATTTCCGACCGCGAACGTCACTTCAAGGTTACGTCACATCAAGGTCAGTCCTCTTTGCCTTAGATTATTTATTCGAGATGTCAAGAGTGAACTCGGGGAGCGAGGCATCATCCTCGGGAGGTAGAAGCACCGAGGAGAGGAGGGAAGTAGTGAGCCATAGGAAGGGGAAGGAGGTAGTAGGGTCGTCCGTGGCCGAGGAGAAGAATAGAGTTGTGGCCCAGTCTTCGATAGTCGAGGAGATTGTGGAGCTGGAGAGACGAGCTCCCAAGTCGGGTCGGATGCCTGGCCCGCTGTCAGGTCATGCCGGAATTAGGCAGTACAGCGGCGATCTGCTGGAGAAGGCGATCGTTGGTCGCTCGGCGACTTATGAGGAGAACGCCCCGAGGGAGGTCACCGAGGTGGATGACCTCGCTTCGGTATTATCCGAGCAGGATCTCCTCCGGATCAGAAAGGGGTTCGCCATCCCTCCGGAGTACAGGCTGATCCTCCCCGGCCCCGGGATGCGAGCGAACACTGTCCTGTCACGGGACACGTGCGTCTTCGACTTCGACTCCCTGAATGCTCGCCTGTGCTTCCCTCTCCACCCCTTCGTGTTGAAGGTCCTGCACTGGTACTGTCTAGCCCCCGTGCAATTCATGCCGAACACTTGGCGGCACGTGCTCGCCTTCTTGCTTCAGTGCCGTATCGCCGAGGTCGAGCCAGACATCGTCATCCTTCGAAGTTTATACCGAATCAAACGGATGAGCAAGCTCGAGCCTCGCTACTACCTGTCACCTCGGCGAGGCGTTAAGTTAATAGAGAATCCGGATTCGATAAAACATTGGAAGGAGAAGTTCTTCTTGCTAAGGGGGCCTTCGAGATTGGACTTCCCGACTCGGTGGAAGGCAGAAGTACCTAAGTTTGCAAGGGTCGACCCGGTGTTGACTCTTGCCGAGGAGGAGGTGGCGGACAAGCTGATCGCTCTCCCGACACTGAATTGGAGAGAGATGACCGAGGAGGTGCTACACGGGTCGGGCCTTAGTCCGATCGACTCGAGTACGCTCCTGACATCTCACTGTAAATTATTTTCTTCAAATGCCTTGTACATTCTTCTAATTTTTTCTTTTGTTGCTTTGAACAGAGGCGCCGAAGATGGACTTTATGGGCATGATGACTGAGCGAAGCAAGGTCGCAGACGGCAGGAAGAGGAAGAAGCCGAGCACGGGTCTTATGTCTGGCTGACCCACCAAGGCTCCGTCGGTTGTTGCCAACCCTACTCCTGACCCTTCTGCCCCGTCTCCGTCGGTGGCCGTCCTTCCCGACCCTTCTGACCCTGCCCCGTCCGCCCCGCCGAGCGAGCCTTGAATTTCGGCGGCACTGGCGCTCCAAGCCCCGCCTTTGACGCCTCAGGCCGAGCAGATCTTGACCGAGGCCCACAAGAAGCTATTCGTCCCCGACTGGCGGGTGAAGAACCACGACGGCTTTCTTGGTGATTCGCAGATGTGCATGCAGACCGTCAAGCATCTTGCGACCCCAAAGGACCAAGCCGCCCTGAAGGCGGGGATGACCGGCGATGACACCTACGAAATCGCTCGGTCGCTTATGTCGGTAAGTCTTTTCTCTTTGAAAATTTCTAAAGTCCACAGCACGGCTTTTGCTACGACCTAACTCTACTTTTTGCAGGCCACTTGTCACTTCGACCACCTCGTCCAAGAATTCGCTGAGCAGGAGAGGGAGTTGAAAGCCCTCAGTGACAAGGACAGGGCGGAAAGGGTGAGGGCTGTGAAGCAGCTCGACGCGGAGCAGCATCGCTCGGAGGCCTTGGAGGCTCGGGTCGCAGAACTCGAGGCGGCCTTGGAGCGAGCGAACGAGAAGCTCGCTGCGGAGGTCGCCAAGGCTGACGAGGAGAGGGCCGCAACGGCGAAGGCCTTGGAGGCGGTGAAGGCGAAACAAGCCGTGGCGGTAGAGAAGGCGAGGAAGGAGATCGAAGCTGAGGCGAAGACGCACATGGCCAAAAACATGGAGCTGTCTTACACGAGAGCGCTCGACCACGTCGAGGCTTGAGTCCCAGGCTTTGAGAGGGTGGGGTACCGCCTGTGGCCCGGCGCCGAAGACGAAGGCGAAGAAGAGGAGGGAGAAGAGGAGGAAGAAGGGAAGGGGGGCGAGCAGCCGGACGGTGAGGTGCGTGTCGACCCCCAAGCCGGGGCGACGGGGGGCGAGGGGCCATCTGCCGTGGCGCCTGTGTCCGAGCTGCCGCCCCAGGTGGACCCTTGGTCCCCTCACTTTTGTAATAGTTTTTTTTCTTTTTCTTCTTCTTCTTTTATTGTACTGCCTTATAGCGGACTGGCCACCGCTCTTTTGATGTGAATATATATTGTCCGAACTCTTTTCTCGAGTGTTGTCCAAGTGTTGGGTTTTCTTTTCGAAATTTAGCAAAGTGTTTGGCTCGGAACTTCTTTGAAGTTCGGCAAGGGTTGGGCACTGGCTTTTATCTTTTTGTGTTGATATGCTTCCGCCTTTCAGGTCGTCGAACTTAGTTCGGACACTGAAGCAGCCCGCCTTCGTGCAGAACTACGGAAGCGGTCTCGCGAAGCTTGTCTCGAAGGCGAGGTGGAGTTGCTCAGGAGGGTGTTATTCAACGTGGAGAAGGAAAAAAGCGAGTTACTGGCTGAGGTTCGTCATTTGCAAATAGCCGAAGAAGAACTCTCGGCGAAGGAGGTTGAGTTATCCTCGGCGTTTGCCGAGCGCGACGAGCTCGCTTCGAAGGTTGAGCATTTGAGAAGGGTTACGGTCGACAAAAGCATCGAAGTGACCAACCTTCGTCGCATCATAGCTGACAGTGCTGGTGACGCAGGCTCGGCAAAACTTCCTCGGTTCATGATATCGGTGAAGGATGACACTTTGAAGGATAGGATCGTCAAAATTGAGGAGGAAGTCGCTCGCCTTAAACCTCAGCCTGTGAGAATTAATGTCCGAAGCACTTCGTGTACTCGCGAGGAGAGCGAGGGGGGGATCTCCTTCTACGAGCTCGCGACTCGTCCACCTGCCGTTAGGTGGAGTCCAGCCGATGCTCAAAGCAGCGTGGCTATTTCGTCTAGTGGAGCCTCGGTCGGAGCCACAGTTAGAGGCAGTGCCGAAGAGGCATCTCGGTTCGTCGGTCTAGAGATGAGCTCGGAGGTTAAGTGATGCCGCCCTCGTGTTTCTCTGAACCGAAACGTCCCTGTCCCGAAGAAGCACTGAAAGAGTTGTATTATGCTTTTGAGTTTTTATATCACCTTGTTGTAGTAGCTTGGTCTTGTAATAACATTAAAGTTCTTTAATAAAATCAGAGTTTGTGCGCTCGAGACGTACTGTGGTTACTCCAATTTTGAAACGAACCATAAGAACCAAACGTTAGCTTGTACAATCATAGAGGCGAAGAGGCGAGGGTTTGTTTCTGAGGATTGGGACGGGAGCCCCCTGCACCGGCATTCTGAGGCCCGGTTTGACCTCGAGGGGGTTGAAGATTCTAAGGAGGAGGTTGGTCCTACTGCGGGGCTTGATCAGGTTGAGGAGGAAGTCCCGCCGGCTGGACGGCTTGGAGGGGGATCTCCTGTTGTGGTTGAGGAGGAGTGGGTCCACGGTTGGACCCTTTGGATCTTAGCTTTCGGGGAGGCATGGCTGGAGGTGATCTTAACCAAGGGAAGAGGAAGGATTTCTATTTTTGGGTTCCCACAGACGGTGTCAATCTGTTACCGCTGAATCTGGTGTGGGGGCAAATAGATAGTATTTGTGGATTCTTAGGGGAACTGAATAATCAAACCTTAACTTCTTCCGCTGGAGTTTGACCGTTGACTCCCACCGTTCACCTGTAAAAAGTGCGAGACACCGGGGTTGATCCCGGCGACGCACCCTCCGACGCTCAAGTCAGTAATCAGGAAGATTATAAGAAAGCGTAAATTGGCAAAAGATTGATTACCTCTTAATTGTGGTGGATGGGGGGTATTTATAGCCGCCTTCGGGATCAAATTAGGAATGTAATCCCTAATTCCCAGTGAAAGGATAGATACGAATCAGGGACGTTGATTAGGATTAATCAGAAACCCTAATTCTATCCTGTTGGACCGGGTCAGCAGCTGGTTGAAACCCACACCCAGTTGAGATGGATCCGTTCGCGGGTTGTTGGGTCTCTGGAGAGAAGACCCAGTACCCACTTCAGACCCGTTTATAGGTGATATTACCATTTTACCCTCAGGCTTTAAGATTCGCGCCCGATTTGGACGGTTCCGATTTAACCCTATTTTTAGCCATATCACTTATATATAACTGCTTAGACCAGATATTATGTTTAGTGTATGTTGGTGTGCTAGATATCAGTCAAGTCCTAAAGAGTCTCACTTAAAAGTTGTGAAACATATTTTAAGATACATTAAAGGCACATCTGAGTATGGTTTATTTTATCCATGCACCGATAACTTTCAACTTTTGTCGTATAGTGATGTGGATTTTGCTGGCAGTAAAACTGACCGTAAAAGTACTAGTTTTACTTGTCACTTTTTGGGACATTCACTAGTATCTTGGTGTAGTAAAAAGCAAAATTCTGTATCCCTATATACTACAGAAGCTGAATATACAGCTGCAAGTTTGGCTTGTGCCCAAATTTTGTGGATGAAACAAACCCTATTAGATTATGGTATTTCATTTTCACAACCTGGTATTATGTGTGATAATACCAGCGCCATTAATTTATCTAAAATTCCGATTCAACACTCACGTACGAAACACATTGATATTAGACATCATTTTCTACGTGATCATGTTTTAAAGGGAGATATATCTTTAGACTTTATTTCTACTGATAAACAAGTAACAGATATCTTTACTAAACCACTTAAGGAAGAAACTTTTATCACCTTAAGAAGAGAACTAGGAATTTACAGTTTTCATGATATTTCTTGAATTTTTATCTTGTATAAGTCGACTTAAAACTATGTTTTAGTCGACTGACCAAGTATTTTTCATTGTCTATTTTTGACTGAATTTTATGCTCTGGAAAGTCGACTGTGAACAGTACCCAGTCGACTGACAGAAGTATTACTTGATATTTTCGTTTGTTTTATTTGCTCTCGACTAAGTTGACTCTTCCTCCAAAACCAGTCGACTGTCGCGACATCAGTCTGTCTTTCTGATTCGAAATGACGCACTTTTTAAGGCATTTCTCTTTACCCTTTCTTACCCATTGACTGATCCTATCCTTTGATTAACTCCAGTCTTGATCACAACCCTCTATTCTAAGTAAAACCCTAGTTTTTTTTTACTTCTCCTCTTTCACTTTCCCTTCTTTTCATTGTCTCTCTCTTTGAAGAAATAGACCAGTCGGCTGCTCCTCAACCTGGCGATTTTAGCAATTTGAAGCTCAAAATTGAAGATTTCGTTCAGATTTCGAGTTCATTTCACTTGCCGAAGTCTATTTTCGAGTTGGTTGAAACTTTGTGGTTAGGGGTGGCAACTGGGCCGGGTCAACCGCCGACCCACCCGCGACCTGGCCCACGAACCCGGCCCGCTTAAGAGATTCACGGGTTCGGGTCGAACCCGGTGAACAGTACCGGGTCGACCCGGGTCGCAATTTACGCGAATCGAATTCGCGAAACCCGGCCCGCGAACCCGTTTAAACTGCGAATTAAACCCGCTAACCCGCGGGTCGACCCGCGTGTGTCAACCCGCTCGACCCGTACGGGTCGAACGTTCGACCCGTGATGGGCCGACCGTTCGACACGCGGGTCGAACGGGTCGACGCACGCGGGTTCGAACCCGGGTCTGTACCGTTGGGGCAGCAAACGGCTCTTAGAGCCGTTGCTGCTGCCGACCGTTTCTTTTTTTTTTTTTTGTTTTTTCCCACTAATTCACCTATAAATATCCCCTAAAATTCTCAAAAAAAATTACACCTCACTCTCTTACTCTCTCTACTATTATACACATTTTAAAGAAATTTTTGAACAATTGTAGTGTTCATCAAATAATTGTACAAGGAGGCATATACACGATCAAATTTCGGTCGTATCGGAAACAAAATTCAACGTCTTCAACGTCTTCAACTCTCTTCAACTCTCAACCTCTTCTCAACTCTTTAATTGCGGAATCGGCAAAGCGCTCCTCCATCTTTTAGCTTTTCTTCTTATTTTCACGGTTTTTTTTTACATACGCGTATTCTACGGTGAACGGTATCAAAATTTCTCTACCTCTCTTGTTAAATTTTTTTTTGCGTTGTAGTTAAAATTATTGTTTGTTTTTTGAACTTCTCTATCTCAACCCTCTTGTTTTTTAGATTTTTTTTGTATAATTCACCGCTCGGTCCGCTCCTACATTGTAGAATTTTTTTTACATATTTTGAGCGCATTACCACATTATGTCTAGATCACGCGGTAGCGGTCGTAGCGGACAAGATTCCTCCTCCTCTTCACGTAGGCCACCAATTGTCCCAATTAGTGAGCCCGCCTAAGATTACATTGATCCTACTATAGAACAATGGGGTACACACGACATGGATGTTGTAGGTGACATTCAATTAGAAGAAGAAGAAGAACAACAACAACCCGAAACCACACAACCCCGTAGTAGTAGGAAAAGTAGAGGAGAAACTAGCGATTGGCACAAGTTTTATGAGTATATCCCGGACGAACATATTCCGGGTGTAGGTTTGAAAGTGTGTAAAACATGTAGCAAAACATACAAATTCAAGAGGGGTGACGGCACCGGTACAATTAGTAGACACATACAACATAATCACAAAGAACTTCTTGATCAAATACAAGGCCAACAAAAAATTAACCCTAGGACCGGTCAAGTAGATAGCCACCCTTATGATCCCGAACTCGTTCGTCGGGAAATGGCCCGATTAGTCATTAAGGAAGAGTTGCCATTTTCCTATCCCGAGAGTAGGAACTTGGAAAATTTTAATCAAACGGCCTTAAACCCTCATTTTAGAAGAATTCCGAGAAATACTTGCAAATCGGATTGTTTTAAAATGTATATTGAAATGAAGGACGTGTTGATTGCAATTTTATGGAGTTTAACTTCTAGGGTTAGTTTAACTTCGGATTGTTGGACGGGTGTCAACAATATTCCAACGATGGGAATAACCTGTCATTGGATCGACAATGATTGGATTCTTCAAAAAAGAATCATATCACTTGCGTCGTTGTCGTATCCCCATAGTGATGCTGAAATAGCAAACCGTATTATAGAAATTTGTGATGTTTTTCATATTCGCGATAAAATTATGGCTATTAGTTTTGATAATGCATCTAACAACAATGTAGCAATTACTACTTTAAAATCTGTATTAAACCCTTTATCTGACAATATTTTTCATGTTAGATGTGCATGTCATATTATAAATTTATGTGTTCAAGATGCATTAAGAATAGCTGATCCATATATAGTTAAAATTAGAAATTGTGTACATTTCATTGCATTAAGTCCAAGCATTTTACAAGAATGGAAAGCTTGGTGTAGGGTTAGAAATGTTCCTTTTAGAAAATTTCCAAAGGATGTTAGACACCGATGGTCTACTTTTGATTTATTGAATGTTGTCACCGATTATAAAGCAGTTGTAAATAATTTTTGTATCGCAAAAAATATGCACAATTTTGAAATGACTCCGCCCGATTGGTATTTTGCCGAAGCTTTGTTGAAATTTTTAGAACATTTTAAAACCGCAACTTTAAAGTTTTCAAAAACATATGAATCTACTTCTAGTAGCATTTTTATTGAATTAGTTAGCATGATGCAAATATTTAACGAAATGTTAAATGATCCCTATATTAGTGACATTGTAATACCTGCATTTCAAAAATTTTTGAAATATTATTTTCCTCCTCCTATGTTGATTTGTGTTGCTATTGTTATGGATCCTCGTATCAAATTAGAAGGTACGAAGAATTTGATAGAAATGTTTTTTGCATGTTTAGATAACAATGTAGAATTAACAATTGATTGCGCTACTTTTTTAGTTCAGTTTGAATCTACATTAAATAACTTGTATGATTATTATGATAGACGTTTTGCTTCTAGTAGTACAACTTCTGTAGTTAGTTCTTCTTCTGGTAGTTCTAAAGGTAAGGGTAAATGTAGAATTGGTGATAGAACATTTAGTCTACTTGAACAAATTCAATCTAAAAAACCTAGGACTAATCAACCAAATGAATTAAATTGGTATAACCAATAGATATTTTACAATGGTGGAAAGAACATAAACACACTTTTAGTATTCTGTCTGTTATGGCTAAAGATTTGCTAACTCCTCCTGTCTCTACAGTTGCCTCTGAGAGTGCATTTTCTACGAGTAGCAGGGTTCTATCTGATTACAGAAATCGGTTGAAGCCCGAGTCGTTGGAGATGCTCGTTTGCACAGAAGACTGGCTGAAGGCTGAAGATAGGACGCAAGGGAAAGCACTATCAAGTTCTACAAGTGGGAGCAACTCGCCCGAAGAACAACAACAACAACAACAACAATAACAACAACAGTAGCTTTTCATCTTATGTTAAATTAGAAAAATTGTAGTCAATTAAAATTGTACATAAGAAATATGTTATTGTATAAAACTTATTTGTGAATTGAATTCTTCATTTCGTTATAAATTGTTCAAATTGTATCACTTAAATTCATATGAATAAAATTTCAAAATTTGTTGTCAATTTCACTCTTTCAATCTTATTATTATTATTACGGTTTTTTTTTGTTTATTAGTATTATTACTTACTTAGTATTATAATTAAACATCATTTGGGGATATTTGATTCAATTTGAAGAATTGTAGTATTATTACTTATTAGTATTATTACTGAATTACATACGTAGTATTATAATTAACCAAATTTTGGGGATATTTGAAGAATTGTAGTACAAATACTTATAAGTAGTATTACTTAGTATTAATATTTTTTAAGAAATGTAATATTCATCAAACAAAAATATGGTTGTTTGTATAATTGTAATATTGTATACATCATTTATAAAATTATTATTATTATTAGTTCAATTTAAGCTACAAAAAAAAAATTAAAATATATATTTTATTAAACGGGCCAACCCGCGGGTCGACCCGGCCCAACCCGGGTTGAGCCCTAAAGGGTTCACGGGTTGGGCGGGCCACCCAAATGGGAAATTGACCCGGTCCGACCCGGCCCGCATAAGAGGCCAACCCGGCCCGAGCGTGCCAACCCGCACGGGTTGGACCCGGACTGGCCCGTTCGACCCGTTCGCCACCCCTATTTGTGGTTCTCTTTCTATCTCCATTGTTGGTTATAATTTCTTGACCTCTTTCCCTTTTAGAGTTGAATCATGCCTCCAAAGAGAGCTCGTGGTTCTAATGTAGAGGAAGGTCAATCCTCTAGTAACTACCTTCAATATCTTAGGAACCCCAAGCTTATTGAGAAATTCTTTCTCATTTGTCAGATTGCTATCTTTCCGGGGAGATTTGTCAATTTTCCTGATTTAGAAAGGTTCCTTTAGCCCCATTGTTTGAACAATGTGGGTTATTTAACTTGCTTTCCATTATTAATCAACCTTATTACTATCCACAACTTATATATTTGTTTTATACAAATATGAGAGTTGCCACTTCCGAGGATGGTAACGAAATATTTCTTACTACTACGGTAAAAAATATTCGTATGAGGTTAACTCCTGAAAAAATGGGAATTATTTTGGGTATTCCATATGAAGGGTTAGATTTAGGGGAGATTGATATGGGTGACGACTCAATCTTTTCAAAAATCTTCTTGCCAAATCGTGGTCCCCCAATGACTAACCAATCAATTACACCACTTGCTAAGCTAGTTGCAAGAATTTTATCGTATAACATTATCCCTAAAATGGGGAGTTACAATCAATTTTCCCACGAGTTGCAACAAGCTGTTTATGCGATTTTTGGCAACATCCAAATAAATTGGAGTCGAGTCTTTTTCAATCGTCTCCATAAGGCTCATACTTCTTTTCTTCCTTTTGGTGCAATACTTACTAATGTTTTCAACTTCTTTGAAGTTGATCTTACTTATGAGTCTAGTGTTGTCACTCATTATGAGTCTTTTGATCGTGCGATTTTAGCTCGTATGAAGATTCTTCACTTTCCTCCTCGAAGGAATGTCCCTCCTATTCCTTTAACCACTTCAGGTCGTAAGTCTTCTGCCTCTAGTTCATCTCGTCCTAGAGCTTTCTTTTCCGATCCTAGGAGTCTTTATCATTCTGTCAACTATCTCATGGATCGTCAGGATACCCTTGAGGCCAGTCTTGCTCACCTAACCCACTTGTTCACCCAACAATATCCACCTCCTGCCTCTCAAGGTGCTGATGACGAAGATGAAGACCGACTTATGCATTTTCTATTTTTTCTTGTAATTTTTTTATTATGTTTTATGTATTTCACTTTTATGCTGTCTTTGAAACCATGTACTTCAATTTCATATGTATAAATTTGTTATGGTTTTTCCATATGTTTGGTCTTTTTGTTTCCATTATGTTATTGTTTCTTTCCTCTTTCTATTTTTTGTTGATGACAAAGGGGGAGAAAAGGCTGTGTAAGGCGTAAGACTGTGGTTTTGTGGTTTCGTGTATGTTTTGTGGTTTTGTGTGCATATTTTTTTTGATGTGCATGTGCATGTTTTTGTTGTATATTTTTAACTTGTGTGCATGGTGTACATTAGTTAGGGGGAGGTTTTTATCACATGTTGTAATTATTATTATTGTAAGTCATTGTGTTGTTATCATCAAAAGGAGGGAGAATGTTGATTCTTGGTTTTGATGACTACAACACAAAGCAAAGTTTTGCTATCACTTATATATTGCAGGGTGTATCAAAGACAATACCATGGTGCAATACACAAAGGCAAAGTTGATCCAATGAAGCTTTCAAGAGAATTGATCAATTCACAAAGAACTTAGTTCAAGCCATATTTAATCAAGCAAGCTTTAAGACATAAAGACAATGGCTCAAGCTCAAGTCAAAGACTCAAGTTCAAGACAAGACTAAGTGCTTCAAAATGTTTTGTATTAAAGCGTCTTGTAACAAATGTAATTTTTATTCTTTGAGTCTTAGAAATGTTGTAATAGCCTTGTCACACACACACTCACACATATCTTTTAATATTTGAGTGTTTTACAAAAGTTGAAAGGTCGAAATAAGCTTGAATAAGATCAGTTGTTGAGTACCAGTCGACCATTCTTCAAAACCAATCGACTGTCTTAGTACAAAACTGTCTGAACTCATATAAGCTCTGACCAGTCGACTTATTATGGTAACCCAGTCGACTGTTCAAGCCGTTTCGACAGTTTTCTGTTTTTAAAACTTTTTTTTTCTAATTCAAAATCTTTATTTATGTTGGTTGACAGTTGGTGCAGCTGCTTTTCAACGTCCAGTGATTCTAACTCTATAAATTGAGTGTAGAAATCACTTGGTAAAGGTTACTCATCTTCAACAAGCTTTCAAGTCTTCATTTTTTCAAAAAGAGAACAAAGTTTCAAAGCATAAAAATTCTCTAAAGTCTTGATTATCTGAAAATCAGTCTAGTATAACATCGAATTCATTTTAGACTGATTTCAGAAGTTGACCTATTAGCCTCTATACAAAATCACAAATCACAAACAAGGCTATAGGTTGTTGTAACTCTTTTGTTGTTGTTTTTCACTCTCGAGTTGTGAGAGTGGTCCTCTCGGTTGGAGAGTAGGGCTCTTGGTTGTAGAGTTGGGTTTTCACTCTAGGTTGTAGAGTGGGTGTGCTTTCTCTAGTGGTGAGAGAGGTCTACGGGTTTGGCAAGGTTGTTGTCAAACACCATAGGGTATTCTTGTATTTTTTCAAGAATAGTGAAAAATCTCAAGTGGGTTGCTTGGGGAATGGATGTAAGTCGGGATGATCGAACCAGGATATATCGCTGTGTACTCTGTGGTTGACTCTCTCTGTGGTTGTATTTTCTTCACCTGCATTTCAATTTTTCTGTGTTTTATTCGAAAACTTGTCTGGCAAGTCAACTGAGTCTTCTCTGTAAGTCGACTGATCAGACTTGTATAAAATACTCTTCGAACACTTGTCTGGCAAGTCGACTGAGTCTCCTCTGTAAGTCGACTGATCAGACTTGTATAAAATACTCTTCGAACACTTGTCTGGTAAGCTGACTGAGTTTCCTCTATAAGTCAACTGATCAGAATTGTATAAAATACTCTTTTTATCTGACGTCCCAGTCGACTATATTCTATTTTTAAGTCGACTAGACAGAACGAAAAAGTTCATTTTCTTAATTAATTTTTATACAACACTAATCCCCCCCTGCGTTTATTTTGTCTTGCCTATTGGATCCAACAACATCCTCCTCATAAAAGTTTTCATAACTAATAGGATCATTACTAAAAAAAACCAGAGTTTCCAGGTTTGGGTGATTGCCAGAATTATTAGATCCCTTGATCACATCCTTGATTTGCTGCTATTTCTGTTTAGGCATATATGAAGATTTCTCCTGAGAATCTTCTTGATTTTCTGCCTCCCCAACCTCCACCACGAATGCCTTTCCTTCTCCAATTTTTTGTCTAAAATCGGCATCGATTCCAGTCATCTCTGGCTAAGCAGGGAGGACCATTCTTTGGACTAGTTTTCTTCAGGGTCGGGGTCTGATTCAACCATTTCTTTCATCTCCTCCAGAACCTTTTTTCTCCAAAACTGAGTTCCAGCTTCTTACCGACGAAGGACATCTGGAGCAAACTTAGTAGCGAACAAGTGAACTTTACCAGCTTTCACATCCTCCACCGGAATGGGTTGACCTACTAAAAGTACTGGGACATTGTATTCCTGACTGCCTCCCTGCCATGGGGTGGTGTAGTCTACCTCCAAAGTGAGGGGGATTTCTGAGAAGTTCTGAACTTCAATGAGAACAAGGGCATCAACCTTGTTCTTCCTAACCTTCACCATCTCCTCAGTCAGGAATTGCATTTTTTCCAATTGTTTTATTCTAAAAAGGTGTAAACTGCCCATTTATTGACTATTATTTGGAACAGGGTGTCAAAAATTACCATATTACCGTACCATACCGTACCATATCATTACCATACCAAATATTATCGAAAACTTAGTAATACCATACCGAAATCTCGGTATTGTACCATACCGAAATTATATGGTATGGTACTGGTACCCAATATTGATACCATGGTATACCGTACTGTACCAAGTATATTTAATATATATTTAATTTAAAAACCCAAGCCTAGACTTAGGTCCAGGCCCAGTCCCAGTGCCATGCCTATTTCTTATTTCTTTTTCAATTTTCACCATAGTATGGTATACCTCTTCTTTTGTTCTTCTTCCTTTTTTGTCTTCTTTGAATCTAGGGTTCACGCTCCGACGCACCCCGCTGCCACCTGCCTTCTTTAGCACCATCCACCCTTAAAAAGGATAGCCAACTTCTAAAGCTCTAGCGAAGGTAAAGATCAATTTCGTGAAATCACACTTATATTTTTAGAGGAAACTTTTCAACAAATTAGGGATATTTAGGGTTTTGTTGGTGTATTAATATAAGAATAAGATCCATTTTCTTCTTGTTCTTGTTGAGTTTTCTTGAGATCTTGGGTATTGTAAATTGCTAATTATATTATTCACAAGTAATTAAGAATTTAGGATGTACAAGATCTTCTAATTTGATTTTCCATGTGGGTTGAAATGGAGTGGTAATGAGTATTGATTCTATTGAAGGGTTTGTTCACATTGCCCTAAAGTTTTGAGCTATATGATAGACTCAAATGTATGTCTGTAGAGAGAGTACAAGTACGACTGAGAAAAGGATACTTATAAAATAGATGTATCTGTTATCATATTATACACTTGTTAAAAAATTCTGAGAGTTGCTTGTTATCTTAAATGAGGTTGAGAAAGCCAATTTAATTTGTATTTTGGTATGATCTATGTCACGCCCCGCTTCCCAAAAATATGGAATACGAGCACGTGGCGAAGCCCAGCGAATGATTTTAACATCATCCATAAGCTGTAGGATCGACTTAGCATCACAACAAGGATATAACAAGATATATATACAACCAAGCATGCATGAATAATTTATTAAGCAACAGAAAACAATTTAAACATTAATAATATCCAAAATGTTTTCAATGTCTGGAACAAAAGGTAAAACTCGGGAACATCAGCCCGTTACAAGTCTTAAGCAACAACAAATAAAATAACTCAATTACAAAACGAAATGATTAAAGAAAGATTTTCCCAAGCAAGGGCTAGAACGTCTGCTCACTGATTCCGTCAGGTAGATCTCCTTGGATACCTGTAAGTTGCTTCATCTAAAAAGAGGAAAAAGAAGGTCCTTAGAGCAAGTCGTGGACGTGCAAGTGGAGAAACAGAGAAACAATGGCAATAGTGGTATAGTAATGAATTCAATAAACGATGAAATCAATAGTGTTGAACAGTGACAAAGCAATGATAGTATAATATGCAATAACTATGATTTATCACTGTAACGGTGAACAATATCAATAATGGCAATAATAACGATAACACCGTTCGATAAAGATAACAATGCAATGATAATGTGATGAGAGCCTTAGGTTTATTATTCATTTTTAAATCCTAGCTAATGCACGTACTACTGTGTCCCATGTGTGCCGTACCACAGGTTCGATGCATACAATCAATTTCGTTTAGACTAAGGTGGTAGATTCTATAGTTCATGTACTCGAGAACAATATTCAGTAATGACCGATGACCGAATCAATCGAGATACTGAAGTCAGTAATATGCAATTAACCGATGACCGATATAACCAATAGATCGATAGACCGATAATTATGGAAACACGGGCCCCTCTTCCGAGTACAGTCACTATGTCATCAACTACCTTAATCAACCCTTAACCCCAGCTTGATTGACTTTCTTTATTCAATTATCATACAATAATGTGATTAATAAGGGACGCTAGTAAAGGTGACAAAAAAATCCTAAGATCATGCAATATACTCTATACAATTAAATACACTAATATAATATTATAAACACAATGGTACATTATAAAACATAGAATCCTAATTCTGGACAGCAGTAGGTTGTTACACCAAAATCAGAATTCTCAGCGCTACAGGACAACAAAAGTGGATCCTTCAGGTGGTCTAGAAACTAGACTCCCGCCCGGTTCCAACGCATACTTAAAGTCTACATTCCGACATCGGTAGCTAGGCGAAATTCAGTAATCTTTATAGATTTTAGTTTCTGACTAAGTGTCGATGTTGACTAATTTCAGTTATAAAGGCAGTAAACATTCATCACAAAAATCAGTAAAAATAATTTTTATTACCCTAAGCATGTTATCTACAAATCTGGAATTTATCTTGGCCATATATGATCATTAGTCCACTTAATTTATCAGCCTAACATGTTATATACATGAATCTGAATTTACAGCGCAGCTGTAGCAAAAGGGTCATAACTCGGACGATATAAATCGGAATTCAGAAATTCTAGAGGCTACTGACATCTAGACACTTAGGGCTACGTTTCATTTTCAGGGAGTTTCTGATTTTAATGGAGTTATCTAGGTCGAAACAGCACAATAAGATTCAGGTTGGCGTAATTTCCAGAATATTCCACATGTTCATTTTGAGTAAAACGATTAAAAGTTACGAATAATAAATTGGAGTTTAATAATCATAAATCACAGCGAACCAATCTTATGTGAACATGGTATTAAGGTCGATGATGTCCATAATTCTACTAATTACAATTCAACTAATTTACCAATAGCAATCACATAAACAAACAACCCTAATATACAATCCAAAATAGTTGTCTTTAATGTCATGATATGAAATGTGACAATAATTTCCTATTCTTATATTCAATAACTATAACTACATGGGTGTATGTAAGATCCTTATACATTAGAGACAAAAAGAAGGCGCGAAGTCGAGATTACCACTTGGATTCGCTCGTGTAAATCTGTGATATCTCAACGATAGATACAATAACATTTTACAATATTCAATACGGATCCACTTGCAAAATTCAATAAAAATATCGAATATGATACAATAAATATTCGATAAGAAATGACTTGCCTTTTTCCTTGTAGACGATTCGATAGAGAATAACGGGATCAGAATCCCGGGGAGCAATCCCAAGAGCACGTGCAAAAATCCAATAGGAGGAGAAAATCCCGCACACCGGATCGTCCAGAACAGCAAACAGCAAGTCGGGATTTGCTGCGCCCAGAACACGGGACAGCGAATGCAGCCAATGGGTGAACTCCTCCGCAGCGGATCGCGTCAGGATAGGTTCAGCGGGTTTGGGATTTGTTGTGGGCGATCACCGAACTGCGATCAGATCTAGCTCGATCGCACAGATCTTGATGCGATCTGATGGTCAAGATCGAATCCCGCCAATTCCTCCTTTCTTCTTCTTCGTTCTCTTCTTCGACGAACCAGCGGCGAGAGAGAGGGAATGTGCGATGGCGGGGTTCTTCGATGGTGACGAGGCGACGGCGTAACAGCGACGACGGTGACACGACTGGTTGGGAAGCGACTGGTGGCGCGACAGCGGCGATGCCCTATTTTTGGGTTCGAACAGGGGAGGAGTTTGGGGGAGTGAGTTCGGGATGTTGGCGAAGCGACAGAGGTGGAGAGGAGGTCGAGGGGATGAGGGCGATGGGCAATGGCAGAGAGTGTTGCGGAGATGCTGTGAGGAGCTTACGGAGGCGTCGAGGTCGGGCTGGCGATCGGAGGGGAGCGGGATGAAGATGGGAACTGGTGGAGTTGCGACTGGGAGATGGAGGAAGGGAGAGATAGAGTTGGGTTCCTTGGGAGCTTTGGGTTTTTTCTGTTCGGTTTCGATCAGAGGAACGAGAGAGAGTGGGAGAAGAAGGAACTGTTTGGTTTTGTTTTGTTTGGGTTGGTTTGTTCTGTTTGGGTTTATATCAGAGGAGGAGAGAGAGAGAGTACGGGAGAGAGAGAGGGGGGGGGAAGTTATGAGATAATGGGAAGTGTGCATGCAAAGTGGGGAGAAGTTAGAGTACGGGTTTAGAAAAGTGGGGGGTGTGGAGAATTGTATACGGGTAGGTGTGGAATTATTGGTCTATACAAATATGGGCTTGGGTTTAAAAGTATTTAAATAAAACAATTAGGTTGTTGGGCTGAATTTTTGGGTTCAGATTAAATATAAAATCAAATCAAATCAGAATGTGGAATTGGGCTTAAATAACAACTGGGCTCACATTAATAGTTTATAAAAATAAAAATACAAACTTGGGTTTATACTAAACAATTGGACTCCAAAATAGTTTAAATAATAAAATCAATTAGAGAAAAATAGTTACAAGGTACTGAGATTTTAAATATGGAAAAATACTTTTAAAAATACGTATTAATGAAAACAGGGGTTACAATCTATGAATTATTTGTTTCTCAGTCAAAAAATATTAGAAATTTAGAATAGAGATGACGTAGTAGTCAAAAAATGTAAAGAATGAAGACACTTATCTTGTAAATCTTTGTTTTATTTATTTTTCACAAGCATAATTTCATCTGAGTTGGTAAAATTCTTGATTATAACTTATTTTATGACTTACGTTGGACATTGTAAATGTTTCTTAATTGGTTTTTAATTGCTATCAACTGTATTTAGGCTCTAAACTGAATCTATCTTGTTGACATTATGGAAACTGTAGAAACATATGTTATTTTCTCCAATTTATGTGCATAAACTGGTTGCCTAATGTATTCTGACTTGCATGGAGATAAATTTAGGGGATGACTCTGGAGGAAGACATGCTGTCGCAGCTGTTGTCCCGCCAACTCATTTTCCTACAACTTTTCAACACCTCGGGTGTAGTCGAGCATTAGTCTCACCCTTAACTTCAGATCAGATTAAATGTAACTAACTGTACATGAAATCCTAAATGACATCGTACAAGTTCTTGCATATCGTATAATTTGGTTCAACCTTTCCTTCACTTGATTAACAGGTATGGATATCAGCAGAAGTGGCAGTGCCAACAGAATAGAAATTCAGGTCATCTCCATGGAAAGCGAAGGTGTCTTTTATAATGACCCACAACTGAGCTGGGAGTTGAGATCAAATAACAAACTAGCGAACGTAATAAAGAACAATAATGAGACAGTGATTCTGTATAAATGAAGATAGAGAACTGAAGAGGCTGTGATATGGTGAAAGCCCTAATGGTGAAGGGCATACCAGTACTAGTTATGGGGTAGAAGATTTAACAGCAAGGTTGTCTGCAAAAGTTCATCCTCTATTTCCTAGCTTCTTAAGTAATCAGCATAGAGATTCCAAGGATGAAGTCAATCTTAAACTGTAGATGGTTTGATGATCAGGTAATTCCCTATTTCATATCATCTCTAACACCCACTCCTTTCGTTATTTCTATATCTATTAATTTTGATATGCTTGTAGTGATTCTAAATTTCTAATAGCAATGAGTTCTCTATGTTGACAGTATAAACTCTGTGCATACTAAAACTTCTTCATATATATATATATATTTTATGTTGAGCTTATTTGTCCTTATTTTTTCATTTATTTGTCTTTTATGTGAAAGTTAATTTTTGGACCTAATTGATGTCCGGTACAACCATGGTACTACCATTACCATACTGACATTTCGGTATTACCGAACTCGGTAGTGCCAAAATCTTGACACGGTAATGGTAGAAAAATTTGTGTACCAAGTACTCCGGTACGGTAGACAGTAAAGCGATGAGGGTACGGTACGGTACGGTATACCACCCTTAATTTGGAAATACACTCATAAAGCATCTGTAGTCGTTGTGAGCTAATTTTTGGGTATTTGGCAAATGGAAATAGAAAATTTGAGTCGGTGATGTAGTCGTCGAAAGTTAAAATTTTGTCAGACGAAAGATTATCTTTCGTCTCAAAACTTTTTTTTTTAAAAACCAAAATTTTTTTTGGCCATAAATGAAGTACAAAAGGACAGAAAAAAAAGGGACAAAAGTGAGGAACGGTAGATTATCTACCGTCCGAACACTTTTGTCTTATGCGAAATTGTTAGGGACGGTAGATAATCTACCGTCCTACACTATTTTTTTTTTGTTTTATATTTTTTATTTTTTGGGACGGCACTTTACCTTTCGTCCAAACACTTTTTCGTATGCGATTGTCCAGAGACAGTAAATAATCTATCGTCCGATATAAAAAAAAAAATTAAGCGACGAAATATAATCTTTCGTCCGATCGAAGGGACGGTAAATAATCTTTCGTCAGCTATATTTTGGCAATTGCCATTTTGATTGCCAAATATAACCGACTACTGTAGCGACCAAACCCAAATTTTGGGTAAATGGCCAACGACTACAATGCTTTTTTTTTCAAATTTTGAAAAAATTGGATAAATGGCAAACGACTACAGATACTCTAAGAAAGTAAACTTGTGACCATATGGGTTAATAGCTAGTTATCTTCGTTTTTAGAAAAGGTACGTGAAGTGCGTGTGGCTGCTCAAAAACACTTTCCTTGTGTTTAAACCACTTTAACCATTTATGCAATGCAATCAAAATGCTAACAATGAAGACTCCCATTCTTCTCCCCCCTAATAATTCACCCTGAAATTTGGATTTAACTGCCTTTCTTATTTAATTAAGCAGTCAAATTGAACTTTTTGCGTGAATCAAAATGACGGTAAAAGAAAAGGAAAAAGATAAGTGATGGCAATAATGTCACACACTTTTTACTACACAACCTCACTGGTCGCTCTAGTGTGCCACATGTGAAACTTATACCCCATGATTCTTGCTTATTTAGTCAAAAAGATTAGGTAACAGGTTTAAGTACTCAACTTTAACCCTCATCATCATCTATTCATCTCCATAACAGCATCCACAGTCGTTTGCTAAATATGAATATTATACATATTTGGTCAAAAATTACGCTGCAGTCGTTGGCCAAATATGCATATTATGCATAATTCGCTACAGGAGATTGCTATAAATGAGAATGGACATGAGAAATATGGATAAATGAGAGAGGGAGCTTGAAGTGCCGTCGCAAAAAAAAAAATATTTTTTTAATGGTCGGACGGCACTTGAAGTGCCGTCCCTCCAAAAAAAAAAATTAATTTCCTAATTAAAAAAACCAAAAAAACTCACCTCTCCCTCGGACGGCACTTGAAGTGCCGTCCCACCCTGTTGGTAGTTATTTGCAAATTTTTTTTGTAATTTTTTGTAATTTTTTTAAAAAAATTTGTAAATTTTTATTTGCACTTCGAGGACGAATTTTTCCCTCGGACGGCACTTGAAGTGCCGTCGCACCTTTGTTTATAATTTTTTTTCCTCCGACGGAACATGATATGCCGTCCCACTGTTTTAAAATGTTTTTTAATTTTTTTCTCTCCGACGGCACATGAAGCACCGTCTATTATTATTTTAATTTAAAAGGATAAAAAATAGCATTCAACGACTGCAACAAAATATAACTTTGTTATGCATATTTTGATCCTCAACAATTGTGGATGCTAACCTATCTCCTCAAATTTCTCAGACAACACCAACCGACCCATATAAACAACAAATAAATCTCAACAATGTTTAGTTTGACCATTCACATTTCATACTGTAGTCTAAGACACCCCATCCCTACAATGCTAAGGAACCTTCCCTACAACCAAAGAACATTCCAAATATCACAACTCTTAAGTACACATTTCCCACTCACTCCTATAGTCCTATCTCATTACTTGTTTACTCCAATTTCTATATTTCATATGTGAACCCACCATCCTTTTCCCACTTTGCCCCCTTATCTCAATATTTATTTCCACAAAGACCCTTTAACACACTATAAATAACCTCTACCCGTTCTACTATTACATCACACACAACACAAAAAAAATGGATGTCTCTTTCTCCTCTTTCCTCATTTTCTCTTTTCTCCTCATCTCCTCTGCTTCTGCTAGCTGTGTTCACCACTCAAAAGCTGCCTATTTCTCCTCTGCCTCTGCTGTTTCCGGTACGTGCTTTTCTTTTTACAGTTTATTTCAATCTAGCTCTGATACCATGTTAAATTATTCTCACTACTTCGAGGAAGTAGTATTTATATTGATTGATTTTGTATTGGGTTTATTGGGTGTGTGTAGGTGGGGATTGTGGGTATGGATCATTGGCATCCACCTTCAACAAAGGGTTTGTTGCAGCTGCCATCTTAGATGTTTACAGAGATGGAGTCGGCTGTGGTGCCTGCTTCCAGGTAATTAATTGATCAATTTAATTAGGAAGAAGGAGAGAGTAATTAAGCTCTTATTGTCAACTAAAGGTTAATTTCAGTTAATTATATCTTAATTTGATAGTATTATTTATATGTGTGCTATGTGCGTGTGTGTTTTTTATGGATTAGGTAAGATGTAAGGATCCACTCCTCTGCAGAACCAAAGGGGTGACTGTGATCGTGACGGATCAAGCTAAGGGTAATGACACCGGATTCGTGCTCAATGCACCTGCTTTCTTGGCAATGGCTAAAGCTGGATACACCCAGAAATTGAAGGAGATTGGACTCATTGATGTCGAGTACCAAAGGTAATAACTTATTGATTAGTTTTAGCACATACCCTTATAGATTTATCACATATGAATCATGTATGTAGTGTTTATGCTTGCTACCATGTATTTATTTTTGGCACACATATATTTAATGACCACAATAGTTATATTATGACCACAATAGTTATATTGCTGAAATACCGTTCATTTTGCAAGCTCATAATAAATGAGCAAAAATATATTCAGATTTAGTATTTTTTTCTTCACTCTATGTTTTCTGCTATGAAGATCAACTTAAACGGAGCAAATAGTAAATTTTGATTGTGAAAAATGATTTTTTGGCGTGTCATAGAACCTCCCGATCCTCAAATAACAAACACTGTTGTTTTATATATTAGAGACAATATGCCCACATGTCCCAATAATTTTCCGCATTATAATAGTAAAGATTTATTCATTCCTTACAGGGTCCGATGCAACTACAACAAGAACCTCTCCATCAGAGTTGAAGAAAGCAGCCACTACCCTAACAACTTGACAATCAAGTTCTTGTACCAAGGCGGTCTGACCGACATCCATGGCGTAGATGTGGCCCAATTCGGTTCATCATCCTGGCATTACTTGACCCGAACCCATGGTCCAGTCTGGACTACGAACCAGGCACCAAACGGACCGCTCCAGTTCCGGATGATTGTGACCGGTGGCTACGATGGCAAGTGGGTGTGGGCCGAGAAGGAAGTACTGCCGTCGGATTGGAAGGTTGGCGCGATTTATGACATGGGCGTGCAAATCACGGATGTTGCTCAAGATGGGTGCCAAAAGTAGTAGATCAGTGGAAATGAAGTGGTGGTAGTGTAGTTTCTACGTAGTTAATTAAAACAAGTGTGTGGCATCTACCGACAAAATTTAGTCATCAAGTAAAGAGACACACAAATGTAATTGGGGTTCTATTATATTGTATAGAGTTTTGAATGAAGAAAAATAATGTGAATTGGTAACAACTTTCAACAGCTAGCTACCATATGTGACAATTTTGAATCAGTTGGTGTGTGTTTTTATTTTGGATTGGATTAATTGACAGGCTATTGTTAGATATATGTTGAAATTTAGTCATGTGGATTGTTTTTTTGCTAATTAATATATTAGATTATTGAAATGGAAAGCTAGAGAGAGATTGTAAGCGAGGTTTGTATAATATAATTCATATAATTCATATCATATCCGAAAGGCTCATTCTCACTAAACTAAAACTTCGAAGTTGTATAGAGACCGAAGAAATTACACTTGTAATCTAATATGTTCTTACATATGTAAGTTGGGTGTTTAATTCACAAAGTCCAACAAATAACGAATGTACATCTATTGCTTTGAAGCATGGGGAGAACTCATGCGGGAAAAAGATCATATGATCATCTAGGCGATGAAAAAAAAGTATGACAAAAGATCTTTCTTTGCTACATAGGACAGTTGGCCGTTAGTACATATTGCATTAGGCTGGATCTCTCCAAACTTGGAATACTCTAGTAAAAATTGGCTTCCATGAGGTATTTTGGTATGCGGATTTGATGTTTCCTGGGAGTGTAAGAATCATAATCAAGAATTATGGTAATATTGTGTCGGACAAATCTACTCCCAACTCGTAGTGCTAATAGCGGAAGTGCACAACAAGCAATAAAAACTCCCAAAAAATAGATAAGCCAAGAACAAGCCACCATAATATATGGATCTCATAAGAACACAACCAATATGCAGAGATAACCAATACTTCTTATTCCCAAATAAATACAAAGATTACAAGAAAGATTACAACTCTCAATCTTTCTCTCACACCTTTGAAACACTCGGCACAATCTCTCTTGAAGTTGAATAATGATCATGGCACAGGATATCTAAACCCTAGAGTTTACGGCCATATATATAGCCCCCAAGCAAATCTTAAAAGATATACACAAATCTAGCAAATTGGGTCTTTCTCCCGTAAGCCCAAAAGAACATTTCAGCGTCGGTGTCGGTCGACCGCACTCCAAGCCGGTCGACCGCATCGTGCAGATCCAGACTCGAGGGCTGACCGGTCGACCGCACCCCTAGTGACCGGTCGACCGTCCCCTCCTCTGTTGGATGCATGCACTCGAAGAACCCCCAGTCGACTGGGTCGGTCGACCGCACCCCTGGCCGGTCGATCGCAACCCTCCAGACTTCTCTTCTTCTACTTGCTGCCTATCTTCCCTAGCTTCTTTGTCTTCTCTTCTTCTTCTCCAACTTCAAGTACCCAGTGCCTACATGTATTTGAGGCCACAATTCCTAACAATCTCCCACTTGGACCAAATACACCACTCTTCAAAGTTATTGCAATCTTTTTTCGCATTATCTCTGCCATCTCCCATTTTCATGGAAGACCCAAGTACTCCCCACTGACATGAAGAGCATCTCCGCCACTCCACCACGTGGAGTGCACCAACCACCCCTCATCACCTCATGAAGGATGTGCTTCACCAATCGCATAGAGCACGAATACCGGAGAAACAACCTCCCGTGCCGGATTCCGTGTTATGAGACTCCCCACCTCGCAAGATCTTCATCAACACCGGATATGGTTCGAAGCCTCTCAATGCACCCTCTGCACTAGAAACCTCCGTGGACGACACCTCCACAAACTCTGCAGACTGTTCAACCCTTACAGTCCCAATTCGGTTACCCTCATCGATATCACCACGCATATCGATACCAGTGCTCTCTATCTCACAAGAGCTACTTGAAGCTTCCACTGCCAATTCACAATACCCTCTCCGCAGCAACGTCTTGCCCACTAGGATCATTTCCATGGCTAGCAGCTCCCACTAAATTAGTAACCTCCTCCCCACAACTGAAAGAACTCGGTTGCACCCCACACAACCTACTACTTGATTCCGGTTGAGAGTCAACTACAGGATAAACACCCCTCACGTCTCTAAGAAAATACAGCGTTCCTTCACGCTTCCCTTTTGCAACCACCCTTGAACCTGCAGCTATGCACCACTCCTCACTACCAACTGTAGTAGACAATCCCTCTTTGTCTAGCCTTCCAATCGAGATAAGATTTTCTTTCAAGTCTGAAACATGCCTTGTCTCCCACAAGACAATACTTTGATCATTAATGGTATTCACGTGAATAGTACCAACCCCACGTACAGAACACTAGTGACCATTCTCCACGATCACATCTCCAAAAGAACCCTCCTTGTAGTCATCAAATACCTCTTTCCTCGGAGTGCAATGAAAAGAAGCATAGGAATCAATACACCAATCTTGAGTGCCCAACTCATCCCGAGCAGATAAGCATCGATTCTCAACAAGCCCCACTTGAGCTTCCTTTGGAGTATCTCTTTTCGGTTTCTCCTACTTCTTCTTCATATAAGTCTTACAACTGCGCATCATGTGACCCTTCTTGTGACAATACCAGCACTCAGGCCCATGTCCCCTATTGCTGTCATCAGACACACTCTCAGATGAACTACTCTGATCCTTTCTTCTTCGACTACTCTTAGATCTTTCACATCTCTTCTCAACGTATATGGCGAAATCTCTAGAAGATGATGATGGATATCCCCCGTTTCTCACCATTTTCACCTCCTCATTCAGAATGCTACTCACAACATCTTATAGAGTCGTCGAATCTGTCATAGTGCTTGTAATAGTCTGTTCCACCGTACCATAACTATCGGGTAAAGTAGATGGAAGTAACAATGACTGCCCCTTTTCTGAAAACTTCAAACCTGCAGCTTTCATCTGGTTGTAAACCATACAGTAATTGTTCGCATGCTCTGCTACTGAACTCTCTTCCTTCAACTTTATTTTAACCAATTTCTTCAGATGAAGAATTTGATTAGATGCTGACAGTTTCTCATATATATCTGTGAGAAACTCCATAGGCTCCTTTGTGGTCTTTGCCTTCGAGATATGAAATAACGCATTCCTATTCAGCCCCAACTGAATCTGCTCCAGCACCTTATGATCCAAACGATTCCACTCCGCCAATACCTTCGCATCCTTGTCTGCACCTACTGGCTTTTCATCAAACAACGAACCATCAAGATCTTTCTGGCGAAGATACGCTATCATCTGAATCTTCCACATCGCGAAGTCACTCCCATCGAATCTCTCGATCTTCATCTTGTTATCGTCCATCTCGAACCAACTGCTCTGATACCACTTGTCGGAGAAATCTACTCTCAACTCGTAGTGCTAATAGCGAAAGTGCACCACAAGCAATAGAAACTTCCAAGAAATAGATGAGCCAAGAACAAGCCACCACAATATATGGATCTCACAAGAATACAACCAATATGCAGAGATAACCAATACTTCTTATCCCAAAGAAATACAAAGATTACAAGAAAGATTACAACTCCCAATCTCTCTCTCTCACCTTTAAAATACTCGGCACAATCTCTCTTGAAGTTGAATAATGATCATGACATTGGATATCTAAACCCTAGAGTTTACGGCCATATATTTAGCCCCCAAGCAAACTGTAAAAGATATACACAAATCTAGAAAATTGGGCCTTTCTTCCGTAAGCCCAAAAGAACATTTCAGCATCGGTGTCGGTCGATCGCACCCCAAGCCGATCGACCGCATCGTGTAAATCCAGACTCGAGGGCTGACCGGTCGACCGTCCCCTCCTCTGTTGGACGTCTGCACTCGAAGAACCCCTAGTCGACCGCACCCCTAGCCGGTCGACCGGAACCCTCCAGAATTCTCTTCTTCTACTTGCTGTTTGTCTTCCCTTGCTTCTTTGTCTACTCCTCTTCTTCTCCAACTTCAAGTACCCCGTGCCTACGTGTATTTGAGGCCACAATTCCTAACATGTTGCATTCCACGTTTGGTAAATACACTGCAATATATTCAGAAATCCATTATTGTTGAATTTGTTTATTTATTTATTTATTTTGGTTGGAAAACGTACTTTATTGCTTGTTGTAGGGAATTCCACAAATTCCATGAATGGGAATCAAGATTCCTAGGTATGCTAGGATTTTGATTTTCAAATCCGACATTCCTTTCAAACATATGTTCGTCTCCCACCTAACCAAGTAACATAATAAGTATAGAAGATTTCCTTATATATTACAGCATACCAATCACGTTTTAAAGGTAATCTTCTTTCTTCGTATTGCTTGAAAGGATTTTATTTTGTTGTATTTGTAATGTATATTTTCTACTTTTTTAGGTAGGGAGGTATTTTGTACGGGATGAGTTCTTTTTTTGGACAGAAAATGAGTATCATGATCCGTATGTGGGGAGACATGAGCATCATTGCCCTATTACTGGTTGTTTGTTTTGTTAAAATCTTTTCAATGAAACACGGGGTTTTTTGGACACACCATCTCCAATAATATATATATATATATATTCTTTCTTCATTCTAAATCCAAATTGAATAAACTAGAAAGTCTTGTATAATATTTAATTATACCACCGAAAATTCCCAGCATTAGCAGCCCACCTCTATATATGATCCTCCAAATCAATGACTCGTCCCTGTTCTCTATCTCAATCCTTCCATTTCAATAATTCCATATACTCTACCATACAATTCAGTCTCAACAATATATATAATAATAGCCTGTCAATTAATCCCATCCAAAACATAAAAGACACCCAATTGATTCAAATTGTCACACATGGAAGCTAGGTAACACGTTGCTATCAAACCCCCATTTTTATTCAAAATCCTCTAAATATAATAATAGACCATTACACATGCGTTTAACATTGGCCATGTTCAAGTAAATAAACAAAACTATTACACCTGTATATATATAGTTTCAACTTAATTATGTCAGTTGATTTCCCACTTGTTTAATTACAACAGTAACTTAACTATCACTTCACTTCCACTAATCATCAGTACCGGCCACCTAGTCCATCACTAGGTTGAACACCCATCTTGAGCAATGTCAGTGATTTGCACGCCCGTGTCATAGATCGTGCCAACCTTCCAATTCGACGGCAGGACTTGCTTCTCAGCCCACACCCACCTGCCATCGTAGCCGCCGGTCACGACAATCCGGAAATAGAGCGGTCCGGCTGGTGCCTGGTTCGTAGTCCAGACTGGACCGTGGGTTTGGGTCAAGTAATGCCAGGATGATGAACTGAATTGGGCCACATCTACGCCATGGATGTCGGTCTGACCGCCTTGGTACAAGAACTTGATGGTCAAGTTGTTAGGATAATGGCTGCTTTCTTCAACTCGGATTGAGAGGTTCTTGTTGTAGTTACATTGGACCCTGCAAAGAAATTAATCTCACTTTTATAATGCACTAGTAGTTTACATGTGCGTCTTAATAATTATAATTTTTTTAAAAGTAAAAATTCAGATGTAGCCTAAATTTAATCTAAAGTCTCATTTACAATAGTTATGCACATACATTGTACGGGTGGGTTGGTATATGGACAAATTACACTAAGGTATTTTCCCATTTTAGTAGTACAGATATAATTGTAGGAACATCTGGGCATACTGCCTCTAGTACCTAATAACACATTTGCTTTTAATTAATTTTTAATATATCTGTAATCTCTATCTCTAATCTTTAATATATTTTTATTATAATAGGAGAAGGCCCTTAGTGTCATTTGTCATTTTGTCATTCTACATGTGCAACACACGTACATAACTAATATAAAAGAGGTTTCCGGTTCAAATCCTCCCTACAGCAGAGTTTTTATTTTTATTTTTTGAAATTACTAAAACGTGCATCGCACGTGTAAATTACTAGTCTCTAATAATAAAAATAATATTATAATGGGAGAAGGCGTTAGTGTCATTTGTCATTTTGTCAATCTACCAACATGTGCAACGCACGTATATAACTAATATAAAGAAGATTTCCACTTCAAATCCTCCATACATCAGAATTTTTATTTTTATTTTTTGAAATTATTATAATGGAAGAACCTCTTAGTGTCATTTGTAAATATACCACTTTATTTGTAAATCTACCACTTTACGTGTATTGCATGTTGAACTCAAATTCTCCCAATATACACTTTATTTAAATCTACTAATTTACGTGCATTACACGTATAACTCAAACTCTCATTATACTTTGGGTAAAATGGATATGAGCAACTTGCTCATTTAGTAAATAAGCAATTGATTATGTGGCATGCATGTGATACATTGGACAACCAATTATTTTAAGACTTTTCCAATCACATGTATGCCACATTATCAATTGCTTATTTACTAAATGAGCAAGTTGCTCATACCCCTTTTCCCCTTATACTTTGTATATTACTTTAAAAAATATGTATTTATTAACACGTGCTATATTATATTACTTTAAAAACTATATATTGATTAAAACGTGCATTGCACGTGTTAACTACTAATCATTAATTTTAACCAACAATGATAATTAGAAGAGGAAAATGCTCTGCAAGCATTTTGATCAAAGAGACTTATACATTACATACGCAGAAAAAAGAAAAAGAAAAAAAAAGGGGAATTAGTACCTCTTGTACTCCACATCAATGAGTCCAATCTCCTTCAATTTCTGGGTATATCCAGCTTTAGCCATTGCCAAGAATGCAGGTGCATTGAGCACAAAACCGGTATCATTCTTCTTTGTTTGATCCGTCACGATCACAGCCACCCCTTTGGTGCTACAGAGCTGTGGATCCTTGCATCTTATCTACTCAAAAGAAATTCACCGCAGATCAGACATAACCAGTAATTGACCAATTAAGATGTACTAGTTAATTGGAATCTTTAATTTGACAGTTAAGAGACTAATAACTCTCTTCTTCTTAATTAATTACCTGAAAGCAGCCACCACAGCCAACTCCATCTCTGTAAACTTCCGAGCTGGCAGCTGCAACAAACCCTTTGTTGAAGGTTGATGCCAATGATCCATACCGACAATCCCCACCTACACAAACCCAATAACCCAAATACAACATTAACCAACATAAACACCAATATCCTGAAATTCTTTAAAGTATTAGAGTAATGCTCCATCCAATACCAATTTCACTACATTTTTCTTCACTATCATAAGTGACACACTCCAATAGGTGGGTGAAGAAAGAGTAAGTGGGGGAACTCTCCAATAGGAATGTGCCACCTAAAATAGTGAAGAGAATAGTAGTGGAATTGGTACTGGATAAAACATACTCAAAATATTATAGGTTTTTAACACGTGTACCCCTAACAAATAAGCTAATAATATCCTCTAACAATGTGAGCATTAACCATATATATTTCTTAGTTTAAGAGATAGTTGGGATTGAGATTGAGATTGAGATTGAGATTTGAGCTTTAGGGATAAAGTTGATGATGTGGCTGTGGGTTTTGGATAATTTTTGTAGAGGTGGGTTCGGCCAGAAGTGGTAGTTGGGCGGCAGAAATATGGTGGACTTGAGTTGCCGGTAGGAATTGATAATTGCTATAGAACAATATGAGTAAACAGTAAGAAAAGTTTTTACAGTCAGTGGTTGAAACTAAAAAGCATCCAAACACCAGTACCCTATAATCGAATCCGACACAAGAAAACACTACAATCGCATGCAGAATTTTAACCGAGTGTCGACACGAGATGAATGTCAGTTTGTTGGTGGCAAATGTGATTATAATCATTTGTAAATGATATATATATATATATATATATATATATATATATATATATATATGATATTAGCTTATTTGTTACGGATACAAATGTTAAAAATTCAATTTTCTAACATGGTATTAGAGATAGATAAAAAATAATTATAATAAGTACCAGAGAGAGCAGAGGCAGAGGAGAAATAGGCAGCTTTTGACTGGTGAACACAGCTAGCGGAAGCAGAGCTGAGAAGGAGAAAAGAGAAAACGAGCAAAGAGAAAGAGACAGCCATGGTTATCTATCTATGTGTGTGAGGTACTAGCAGAGAACTAGTGGGTATATATAGAGGAAGATGAGGACAAGTGTGTTAAAGGGTCTTGGTATGAGGGGCTGGGTGTGGACAGGATGGATGTGGGTTGACACTGCACATGAGAAATGAAGTGGAAGACAGTATTGAAACAGAGAACTGACAGACATATGAGCCAATACGCGCAAACTGAGCTAAACCATGAAGTTAAGAGCATCGCATCGTCGCCGTTATAATATATAGGTATTTGACAATAGAAATATAAAAAATGAAAGAGCTGCGCTTCTATCGTTAATGCTAAAATTTGGGTAAAAATTTTTAAAAATACAGACGGAAAAACATCATTCGTCTAATAAAAAAAATAAATTTTTTAATACCCAAAATTCGATAGACGAAAAATCATGTTCCTTTTGACAATAATATTTTTATTTTTTTTAATTATTTTTAGAGCCAGACGGAAGTCCGGTCGTAGTTAATTAAAAAAAAACCCGGACGGATGACGAACTTCTGTCTGGGGGAAATTTGTTTTTCTAAAAAAAATATAACCAGCGGGAATATCATCTTCCGTCTGAGTATATATATATATATAAAGAAAAGGACGAAAAGTGAAGGAAAAAAAAAACAAAATTAAAAAAAAATCTTCTATCTCTTTCCCATTTAAAAAATGACCAATCTACCGTCTCTTTCAATATATTATCTTTTAAAAAACAAAAATAAAAATTAAGACTCTTTTAAAAAAAAAAAGTGGCTCTCTAATTAAGACCATTCAGCTCTTTAGATGGAAGTTCATATTTCGTCTATCTTAATTTTATATTGAAAACAATTGGAAATTTTATCTTAATCTTAATTTCATCTTTCGTCTTCTATATTTTGCATTTACTATTTTGCTCTGCTGTATATAGCATTCGATTGTTCATGATTTGGCCAAAAATTAGGTATTTGGCCAACGATATTGAAAGACTTTTCGTTAAAATTTCTATATTTTAAGTTTTTAGCAGACGATAGTGGATGCTCGAGGTGAGATTTTTATACTTCTTACACTTTCCGCCGTAGTCGCACACTTCGGAATTTTTTTGTATTTCAACATTTCAAAATTAATTTAGCTTAAAATCAAGATCAAACTTGTGATCTCTCACTTTAAAATGTGCTTCTTCGATTATAAAATAGAGTCAAGTTCTAATTCTCCGAAGAGATCTAGTACCATATTTAACCGGGGATTTTTTCCCGAAATAGGCCACTTATTGAAACTAATAATCAAAATAGGTCACTTTAGAAAATATTTTTCAAAATATGCAAGTATCAAATTGCAGTCTTTTCGATAACGTAATCGCAGAGCCTAGATACATCTAAAAAAATTCAAATTTCAAAACTTGTTAAAATTTCTCAAGTCCAAAGAAGTCCAAGGGAAATATAACTGAGGCCGCAGTTGGGTACTGTAGCCTCGATAATACGTTGTCATAGTTGACAACTGCGACCTCCATTATTTTAATTTTTTTCGGAAGTTTTAGATTTCTTGCACATTAGAGCATCTGTAGTCGTTCCCTATATTTCAAAAATTTAGAAAATATAGGGGAAAAATTGCTGTAGTCGTTCCCTATATTTGAGAAATTTGGGTTTTGAGGAATAGTGTCAGTCCATATTTGAGAGACGATATAGGAATCAGAAAATCATCTTGTGTCCGTTGTAAAATTAAATGGTTTTTTTTCTCAGACGCAAGATGATCTTGCGTCCGATCAATTTTTAATTTTTTTTAAAAAAATTGTCAGGCGCAAGATCATATTGCATCCGTTCAAATTTTCTTTTTTAAAATAATCAATTGAGGGAATCAATGACTGAGATACAAGGAATGATATATCATCCACCGTTCATTCAAAATTTGGGTTCAAGCGATTTCAACTCCAACTCAAAAATCTTATTTCTAAAAACCAAATATAGAAAATTTGACTTGGAATGACTACAAATGCTCTTACAGATCAAAGATTCAACTCTCTGAAAATTTGAAAGTTTCCACAGTCGCAGTGCCAACTGTGGCCTCAGTAAAAACTAGGTCGCAGTAGATAACTGCAACTGTAAAACTTCCAAGTTTCAAGATAGTTGTTTACTGTCTGGAAACTTTAAAGTTTCACAGTCGCAGTTGGCAACTGCGGCCTCAGTAAAAATTCAGTCATAGTTTGGCTATTTGTGCTGATGCTTTTAATGTACTGAAAGTGGTCTATGTTGGAATGTGTACCAATGCCAAATCAATGCAAAATGACAAAAGTGGTTTATTTTGGAATATGTATCAATGCCAAATCAATGCAAACTGCAAAACCTGACTGGTTGGAATGTGTATCAATACTGTTTATGCTGAATCAATGCAAACTGCCAAACATAATTTTTTTTTGATAACGTATTATTTTTTTAAAAAAAATAAAATAACTGAGGCCGCCGTTGTCAATGACAGCCTTAGTATTATCAAGGCCACAACTGCTAACTGCGGCCTTGGTGATATTGTCTTGTACTGATGCTTTTTATGTGCTAATATTGGTTTGTTGGAGTGTGTATCAATGATGTTTATGAAAAATAAATGCAAACTGCCAAAATAGTATTTTGTTGGAATGTATATCAATGATTCATATGCCAAATCAATTTTAAATTTGTCTTCAACTCCTATATATACAAGAGTGAAGTATTCTCTTGAACATCATGATCCTCTTCAACATGATCTAGTGGGGAAAAAAAGATGAAAAAAAAATGTGTAAAAAAGATGATCAAAAAGAGAAAAATTTCGGAGATGAAAAAAAAGATTTTTTTTTAATTTTTTTAATTTTTATTTTTTTATGTGAGCAGTAATGGATTATGTATTTAAATATGTGAGATTGTATTGAGTTTATGTGAGCTTAAGGAGGGAGATAGATGCATGTTCATACTAGTATACTAGTACATGCTAGGTTTCCCTCAACGGGTAAGAAAGATTTCTGATTCTCCCTATTTTCTTCCTTTTTTAAATGCATGAGTGGCAACTTCTTATCTCTTCATACACTTCAATGTACCACTATTAGAAAGATTATAGAAATTCTTTGGTTTGGAGGATGGAGTAGTAGAGGGTTTCACAATGTATTTATGCTACTTTTCAACTTATTGTCATGCACCTCCTATTCATGCACCCAATAGCATGAACATGAAGAGTGCTTGTCAAGAAGTTGTAAAGTACTACAAATATACTTCTATAGTCACTACAACTTCAACCTCCCAACCAGAGAATTGATGCATCTGTCTAATAGTGGTACATGAAAGTGTATGCAGTGAGTACAACTGCTACTTCTGCATTGAAAAGAAGGCAGAATTAGTAGTCATTTCAACCTGTTTGAGAAGAAAGCCAATATATACTTGTATACTAAAGTGATTGTTGTCTCTAATCAAATCTATATGTAATCAGTTTGTAATGTATGGATAACTATAATTTCAATTGAAGTAATGTAATCAGTTTCCGACATTTATAAAATTTAAAATAATAGAGGCCGTAGTTGTCAGAGGCCGTGGTTGTCAATTGCGACCTGCATATTATCGAGGCCGCAGTACCTAATTGCGACATCAGTTATATCTCCCTTGGATTTCTTTGAACTTGAGAAATTTTAAACCAAGTTTTGAAATCTGGATTTTTTTGGTATGTTCATAAGGCACAGTAGGGAGCTGCAACCATGTTATCGAAGAGACAGCATTTTGATACTGCGAGTGATCTATTTTGAAAATTAGTTTAAAAAATGATATATTTTGAGAATTAGTTTTAAAAAGTGGCCTATTTTTGAAAACTAATCATTTATCCATACATCAGATTGATCATACAAAAAAATATGAATTTTGATGCAATATGTGTTGCTGGATGGAGGTATTAAACCTCTCCAGTGAATTATTTACTGGGGAAGATTCAAATCCTCGTAAGGTGGACTTAGGAGAAGGGAAGGTTCCTTAAAAATTAAAATAATAGAGGCCGCAGTTGTCAACTGCAACCTACATATTATCGAGGCCGCAGTACCTAATTGCGACCTCAGTTATATCTCCCTAGAATTTCTTTGAACTTGAGAAATTTTAAACCAAGTTTTAAAATCTGGATTTTTTTGGCATGCGTACAAGGCACAGTAGGGAGCTGCGACCATGTTACCGAAGAGACCGCATTTCTGTACTGCGAGTGATCTATTTTGAAAATTAGTTTAAAAACTGATATATTTTGAGAATTAGTTTAAAAAAGTGGCCTATTTTTGGAAACTAATCATTTATCCATACATCAGGTTGATCATACAAAAAAATATGAATTTTGATGCAATATGTGTTGCTGGATGGAGGTATTAAACCTCTCCAGTGAATTATTTACTGGGGAAGATTCAAATCCTCGTAAGGTGGACTTAGGAGAAGGGAAGGTTCCTTAAAAATTAAAATAATAGAGGCCGCAGTTGTCAACTGCAACCTACATATTATCGAGGCCGCAGTACCTAATTGCGACCTCAGTTATATCTCCCTAGAATTTCTTTGAACTTGAGAAATTTTAAACCAAGTTTTAAAATCTGGATTTTTTTGGCATGCGTACAAGGCACAGTAGGGAGCTGCGACCATGTTACCGAAGAGACCGCATTTCTGTACTGCGAGTGATCTATTTTGAAAATTAGTTTAAAAACTGATATATTTTGAGAATTAGTTTAAAAAAGTGGCCTATTTTTGGAAACTAATCATTTATCCATACATCAGGTTGATCATACAAAAAAATATGAATTTTGATGCAATATGTGTTGCTGGATGGAGGTATTAAACCTCTCCAGTGAATTATTTACTGGGGAAGATTCAAATCCTCGTAAGGTGGACTTAGGAGAAGGGAAGGTTCCTTAGTTTTGTAGGAATGGGTGTCTCAGACTACAGTGGGAAATGTGGAGAGTCATTCAAAAGAGGTGGATGGTCAAAACATTATTTAGATTTGTTTATGTTGGTCGGTTTGCCGTGTTCTTGTTTGTGGTTTTGTAGAGATAGGGATAGTGGTAGAAGAGAGTGGACCCTATACTACTTGAGAATGGGCATAGTGGCATGTAAAGTGTACCTTAACAAAAAAAGCTTTTAAAAAAAAAAAAAAGTGTACCTTAACATTTTGAGAAGTCTTGTATACCAAGCAAGAATGATGATGGTTCGATCACTCCAGTGGGTTGTGGTGTACCCAGTTCAGAATGCTCCATTTTGTAATATGCTAATGATACGCTTTTCTTATGCTCCATTTTGTAATATGTTAATGATACGCTTTTCTTTTGACAATGGAATGCTGGAGAAGAACAATTATTATTATTAAAAAAAAATTGAAGGAAAATATAGAGTACCGCTACCATATTTCATTAATAAGGTGTTAATAAAATAAACTCAAAGAACTGAGAAAAATTCATAGTTCTACAGAACATTGCACACATAGATCATCCCATAACCGTGGAGGGTGTGCCAAAGAAAGACAGGTACAAACATGTATCCAAACAAAAGTACAACAAAATGTCTAATTCCCCCCAACAAACCCTTGGGGGTGGAGATCAATTAATAGTAAGAAGACACTGTGTCGTCTCTCAGTCGAGCGTCGGCCCGAGCTAGACTTCATAGTCATCATACTCCTCCACCTGGAAGATGCTGAAAATTGTCCATTGATGGCCTGTCACAGCAGCAGTAGCCCAAAATGAAATAAGATGCATAATATGAGTTAAATTACCAGAAATACTATTACTAGTCCCATGAAAGTAACAGTTATTCTTATCTAGCCAAAGTACCCAAGTTGAAGCGGCGATAGCGATAAACCAAGCTTCTCTCAACGTCCGTCTCTCAGCAGCGAACCTCGGGCCGATCCACAGATCCTCATATAGAACTGGGTATTCGTTAGTACCCAGAGCGGTAAGGACCTCAATGAGGACCGCTTTGCTTCCTGGGCAATCCAGAAGTAGGTGGTCTCTAGTCTCGGAACTAGCATTACAGAATCCGCAGGAAGAGTCAATATTTGGTTGACGTTTGGCCCGGTTCTCTCGAGTTAGAATTGCATCATTAAGAACCAGCCACAGGAAGACTCTTATTTTCAGCAAGATTTTCGCATTCCAGATAATACTAAACTATTTCGGACGAGATCCCCTGAAATGAATGCGGCTATAAAGAGAGCGTACAGTGAAGGTTCTGTTCTTTCTTAGTCCCCAGGCTATCCTGTCTGGTCCCTGTGAGCATTTAATCCCTGAATTAGTGATATGAGCCTGAAGCTCCGTAAGCCTGAGCTGGGAGTCCGAGCCCAGTGCCTGTTTAAAGACCAGTCTCCAGGAGCTTCTTCTCCAGGCTGCGGCCACTGTGCAGTGCGGTTGTGCAGCACGTGCATATAAGTCGGGGAACAGATCTCTAAGTATGTGATCCTCGTACCATTTATCCCATAAGAAATGAGTAAGTCTGTTCAAATTGAAGAAAGACCCAGTTCCCATTTCGGACCCGTTTGTAGGTGAAATTACCGTTGTAACACCCCGCAAAATTGGGTAATGATAATTTTGCCCTCGTGTGTTACGCACGTGTATTTTGTACCATTCCGAGTAATATTCGTAACGTATTTTTATATAAATTTCATACGTATTTTATATTCCGATTATTTATATGTTTTTCGTTTTCTCAAAACTCATTTCAATCCTACCTTTAGCCAACTCAAACATTTATTTTAATCCTTGTGTTTTTACGTACATTGCAAGTGTTTTGAATACACGTGTCGATTATGTATATTTTCCGTTACGTTAAATATTCATAACATTATTAAATATACATGTTTTGCATTTTGACTGCTTTTCGTTCTCTCAAATTAATTTCTAATATTTAGCACGTGCATCACACGTAAATTTTTATGTGCATTTTTACTTATAAAATTTTCTAAGATTACAAACACATTTTTATTCTCATTTTATTTGTCACAAATTGCATTATTTATTTTCTAATTAAAAACCCATGGGCCTAAAGTCCATCTTAAAGCTCGTAGAAATTTTAATTAAAAGAAAAAGCCCTTAATTTTATTCTACATTTTAAATATACACTTTTTGTAACGCCCCGATTTTCATACACTGAAAAACCGTGACATAAGCCAGAATCTTTTCCTTCAATTAGCCACAATACACAGAAAAGCAGAAAAATTTAAAACTTTTTATTTAAACACAAATGTATTACAAGCCCGAATGTTATAAAACTGCAATACATTACATCAGTGTTACAATAGTGCCTTACAAGCCCAAGTGTTACAACTTCCAATAAATTTACATTAGAGTACAATGAATAATAAATAACACTTGATACTCACTTGGATGCTTCCCAATATAAAATAAATTACAACAGATGTTACAAATAAGAATCAACACTTTGCTTCTCTTGCCTTGATTCCTCCTGAATTCTGTACCTGTAATTTTGCAATCCAGTACCTATTGAAGTGGGGCCGTCAGCACATATACTGCTAGTCATCAGCCTTAAAGTGTCAGTACATATACTGACGCATTAAGGCTGATGTACTGGCGTTTTAAGGCTGATGACTAGCAACAGATCTCAACTTTAAACAACCAGATTGATCAAAAGAGAAATGTGTATATATAATTGCTGTGTCAGTGTATGCTATGACTTAGACTCTAATGCACATGATATGGGTCAGGAATAATGTGGCCCATCCTGGGCCACTGGATCCCCTCAGGATACGCGATCTTTCTGATCCTTCAGATTTGCCACGTCAGTGCCGGAAAACCACCCGGAGCTCTGCCACGTCAGCCCTATACCGCCCGGCTTTCCACCGCTTCAGCCACTCGGGTAACCAGGTCCGGACCCAGCCCCAAACGGGTCTGGACCCGATTGGCTTCCCCTATAAATACCAGACCCTCCCCCCTGTCTGCAGGTAATAAACCTTTCTTCCACAAAACCCTAGTTACTGCTACTCTCCCACAGAGACTAACTAGATCGTCGGAGGGTCTGCCACCGGGACCAACCCCGGTGTTCCTAGACCGTCTGCAGGTACACCGGACCTTGGATCCAAGCCCCCTGATCCGAGCCGAGCATCCAGCCTCGCCTCACTCCAGCCTGTCACCGGTACCGCTCGGCCAGCCGAGGGTCGTCTGATTAGTAGCTTCCTCCTTCAAATACAAATCGAGTAAGAACTCACACCTGGTGCATCCATACGTCTCCCAGAAACAAATCGCATCAGGTTGGCACCGTCTGTGGGAAAGCTACTTCAGAAGCCGACCCGAGCTCGACCATCAAGGTACCTCGACAGCCGAACTCTCATGGCCCCCAAAGCCAAGAAGGTTGCTACCTCCGCACCTCAGCGGGACATGCCCCCGCTGGGCGCCGCCGCCGAAGCGCACGCATCCAATCACGGGGCTCCCCATCAGGGACCCCAAAAGAGCGCCTCCCGTCCAGCACAGCCCGACTTACGGGGGGTAATCATAAACCGACAGGTTAGCCATAGCAGGGAAAGGGCCACTTCCAACTCGGTCCTGAACCATCCAAAACCACCGCCCCAAGGACGGAGGCCAGCACTCAGCCGCGTCGGACGGTGACCTTCGGCTCAACCGAACCGGGTCGAGGGAGCCCCAGTCACTCACCAGGAGTTCCAGGACTTCCGGAGGGAAATTTTGGGGGCCCTCCGAGGGGCCCCCAGGGAGGATGTCCGCCATTCTCAAACCAGGTCGGACGCCGAGGCCAGCGTGTCTCGCCCATCAACAATCCCACCAGAGTACGATGGCGATCTCCTAAGGCACCTCCAAGAAATGGAGGATCGCCTCGACCACATAGGCGACGACGGTCCTGGAGCAGCTCAGGAGTACAGACCTGTCCGACCTCCTTTCTCCGCTCTCATCCTCCAAGCGGAAATACCTCAAAATTTCCGACCGCCTCAGTTCGAGACCTATGACGGCGAGGGAGATCCTGCTGATCACATGGAGGGTTTCAAAACCCTGATGATGATTCACAGCGCTTCGGATCCCCTGCTGTGCCGAGCCTTCCCTGCCACCCTCCGGGGTCTGGCTCGTGAATGGTTCTCCAAGCTGACCCCCGGCTCCATTTACTCCTTCGACCAGCTGGAGGGCAATTTCCTTACCCACTTTGTCACCAGCCGGAAGGCCGAGAGGACAAGTGCTTCTTTGCTTGGACTCAGGCAGAAGGAAGGGGAGTCGCTCAGGGTGTTCGTCCGGAGGTTCACCGCAGAGGCAAGGTCGGTTTCCTCCCTTGATCCTGGCGTCGCCTCCGCGGCATTTCGGCACAACGTCCGTCATGGACAGCTGAAAGCCTCTCTGGCAAAGAAACCCCCCATCGATTTTCCCGACCTCCTCAACAGGATCGAGAAGTACATTAGGGCGGAAGAGGCCCTGAACCCGGAAGAGTCCAGGGAGGCCCCCGGGAAGGGAAAGCGGAAGGCCGAAGAAGTCGAGCCATCAAAGAAGGCTCCAAGGGACGCGGGTGCCATGAAGAAGGTCCCGCCGGTCCCTCGCTTCGAGAGGTATACCCCGCTAACCCAAAATGTGTCCTCCATTCTCTTGGCGATCGAGGACAGGGACCTCATCCAGTACCCTCCTCGTCCGTCCAACAATACCAACAAGAAAAGGGATCAGCGGTTCTACTGCCGCTTCCACCGAGACAACGGGCACGACATAGATCACTGCCGTGCCCTGAAAGACGAGATCGAGGCCCTCATTCAGCGAGGGTACCTCCGAGAGTACAAGCGAAAGGAAGCTCGGGGACAGAGGGACACGAGGAACAGGAGGACTCCACCTCCTTCTCGAGCTCCCCTGCAGCTCCTCGAGTGAGAGTAGGAGCTTGACGAGCCTGAGGGCCAAGCCATATTACACTGCATCCATGGGGGGCCCATGGGAGGGGAGTCCAACACTTCCCGCAAGGCGTTCATCCGGGATGTTAACGCCGTCCAAGGTCCTCTCCCCCCTCTGATCCAACAACTGCCTGTCTCCTTCTCGGGGAAAGACCTGGAGGGGGTGCGACTCCCTCATTGCGATGCCCTCGTTATCAACCTCAGTATGGCCAATTTTGACGCTCGGCGAATCCTTGTGGATAATGGGAGCTCGGTCAACATTCTGTTTCTCGAAGCCTTCGAGAACCTAAAGCTCTCATGCAACAAGCTAAAGCCGGCGGGGTACACCTTGCACGGGTTCTCGGGCGTCCCTGTAACCATTGAGGGGATCGTCACACTAGACGTCACGGCAGGTACGACCCCAAACTGAAGAACCGAGTCCATGGACTTTATGGTGGTAAATGTCAAGGCAGCCTACAATGCAATACTCGGTCGTCCGGGCCTCTGCTCCCTCCAGGCTGTCCCCTCGGCCTATCACCAGAAAATGAAGTTCCCTACCAAAACCGGAGTAGGAGTAGTCCGGGGGAACCAGGAAGCTGCTCACTCATGCTACATGACAGCAATCGGGAGTTGCGTGTTTTCCCTCGACGCCGTCGAGATGCAGCCCCAGAGGACCCAGCCAGAGCCCGAGTCGGCAGACGAGCTGGAAGATGTCTCGTTCGAGACAGGGGATCCGTCGAAGCACTTTCGAGTAAGTCGCTCCCTCACCCCTCACCTTAAGTCCGCCCTCATCACCTGCATTCGCCGCAATGTCGACCTCTTCGCCTGGAAGCCTTCTGACATGCCCGGTATCTCCGAGGATTTCATCATGCACAAACTCAGCGTGATCCCCGGGTCGAAGCCGGTTGTCCAAAAGCGACATAAGTTCGCTCCGGAGCGACAGCAAGCGGTAAATATGGAAGTCGACAAGCTCCTGACCGCACGCTTCATCCAAGAAGTCAGCTACCCCGAGGGGCTGGCGAACGTCGTCATGGTCAAGAAGGCGAGCGAAAGCTGGAGGATCTGTATAGATTTTACGGACCTCAACAAGGCGTGCCCCAATGATCCATTCCCCCTCCCCAGAATCGATGCTCTTATCGATGCAACATCGGGTCACGAGCTTCTATCCTTCATGGATGCCTTCTCAGGCTACAACCAGATCCACATGTTCCCTCCCGACATCGCCAAGACGTCCTTCGTTACAGACCAGGGGCTATACTGTTACAGGGTCATGCCCTTCGGGATGAAGAACGCTGGCGCAACTTATCAGAGGCTCGTCAACCGGGTTTTCAAGGAGCAAATCGGGCGCAATATGGAGGTGTACGTAGACGACATGCTCGTCAAGAGCCAGCGGGGGGAGGATCACGTCGCCGATCTAGAGGAGGCCTTTGGGGTCCTTCGAACCCATAACATGAGACTCAATGCGGCCAAATGCGCCTTTGGTGTCTCCGCGGGAAAGTTTCTTGGCTTCATTGTCAGGCAGCGAGGTATCGAGGCGAACCTCGAAAAGATCCAGGCCATATTAGACATGGCCCCTCCCAGGAACATCAAAGAGGTCCAGCGGCTGATGGGAAGACTGGCGGCCATCGGCCATTTCCTCTCCAAGTCTGGAGAGAAGTCTCTTCCGTTCTTCAAAGCCCTGCGCGGCACCGGAGGGTTCGAGTGGGGTACCCAACAGCAAGAGGACTTCGCCCAATTGAAGGAGTACCTCGCAAACTCTCCCCTCCTCAGCAAGCCCGAATCGGGAGAGCCACTCTGGCTCTACCTGTCAGCCTCGGAAAAGGTGCTCAGCGCCGTCCTCGTTTGGGACGAGGAGGGATCACAGAAGCCTCTATACTATGTCAGCAAGGTCCTGCTCGACGCCGAGACCAGATACTCTCGGGTGAAGAAAGTAGCGTACGCCTTGGTCATGGCCTCGCGGAAACTCCGTCCATATTTTCAATCTCATTCGGTCCAGGTACTGACAGACCAACCCCTGAAGGCCGTGCTCTACAAACCGGAGAGCTCGGGTCGACTCGTCAAATGGTCGATCGAGCTCAGCCAGTATGACATTGGCTATCAACCCAGAACAGCCATCAAGGGGCAGGCGCTCGCAGAATTCATCACGGAATGCACCATCTCCGAGCATCCCGCGAGCAGGGAGGCCGACCAAACGTGGGAAGTTTACGTCGATGGCTCCTCCTGCGAGGCGGGTAGCGGAGCTGGCATCATCCTGCGAGGCCCGGATGGTTTTCTTCTCCAGTACTGCCTCCACCTCAACTTCCCGGCCTCCAACCACGAGGCCGAGTACGAGGCCATGATCACCGAGCTCACCCTGGCTCATCAGGCCGGCGCTAGACAGATCAGGGCTTTTAGCGACTCCCAGCTCGTGGTCAACCAGATCACCGGGGAGTACGAGGCCCGTGACGATCGAATGGTCTGGTACCGAGCTGTAGTTCAACGCCTACTGACGTCCTTCGACGAATCGGCTGTTTTGAGAATCCCCCGGGAACAGAATGTCCAGGCTGACGCCCTGTCAAAGCTGGCTTCCTCATCCTTCGAAGGTCTCGACCGCACGGTCCTGATCGAAGTCATGTTGAAACCAAGCATCGACATCCCGGAGGTCCTGTGTATTGAAGACGGAGCTCCCCCTGACGACTGGAACACTCTTATTAGGCGATTTCTCGTCAAGGGAGAGCTCCCCGAAGACCGAGCTGAGGCAAGAATGGTCAGGGCCCGAGCAGAAAGATTCGCAATGATCAACTCAACACTCTTCAAAAGGTCCTACACAACCTCGGATGGCCGACCCTATCTCCGCTGCCTCACTCCCGATGAAGCCAAATATGCTCTCAAGGAGCTACACGAGGGGATCGGCGGATGCCACATGGGAAGCCGCTCGCTCGCGCGAAAGGCTTTGAATCATGGGTACTACTGGCCCACCATGTTGCAAGATGCCCTAACCCTTGTCAAGAAATGTGGTCCCTGTCAAAGGTTCTCGCCCATCAAAAGGGCTCCGCAAGCAAACCTCCGGTCCATGGCCAGTCCGACCCCCTTTGCAATGTGGGGGATGGATCTGGTAGGCCCCTTTCCAAAGGCAACAGGGCAACGAAAGTTTCTCATTGTAGCGATCGACTACTTTACAAAATGGATCGAGGTAGAGCCATTAGCAACGATCACCGAGCAACAGACACAACAATTCTTCTGGAAGCACATCGTCTGTCGGTTCGGGATCCCTCAAGTGCTCGTCACAGATAATAGGACCCAATTCACAGGCATGCATTTCCGCAAGTTCTGTGAAGATCTCTGGATCCAGCAGCACTTCTCCTCAGTATGTCATCCCCAGTCCAACGGGCAGGCAGAGAACGCAAACCGTCAGATCCTTGACGGACTCAAGAAGCGACTCGATAACTCCTCCAAGGGGTTATGGGTCGACGAACTGCCAAGTGTTCTCTGGGCCCACCGAACGACGAAGAGGATCCCGACAGGGGAGTCGCCCTTCAATCTGACGTATGGCGCAGAGGCCGTCATTTCCCTAGAAATAGGGATCCCCTTTCCTCGGATCATGGCCTTCGACGAGGCAAGTAACTCTTTACAGCTACGAGCCAACCTGGACCTCGTTGACGAGGTCAGGGAGAAGTCGGCCATTAGAAGGAGTATCTACCAGCAAAGGATCGAGAGGTTCTACAACAAGAAGGTGCGCCCAACCGACATCAAATTCGGAGATCTTGTCCTCCGGAAGCTGGCGGTATCCAACCCCGGCCAGAAAAGAAAGTTGGCACCAAACTGGGAGGGCCCTTACAAGGTATCAGAGGTCGTACGACCGGGCACATATCGCCTGACAAACACCGACGACAAGCCCATCAAGAGGCCCTGGAACGCGGAGCACTTAATTAAGTTCTTAGGAGGAGAGTAGCCTCCATGTAAAATATCATGATTGTAATCGGCACGTCGTGCCTAGTCTTTTGTAAGGTTTAAATATATTGTAAATATGGCAGCCTTCTTAAAACAAGCCCATGGCTTCGTATTTTGTAGCAAATAAAGAAAATGTCTCGAGATCAGCACTCGGACAATAGCGCGAGCCCAAAGAGCTTCCCTTACAAGCCTAGGGTTCGGCGCTCGGATAACAGCGCGAGCCCAAAGAGCTTCCCTTAAAACTTAGGGTTCGGTGCTCGGATAACAGCGCGAGCCCAAAGAGCTTCCCTTACAAGCTTAGGGTTCGGCGCTCGGATAACAGCGCGAGCCCAAACAGCTTCCCATACAAGCTTAGGGTTCGACGCTCGGATAATAGCCCGAGCCCAAACAGCTTCCCTTACAAGCTTAGGGTTCGGCGCTCGGATAATAACCCGAGCCCAAACAGCTTCCCTTATAAGCTTAGGGTTCGGTGCTCGGACGGCTCGGCCTGGTTTGTTTTCTGATAACGTGCATCCATTCAAACAACTCCACCAGCCACGCCCGCACCGTCTCCCCCTGAGAACATGTGCAGGAACTCGGCGTCGACCCCGAGCAAGGCGGGTGCCTTCTCCAAGGCACCGCGACCTTGACGCTCGGCGGCGACCCTCTGCTACGCCTGCAGTTGCCTTTCTCACCGGTATGGGGGCTCGGCACCCGTCCCTCGCTCGGTTTGGGCTTCTTCATAAGCTCATCAACCTATGTACGTGGCGACATCCGCCATCCACGCCCGCACCATCTCTTCCTGAGAACATGTGCAGGAGCTCGGCGTCGATCCCGAGCAAGGCGAGTGCCTTCTCCAAGGCACCGCAACCTTGACGCTCGGCGGCAACCCTCTGCTACGCCTGCAGTTGCCTTTCTCACCGGTATGGGGGCTCGGCACCCGTCCCTCGCTCGGTTTGGGCTTCTTCATAATCTCATCAACCTATGTACGAGGTGACATCCGCCAGCCACGCCCGCACCGTCTCTTCCTGAGAACATGTGCAGGAGCTCGGCGTCGACCCCGAGCAAGGCGGGTGCCTTCTCCAAGGCACCGCGACCTTGACGCTCGGCGGCGACCCTCTGCTACTCCTGCAGTTGCCTTTCTCACCGGTATGGGGGATTGGCACCCATCCCTCGCTCGATTTGGGCTTCTTCATAAGCTCATCAACCTATGTACGAGGCGACATCCGCCAACCATGCCCGCACCGTCTCTCCCTGAGAACATGTGCAGGAGCTCGGCGTCGACCCCGAGCAAGGTGGGTGCCTTTTCCAAGGCACCGCGACCTTGACGCTCGGCGGCGACCCTCTGCTACGCCTGCAGTTGCCTTTCTCACCGGTATGGGGGCTCGGCACCCGTTTCTCGCTCGGTTTGGGATTCTTCATAAGCTCATCAACCTATGTACGAGGCGACATCCGCCAGCCACGCCCGCACCGTCTCTCCCTGAGAACATGTGCTGAAACTCGGCATCGACCCCGAGCAATGCGGGTGCCTTCTTCAAGGTACCACGACCTTGACGCTCGGCGGAGACCTCGACACTCTGGCAAATTGTTCGCACGAGCATGGGGGCTCGACGGACCGAAGCACCATGCTCGGTCCCGACCCAGTGTTGACAAAATTTTATTAAGATTTAGAGCGTCCGCCTTCGGCAGACGCCCCGAGCCTCGTGTCGAATTATTGACCAGCCTCTCACCCGTGAACAACCCGGGGTTTTTACGGCCTTGATCGGCTTAAACCCCGAATTGTTTGAGGATGGCAGGGGGGACATCGACCCGCTGCTCTCTCCGTCCCGGGAAAAAACGCTCCGAGCCTTCGAGCAAGTTCAGCTGACCCTCCTCTCGCCCCCGAACAACTCGGGGTTTACGGCTCTTACGAGCCCAAAACCCCGAATTGTTCCCAGACGACAGAAGAGCCACCACGCTTCGGTTCCCCCCGACCCCCTAAACCGATCGATCGGCCCACCGCTCACCAACGAACCACCCGGGGTCTCACGGTCCTAACGGCCTGAACCCCGAATAGTCCGAGGGTGATCGGTGTGCCTCCGATCCGGAGTACTCGGAAACATTGTATTCTCCGGGCGCCTGCCTTTGGCAGGCACCCGAGTCAGATGGCTCATTGCCTGACCACCAACGAGGGGAGTGGAGGATTATATAGCCCCCTGAGGCCCTCATTTATTGCGTCTGGGAATGCGAAACGGCGGAAGGCGAAACGTCGCCATAAATACGCATGGGAATGCAAAACGTCAACAGTTATTGCTTATCGAGAAGCTAACCGCCACCACCGTCGCGCCCGTTGACATGGACCACCTTGGAGCCGACCCCTGCGCAACTAGCCCGAAAACCGTCCCTAACAATTGAGGTGATCAGAGCGTGAAAATCAAAGATTCTTATTCAGTACTCATTGCTTACAACTCAATAAACGCCGGTAGAAATACAATGAAAAAGCTCACAACTCACTCACTCGGCCACGAACTCAAATTCGGGACTTCCATCGCGCCCGGCAGGGCTGACCCGGGAAGATGCGCCAGCCACCGAGCTCCCCGCATCATCCGGCTGGGCCTCGACCAATGAAAACGGCAACGACCGTCCCGGGATCGAGTTGCTCGCCTCTTCAATCAGACCCGCACCCAAAATGAGTTTCAGCCGACGAACCTCCAATTCCTTATCAACAACGGTCTCACGAAGAAAAGACTCCGAAGCCGAGTGCCCGCTAGAGGCATCCGAGGCAGACCAGTCCGCCTCGATTACCCACCAGTCCAGATCGGCAACGAATTTCTTCAGACGGGCCACCTCTAGGCCGAGCTCCCTTGACTTGTTCAGGAAATAATTCTTGGCGGCCTCTCGGTCCCGAGCCAGCTTTCGTTGGTAAGCCAAAACAGGGTCGGCATTCCGAGTCCCACGCGTCTACCAAAAGATAAAAACAAATATCACAAAAACACAAGTCTTGAAGGGTCGGCCCAAAAAGTATATTTCATTTCTTTCCAAAATTTTGATACAAAAAACCGCGGTGGCCAGTCCGCTGTAGGCATTTACATCAAAAACAAAAAGAACAAAAACAACAATCTATTCTTGAGGGTCGGGTGGCACCTCGTCATCGCCCTGGGCTCCCCCCGTCCCATCACCGCCAGGGGTCGGAGGCAAGTCCGCACGCCATCCGTAGCATAGGTAGTCGACGTACTGCTCGGGGTAGATCGCCCTGAAGTGGGCCTTGGCCTGTTCGTACGCCTCGTCCTGCGCCGTCATCACGGTCTCCTCCAAAACCGCCTCCATCTCCTCCAAGGCTTTCTTCCCCTTATCCGCCTCGGCTGCGATCTTCGCCAAAAGATCCTCCCAGTCTGGCTTATGGATCTTACAGAGCGACTCTATCTGGGCCTCGTGAATGAGCACTTGGTCCCGGGCCGCTTTCAGATCGTCCATGACCTTAGTTAGCTCCCGAAGGTACTTCTCCGCATTTTTCCGCTCAAGGAAAATTTCCTTCTCCAGGCACTTGTAGACGTGCTGGCCGTGGAGCATCGCCTGTTCGAAGAGAGATCAAAATTAATGATAGTTCCAAGCTAAGTCAAAAAGCAGATCCAAACCGACTTACCGAGATGTGGGCTTGGGCCCACCGCATATAGGCCTGGTCAGCCGTCTGCACCGTCAAGGCCATCCCATCGCGCTCGGTGATGGCCTTCGAGACAAACTCCATCGAGACGGGCCCGTCGAGAATAGAGTCCCCCTTCACAATCGACCAGTCAGGAACAAAGGGCATCATACCCATCCTCCCCACCAACTCCGCGACACTCGGTCTTATCGGGGGAAGCTGTTGTTGCTGTAACAACCCGAAAAATAGCATATGGCTATTTTGCATCGAAATGTGTGCGCGATTGAGAATTTTGCGCGATTATGTATTTTCTGATAATAATTATTTTTAATTGAGAAATATAAGATATATTGCCTATTTTATATTATTATTATTTTCAAGATTAAATTATTTTTCATATGGATTATCTACGAAGTAGTTTTAATGTATTTTGTATTGTTTGGATTATTAGAGTAGAGAATTGGGCGTTATTTGAAATGTGTTAAGTTAGAGGGCTTATATGCAACACTCCCTTAGATATTTATCTCTTTATTATTGTTTATTACACTTTTTACAAAAAACCCCTCCTCTCTCTCTCCTTCCCTTCTTCTTCTTCCTCCCTTCTTCTTCCCGTTCGTTCCCAAACCGACCCATGAAACCCCACAACCCCCCCGCCGACCTCCTCCTCCCTTCTCCTCCCGTTCGTCCACGCCGGCGATCGGAAGAAACCCCGACCCCCACTTCCGTTCCCTTCTCCTTCTTCTTTCGTTCGATCCCGACCCAAAAGAACCCCGGCCCCAGTTCTTCCCCCCCCCTCCTCCTCCCGTTCGCGCCAGCTCAAGGGAACCCCCCCCCCCCCCCCCCCCCCCCCCCCCGCGTCCATTCCCTTCTTTCTTCTCCTTCTTCTTCATCCCGATCGAAATGAACCCAAAAAGAACCCATCGCCGTTCGATTTTCCCACCTCCAAACTCCTCCGATTCTCCATGGATTCCAAACTAAAATTAGGGATAGACTAATGGAGGGATTCTCGACATCGTAGTAGCGTCGGATTTTCGATTGGATTTCGGAAGGTATAAACCCTAACTATTTTATTGTATAAAATTTAGTTGGGTTAATTTTTATTGAGTAGGAATGTTAGGGTAGAGAGATTAGAGATGTTGGGAATTGTGGATGTGAGAAATTAGTGGATTTTTAGAGAGATTTCAAGTTGTTAGTAAAATTGGATTTTGGGTTTGTAAAAGAGAATTATATGAATATGGATTAATTCTCGGATAGTAGTAGAAAACATAGTTGAGCTACTAGAATATTTTAGAGGCGATTTGGTAATTATTTGGGGATGAAAATACCATAGGCATTAGATCATCACGTGCATCGCACGTGTATATCCCAAGCATTCAATAAGCGCTTGTGGGATGTTTGGGATAGCGATTATTTACTCTTGTGATTAGTTGAATTATTTGAGTTTTAATTGCTTGAAATTTGGTGATAGGATATATTCACGACCTTGGACGCGAGGTGGCACGGCGCTTGGATCTTCGCAAAATATGTGAGTTGATTTATTATATATTTTTGTGGATTGATGGATGTGTGAATATTAATTTATTTAGATATATTGTTGTGATTATAAAAAATATAGTGAGTATGATTTATTATGTGTTTTTGTGTGCTAAGAAAGATGTGAGTTAATTTATTATGGGTTTTGTGTGTTAAAAATGATGTGAGTTATATTATTCATATATTTTCGTGGTTTAAAGATATATGTGAGTACTAATTTATTATATGTATTTTGTGATTATGAAAATATAGTGAGTTATATTCTTTATATATTCTCGTGGTTTAAGGATATATGTGAGTTAAATTATTTGCGTACCTCTGTGAGTATAGAAATATGTGAGTTTAATTTATATATATATATTTTCGTGATTTAAGAAATCATGTTAGTTAGTATATGGATATATTTTGTGGTTCGAGAAATATGTGAGTGTAATCTATTTACGTATTGATGTTAAAAGATGCTTGAATAACATATACGTGTATATGGGAGCGAGTTATATTCATATGATAGTACCAAAGTATGGTGGGTATGGTTCTATATACGTATTGGATAATTCAAGGAAATTTGGATAAACTGAAATGGTGATATGATTTATGGATGAGACGTATGGGGAAATTAACTACCTTTGAGTATATAAAACCTATTAATGGATGAAGGGATTAGTTAAGTATGTGAGGATTCTTTACTCCTAATTTAGTTGCTTGCTCCCTTTATCTATTTCCGTATGTGCAGAAAGAACCCATCTTTTGGGTATGGGTTGTTGTAGGTTGAGAAAGAACCCACTTTGAGGGTGAAGTAAATTGTGGATGCTAAAAGAACCCAACTTGATGATTATGTTAGTTGTAGTATGATAAAGAAACAATCTTTGGATGTTGTCAGTGGCAGGGGGTTAAAAGATCACACCTGTTGTGGATTACGTGTTGTAGGTTGAGGAAGAACCCATTCCTAGGGCTATATTATTTGTGTATGCCAAAGAGAACCCATTTGAGTTGTTAGTAGTAGCAAGTAAAAGAACCCACCCTATGGATTTAGATTGTTGTAGAGAAAGAACCCACCCTTGTGGTATAGTAAGAATCCATGCTTGAATTGTTATAGAAAGAAACTCATGTTGAGTTGATTATAGTAGGTATGCCATGATGGGTTGATTGTAGAAGAAACCCATGCTAAGTTGATTTTAGTAGATTCTTCTGTTGCTTATAATTATAGAAGATAAAGTTTGCTAGTAAGCACGTTTGGTTGCTTCTAGGTTTGACTACCTTAATGGTTGTTTGTATGTGGATTTGCTCGTACGTGGCTCGACTGGCCCGTATGTAGCTGTGGGTCTCATACGCAGCTTATTTGGCTCGTATGTATGTCGTTGTCTCATACGCGGCTCGACTGGCCCGTATGTAGCTGTTGGTCTCATACGGAGCTTATTTGGCTCGTATGTATGTTGTTGTCTCATACGCGGCTCGACTGGCCCGTATGTAGCTGTGGATCTCATACGCAGCTTATTTGGCTCGTATGTATGTTGTTGTCTCATACGCGGCTCGACTGGCCCGTATGTAGCTGTTGGTCTCATACGGGGCTTATTTGGCTCGCATGTGTGTTGTTGTCTCATGCGCGGTTCGACTGGCCCGTATGTAGCTGTTGGTCCTATACGTAGCTGTTTAGCTCGTATGTGTTTTTGGTTACTCGTATGTAGCTTCTTAGCTAATACGCAGTTTGTTGTGCTCATCTAGGGTGATGTTATTACCCTAAGGGTCATCGACCATCAAGACCACATCCTACCCCCTTAGAGTGAAATGGATAGATCTCACCTCGGGCGTCGACGGATCTTAACCAATGTAGGTTGACCGTGGGCCGAGAGTGTTGGTAGAATCCGAGTTAGGGGTAGGGATGAGTGAGAGAGATATTATTACCAGAGTCTTGGATCGAGGGACCATGAGTTGGACCATGATTGGAAACTATGCAGGATTGCATAGGAATAATAACCTCATTAGGATAGTGACTTATAAAATCACTACATAGGCCCTTGCCGGAAGAGAGGAGTCGGTTGTAGGGGGCACCTTATGACCAACTCGCCCCTGGAGGCAGACTAGGTGGTGTTATTGGGTTGCGCCTTCCTGTCAAAGGGATACGTACGGTGCCGTCTCACAGTTTGAGGACACGGGTTGCGTATCTCGCGCTGTTAATTCCTGAAATACCGTGGCTGGGGTGCCACAGGATGCATTTGGGCAGTCCTGCGCTTGCGATACCCCAGAGAGTGCCACAGGGTAGGCTTCGCGCTGCCCTGCGCTTGCGAAACTCTATGGTTTGATTTTGGAACGATGCCCGATATACTGGGATCGAGTGAGGTCCGGCATGCCGGGTAGTAGTGGAAAACGGAGACACCATAAGCAGACTGCATAGGGGGACTTGACCCCTTATGCAACCTCACAGAGTCATGGAGTATTGTCAGGAACAGGTTGAGCGCAATTAGAGTTCATAACGCGGGTTCAAATCCCTATATATGGAGAAACGGCTTGAGATGGGGTCGCATGTAGTATGGGCTGCATGTTGCTTTCGGAGACTTGCTGGCATTAGAGTAAGAGCATCATTGTATTAGTAGTCTTGCATTAGAATAAAGAGCATCATTGTATTGGTAATCTCGCATTAGAGTTAAGTCATAACATACACTGGCACATCAATTATACGTACACGTGTCTTTTCCATTTAAGTTGAATTGCGAGTGTGATATGTTATTGCCAAACCATGTTGGCGATGCGGAGTCTATTGTGATGGAATGCATATAAATGGTAATGTGCAATGAGACGTTAGATTGAACATGAATGAATGTGGTAGTATGCAAATGAATGCATATGCCTACGATGTGATATGTGATATAAGGCAATAGGATCAATATTGGTATTATGAGAGGGGTTATTCAAATGATTACTAAAGATAAGTATGTTGTGAGTGGGTATGGATATATATACAGGTGACGACTCAGAGAGTATTGGATGTGAATTCCCATTTATGAGGTTACATGTTCAGATGTCAAGTAAGATTTGTTGATCTTGATATTATGAGTTCGTTATGTTTTTACTTGTAAAGTTTAATTTATTTGCTTATTTTAATAAATTATACTCACACCAGAAATGGCTAACCCCTTAGTATTTGGGGGTTAGGGAGTCCATGGACTACCCTAGGTCCCTACTGTTACAGGTCCAGCAGTGCAGAGGTGAGGTGTAGGTACAGGTTTCCGTGGAGTGAAGCTTTAGTTATAAATTGTTATGATTTAATTGTAAATAGTAAAGATTTATGCTTTAAATTGTATTTTTGATGTATAAGTATGTGGATGATGATGAAAAGTATAGCATGAGGCGGCAGGATATGGTTTTGACCCGTAACCATTTCGTTGTGGAGTGCCGAGCGTCGTGGTAAGTTTTACAGGTTACTTTCTAAAAACTTACTACGTTTTCTAAAGGATTTATGGTTTTTAATTGATATTTGTTAAACCGTTATGAGTTTGGCCCCCAGAGCATATATATATTGCCTGTGTGATGATGCTCATTTTGGCCTGGGGAGCCCGTATTATTATTGCCTGTGATGTAAGCTACGGAATTTAGAGCAAAATTCCGTAAGCTTTTCTGTGTTTTGGGCAAAAAATACAAAGGAGACTCTGCCCAAATTTTCTTTGAAACATAACTATTTTAGTTTATGTTTAAAGTGATATAGAAATTGGAAGAATTGAGTTTGGAGTCAAAAAGGAAAAAGGGCAGGCGCTACAGTTGGTATTACAAACTGATAATTGTAATTACTGCGTAGTAACTCTGTATTGAATAAAAAGTTTTAAATTTCCAGCATTTTGTGTATCGTGACTAATTGAAGGAAAGATCTTGGCATGTGTCACGGTTTCCCATGTATATGGAAATCGGGGCGCTACAGAGTGGTATCAGAGCTGACTTCAATTTACAGTCCAACACAGTAGGAAAATTAAACTTGAATGCCCTTTAGGAGTCGGGATTTAGCTAGTTGTAGATAGTTATAATTCATATTGTTGGTTCCTTCAACTTATGTTTTATAATTTTTCTATATCCGGACTAATCCTAGTGTATGTGTTACCATCCTTTAACCTCATGAATGGTGTTCGAGGATATCCTTACCGAGGATGTGCTGGTGAAAGGAAGTGAACCGATATCGATGGACGATCCGATAATCTTGAGCGAGGAGCCAAGAAGACTTCACCACCGCAAGGACCAAGTGTGGATCAACACACAGCGGCGGCAGCCAGCATACATCGGGAAATGAGGAAGCTTAGGAAGTACGTGATTAGGAAAGGTCGTCAAGACTAAGTAACTGGGTGATGCATTCGGAGTTATATTAGCAGGCCCAGCAAAGGAGTAGGAACACCTTGATTCCAGGTTGGCACGACTACAATATGAATGGGAGCAAATCCCAGAGACCACCAAGGTTGTAGTATGCAATCCTTGTGAGAGAGTCGGGCACAAGAAATCAGTCTGTCCACGACTACAAGGGACAAGATCTGCACCAGCATCAGGATTAAGGACCAAGGTCAGAAGCAGAAGACTCAGAAAACGGAGGGCAACCTTGGAGGCACCAGGACAGGAAGTTATTTTTTATGTGGTGAGCATGGTCATCTCAAGAACCAGTGTTCGAGGAAGGACACTCAGATAGATACCCATACATGTTACAAATGTGGAAGGATTGGTCGTACCCGACCAGATATTCCCTAGCTTCACCGGAGGAATGACAGATCAACCTCGAAGATGAACAATAAAGGAAAGGAGCCTCACCGAGGATAGAGTTCGCACTTACTACCAGCAAGCGGTAGAAGGCAGGAGTGCTAGTACTGGATTGTGCATTTAGAACTGCAACTAAGTTAAAAGTTGTATTTTTAAAATATTTTTTATTTTGGACTAAGAAGTAAGGTATGATGAAACACTTTCGTAACCAGTTGGATTTATATATATATATGGAATCCATACAACTATTTTGTTCAATTGTGGTTCGTCATATTCTTTTGACCGAACTATTTTTCAAGATTTGAGTTGTGTGCGGGAGACAACTCTAGATTGTTTGTTTGAATACACCATCTGGAGCATCAGCTTCGAGCAAATTACAGGAGAGAATCCTGGAAGTTTGAAGTAATGATCGTAGGCCATGCCCTATTCTAAGGAGAGAGTGGCTACTGAACTGCAAAAGATCGAGATAAGTGAAGGGTCGACCTCAGCCAAAGACCGTGAAGGAAGCAAGAAGCTAGATGGCAAGATCCAGCAAGCTAGTATCAGAGTGATTACTCAAGTTTAGAACACAGTTTTGGCACGATGGGAGCAGCAACCGAGTCCAAGTGAGCAAGTCAGAAGGCTTAGGTAGGAAATGTGAGGATTAAAGCACTGAAGCGACAGATTTTCCAAGATCAGCTTATGATTAAGCAGCCACTAAGAGCACGCCATGGAGGAAGTCTTGCTCAGACAGAGGGAAATGGTGTTAACAATTTAATAAGGTCACCACGAGGAGCTGCTCAGGGACTGAAGCGGCAATGTGTGACTTCGTCCTTTCTAAGGAGGGAGTGGTCACCAACCAATAGAAGCCGTAATCGAGGAGTGAATCAACAACACTTGTAGACAAGAATAGAGCAAGGCAATGCAGCCACTGTCTACTCCAGAGCAGGAGCAGTAGAATGTCAGTATCAAATTCATAGTGGGTCTGTCCAGAGGACTGAAGGACAACAGTTCAACTTGGTAGAAGACCAATTTTCGAGAATATCACTCGAGGAACTAAAGATGGTTCGGGAAAATGTCTCGTGAACCATTGATGTTTGTGGTTGTCTTCCTCTTCACTAGCAGCGTTCTGAGGACAGAACGATTCTAAGGAGGGAGTGATGTAACAACCCGAAAAATAGCATATGGCTATTTTGCATCGAAATGTGTGCGCGATTGAGAATTTCGCGCGATTATGTATTTTCTGATAATAATTATTTTTAATTGAGAAATATAAGATATATTGCCTATTTTATATTATTATTATTTTCAAGATTAAATTATTTTTCATATGGATTATCTACGAAGTAGTTTTAATGTATTTTGTATTGTTTGGATTATTAGAGTAGAGAATTGGGCGTTATTTGAAATGTGTTAAGTTAGAGGGCTTATATGCAACACTCCCTTAGATATTTATCTCTTTATTATTGTTTATTACACTTTTTACAAAAAACCCCTCCTCTCTCTCTCCTTCCCTTCTTCTTCTTCTTCCCTTCTTCTTCCCGTTCGTTCCCAAACCGACCCATGAAACCCCACAACCCCCCGCCGACCTCCTCCTCCCTTCTCCTCCCGTTCGTCCACGCCGGCGATCGGAAGAAACCCCGACCCCCACTTCCGTTCCCTTCTCCTTCTTCTTTCGTTCGATCCCGACCCAAAAGAACCCCGGCCCCAGTTCTTCCCCCCCCTCCTCCTCCCGTTCGCGCCAGCTCAAGGGAACCCCCCCCCCCCCCCCCCCCCCCCCCCCCCCGCGTCCGTTCCCTTCTTTCTTCTCCTTCTTCTTCATCCCGATCGAAATGAACCCAAAAAGAACCCATCGCCGTTCGATTTTCCCACCTCCAAACTCCTCCGATTCTCCATGGATTCCAAACTAAAATTAGGGGTAGACTAATGGAGGGATTCTCGACATCGTAGTAGCGTCGGATTTTCGATTGGATTTCGGAAGGTATAAACCCTAACTATTTTATTGTATAAAATTTAGTTGGGTTAATTTTTATTGAGTAGGAATGTTAGGGTAGAGAGATTAGAGATGTTGGGAATTGTGGATGTGAGAAATTAGTGGATTTTTAGAGAGATTTCAAGTTGTTAGTAAAATAGGGTTTTGGGTTTGTAAAAGAGAATTATATGAATATGGATTAATTCTCGGATAGTAGTAGAAAACATAGTTGAGCTACTAGAATATTTTAGAGGCGATTTGGTAATTATTTGGGGATGAAAATACCATAGGCATTAGATCATCACGTGCATCGCACGTGTATATCCCAAGCATTCAATAAGCGCTTGTGGGATGTTTGGGATAGCGATTATTTACTCTTGTGATTAGTTGAATTATTTGAGTTTTAATTGCTTGAAATTTGGTGATAGGATATATTCACGACCTTGGACGCGAGGTGGCACGGCGCTTGGATCTTCGCAAAATATGTGAGTTGATTTATTATATATTTTTGTGGATTGATGGATGTGTGAATATTAATTTATTTAGATATATTGTTGTGATTATAAAAAATATAGTGAGTATGATTTATTATGTGTTTTTGTGTGCTAAGAAAGATGTGAGTTAATTTATTATGGGTTTTGTGTGTTAAAAATGATGTGAGTTATATTATTCATATATTTTCGTGGTTTAAAGATATATGTGAGTACTAATTTATTATATGTATTTTGTGATTATGAAAATATAGTGAGTTATATTCTTTATATATTCTCGTGGTTTAAGGATATATGTGAGTTAAATTATTTGCGTACCTCTGTGAGTATAGAAATATGTGAGTTTAATTTATATATATATATTTTCGTGATTTAAGAAATCATGTTAGTTAGTATATGGATATATTTTGTGGTTCGAGAAATATGTGAGTGTAATCTATTTACGTATTGATGTTAAAAAATGCTTGAATAACATATACGTGTATATGGGAGCGAGTTATATTCATATGATAGTACCAAAGTATGGTGGGTATGGTTCTATATACGTATTGGATAATTCAAGAAAATTTGGATAAACTGAAATGGTGATATGATTTATGGATGAGACGTATGGGGAAATTAACTACCTTTGAGTATATAAAACCTATTAATGGATGAAGGGATTAGTTAAGTATGTGAGGATTCTTTACTCCTAATTTAGTTGCTTGCTCCCTTTATCTATTTCCGTATGTGCAGAAAGAACCCATCTTTTGGGTATGGGTTGTTGTAGGTTGAGAAAGAACCCACTTTGAGGGTGGAGTAAATTGTGGATGCTAAAAGAACCCAACTTGATGATTATGTTAGTTGTAGTATGATAAAGAAACAATCTTTGGATGTTGTCAGTGGCAGGGGGTTAAAAGATCACACCTGTTGTGGATTACGTGTTGTAGGTTGAGGAAGAACCCATTCCTAGGGCTATATTATTTGTGTATGCCAAAGAGAACCCATTTGAGTTGTTAGTAGTAGCAAGTAAAAGAACCCACCCTATGGATTTAGATTGTTGTAGAGAAAGAACCCACCCTTGTGGTATAGTAAGAATCCATGCTTGAATTGTTATAGAAAGAAACTCATGTTGAGTTGATTATAGTAGGTATGCCATGATGGGTTGATTGTAGAAGAAACCCATGCTAAGTTGATTTTAGTAGATTCTTCTGTTGCTTATAATTATAGAAGATAAAGTTTGCTAGTAAGCACGTTTGGTTGCTTCTAGGTTTGACTACCTTAATGGTTGTTTGTATGTGGATTTGCTCGTACGTGGCTCGACTGGCCCGTATGTAGCTGTGGGTCTCATACGCAGCTTATTTGGCTCGTATGTATGTCGTTGTCTCATACGCGGCTCGACTGGCCCGTATGTAGCTGTTGGTCTCATACGGAGCTTATTTGGCTCGTATGTATGTTGTTGTCTCATACGCGGCTCGACTGGCCCGTATGTAGCTGTGGGTCTCATACGCAGCTTATTTGGCTCGTATGTATGTTGTTGTCTCATACGCGGCTCGACTGGCCCGTATGTAGCTGTTGGTCTCATACGGGGCTTATTTGGCTCGCATGTGTGTTGTTGTCTCATGCGCGGTTCGACTGGCCCGTATGTAGCTGTTGGTCCTATACGTAGCTGTTTAGCTCGTATGTGTTTTTGGTTACTCGTATGTAGCTTCTTAGCTAATACGCAGTTTGTTGTGCTCATCTAGGGTGATGTTATTACCCTAAGGGTCATCGACCATCAAGACCACATCCTACCCCCTTAGAGTGAAATGGATAGATCTCACCTCGGGCGTCGACGGATCTTAACCAATGTAGGTTGACCGTGGGCCGAGAGTGTTGGTAGAATCCGAGTTAGGGGTAGGGATGAGTGAGAGAGATATTATTACCAGAGTCTTGGATCGAGGGACCATGAGTTGGACCATGATTGGAAACTATGCAGGATTGCATAGGAATAATAACCTCATTAGGATAGTGACTTATAAAATCACTACATAGGCCCTTGCCGGAAGAGAGGAGTCGGTTGTAGGGGGCACCTTATGACCAACTCGCCCCTGGAGGCAGACTAGGTGGTGTTATTGGGTTGCGCCTTCCTGTCAAAGGGATACGTACGGTGCCGTCTCACAGGTTGAGGACACGGGTTGCGTATCTCGCGCTGTTAATTCCTGAAATACCGTGGCTGGGGTGCCACAGGATGCATTTGGGCAGTCCTGCGCTTGCGATACCCCAGAGAGTGCCACAGGGTAGGCTTCGCGCTGCCCTGCGCTTGCGAAACTCTATGGTTTGATTTTGGAACGATGCCCGATATACTGGGATCGAGTGAGGTCCGGCATGCCGGGTAGTAGTGGAAAACGGAGACACCATAAGCAGACTGCATAGGGGAACTTGACCCCTTATGCAACCTCACAGAGTCATGGAGTATTGTCAGGAACAGGTTGAGCGCAATTAGAGTTCATAACGCGGGTTCAAATCCCTATATATGGAGAAACGGCTTGAGATGGGGTCGCATGTAGTATGGGCTGCATGTTGCTTTCGGAGACTTGCTGGCATTAGAGTAAGAGCATCATTGTATTAGTAGTCTTGCATTAGAATAAAGAGCATCATTGTATTGGTAATCTCGCATTAGAGTTAAGTCATAACATACACTGGCACATCAATTATACGTACACGTGTCTTTTCCATTTAAGTTGAATTGCGAGTGTGATATGTTATTGCCAAACCATGTTGGCGATGCGGAGTCTATTGTGATGGAATGCATATAAATGGTAATGTGCAATGAGACGTTAGATTGAACATGAATGAATGTGGTAGTATGCAAATGAATGCATATGCCTACGATGTGATATGTGATATAAGGCAATAGGATCAATATTGGTATTATGAGAGGGGTTATTCAAATGATTACTAAAGATAAGTATGTTGTGAGTGGGTATGGATATATATACAGGTGACGACTCAGAGAGTATTGGATGTGAATTCCCATTTATGAGGTTACATGTTCAGATGTCAAGTAAGATTTGTTGATCTTGATATTATGAGTTCGTTATGTTTTTACTTGTAAAGTTTAATTTATTTGCTTATTTTAATAAATTATACTCACACCAGAAATGGCTAACCCCTTAGTATTTGGGGGTTAGGGAGTCCATGGACTACCCTAGGTCCCTACTGTTACAGGTCCAGCAGTGCAGAGGTGAGGTGTAGGTACAGGTTTCCGTGGAGTGAAGCTTTAGTTATAAATTGTTATGATTTAATTGTAAATAGTAAAGATTTATGCTTTAAATTGTATTTTTGATGTATAAGTATGTGGATGATGATGAAAAGTATAGCATGAGGCGGCAGGATATGGTTTTGACCCGTAACCATTTCGTTGTGGAGTGCCGAGCGTCGTGGTAAGTTTTACAGGTTACTTTCTAAAAACTTACTACGTTTTCTAAAGGATTTATGGTTTTTAATTGATATTTGTTAAACCGTTATGAGTTTGGCCCCCAGAGCATATATATATTGCCTGTGTGATGATGCTCATTTTGGCCTGGGGAGCCCGTATTATTATTGCCTGTGATGTAAGCTACGGAATTTAGAGCAAAATTCCGTAAGCTTTTCTGTGTTTTGGGCAAAAAATACAAAGGAGACTCTGCCCAAATTTTCTTTGAAACATAACTATTTTAGTTTATGTTTAAAGTGATATAGAAATTGGAAGAATTGAGTTTGGAGTCAAAAAGGAAAAAGGGCAGGCGCTACAGTTGGTATTACAAACTGATAATTGTAATTACTGCGTAGTAACTCTGTATTGAATAAAAAGTTTTAAATTTCCAGCATTTTGTGTATCGTGACTAATTGAAGGAAAGATCTTGGCATGTGTCACGGTTTCCCATGTATATGGAAATCGGGGCGCTACAGTTGCGGTGTTTCCACGGTCTTGCCCGAGCCGCCCGCAGCATCTCGAGCCGATCTCGACGAGTGGGAGTGGTGCGAGTGGTGCTTCTTTTGCTTCTTCGCTGGGGATTGCCCCTCGGCCGCCGAGGCAGGCACCTGGGAGGACCCTCAAGCCTGCGCAGCCTGGGCGGCCAGCTTCTTCCTCTTGGCCGCTATACGCTGTTGCTCCTTCTTCTTCTTCTCCACCCTCGCCTTCTCAGCCACGGCGAGCAGTAGCTTCTTGGCGTTCGCCTGTTGTGTCAACATCCCTGCAAAAATATAAGAAAGGAGCTAACGTTAACACGAAGGCAGAAAGATGAACAAATATGGAAAGAAACATACTAGGGTCGGCGGGACTCAGTCCGGCCCTCGCAAGGTGAATCTTGGTCACTCGAGGCCACGCGATGCTGTGACCCCCACTATCACCTCCACCTTCTCCCACTCCTTGGCCGACAAGTCGCTCTTCTTCGGAGGCTTATGTCTCGGCTTTACAAAGTTCCACTCGATCGGAATCTCCCAAGACCCGTCGGTCCGAACCACAAAGTACTTGCCCCTCCACCCCTTTATCGAATCCGGGTGGCCGTGCATCACCTTCTTGTGAGGCCTCGGTGAGAAGTAGAAGATCCCCTCCAGATCTCCGAGCGAACCAATTCCAAAGATGGCCCGGAAGAACGTTAATCTCGGCTTCCCCCCCTTCTCCTGGCATTTCAGAATAAAGCAGATAAGATGCTTCCAAGAGTTCGGACCGTACTGCATAGGGCACAGTCCCGCCGAGTTCAAGACCCTCTTCACAAAAGGGTGCAGTGGCAATCTCAGTCCCGAAAGGAAAGCATCCTTAGGGAAGATGCAGTAGCCCGGGGCCAGAACTGTGGTAGGGTAGATACCGGGGCTTGTAAGAAGGAGCTCATACTCCCGAGGAATGAAGTAGGCGAGCCGCAAAATATTAAGATACTCTGGCCTCAAGTTACTGGGGGTACCGTCCGCACGAATCTTCACTCGAGTATCTTTGCCCGGCACGGGAGGGATCGGTTGGATGTCCTTAACGTCTTCAGGGTACATACGAATCGATACTAGATTCCTGAAGGTGACCGGGGGAACATCAAGACCCGATCCGGCGCGTTCTCGTCGGGCGAGGAAGGACTGTGGGGAATTGCCATGGCTTTCTTCTTCCGACGAGGGCGAGCCTTACGCTCGGGGGACGGCGTCGACAAAGGGGGCAGTGGAGGAAGATCTTCTCCGACCCCAGTCGGCCCCCCAGCCATGCTCTGACCCGCCTCCTGTTCATCGACCTCCTCCTCCTCGTCTCCCTCGCCTTCCTCGTCACCCTCGGAGACCTGATCATCTTCGTCCTGCTCCTCTTCATCATCATCCATCTCCTGATCCGGTTCCTCCTCGTCCTCATCCTCGCTATCCCCCTCATCCTCCTCCTCGCCACCCTCTTCCATGGGCTCCTTCCCCGGTCTCCTGGACCTCAACGGGGACACCACAACGACAACATCATCACCACTGTCTGAACCGGGGTCGGTGAGAACCTCCTCCTTCACTCGGTACTGGCTCAGGGACGATGACGTTTCCTGCTCTGACTCCTCCGCTGCACGACCTGACGAGCTAGCCTCGGATCCAGACTGAATTCGCGACATTACTAAGAGAAAAATACTAACTTGAAGCGTAGAAGGTTACGATCACCGGAAAATCTGCCGACGGCAAGTAAGATTCTCGCTCTTGTTGAAAATTGGAAAGTGAGTAATAAAATGAAGATGAAGAAATGAAGGAGGGGGATGGGATTTTTAAAGAGGAAAATGACTCCTCGATTCTCGCAAAAAAGATCTGGCCGTTGGATCTTATCTGACAAGATCCAACGGCCACCAAGATCTGAAAATGCTTGGATCCTTGCGCCCATGACGTCAGCAATAGGCATGAAATTACCCCACTACCCCTTCACCTTTTCTATCCAAAAAAGGTTTTTTATGCCAAGACAGAAGGGTCGACGCTCGGATAGAAGCAAGAGCCAAAATTTCCCCTTCTATTCTCAGCAGGAGGGTCGACGCTCGGATCGTATCTCAAGCCCATAATTCCCCTTCTATTTTCACAGAAGGGTCGACGCTCGGATAGAAGCGCGAGCCAATTCCCCTTCTATTTTTCACAGAAGGGTCGACGCTTGGATGGAAGCACGAGCCAATTCCCCTTCTATTTTTCACAGAAGGGTCGACACTCGGATGAAAGCGCGAGCCATACCGCCTTCTATTTTTCAGTATCAGCTCGGAGCTCAGATGGCATCGCGAGCCAGTAATTCCCCTTCTTTCTCACAGAAGGGTCGACGCTCGAATGAAACCGCGAGCCATACCCCCTTCTTCTTTCTCGGTGGGGGCTCGGAGCTCGAATGGAACCACGAGCCATACCGCCTTCTTCTTTCTCGGTGGGGGCTCGGAGCTCGGATGGCACCGCGAGCCATACCACCGTCTTCTTTCTCGATGGGGGCTCGGAGCTCGGATCGTATCTCGAGCCCATAATTCTCCTTCTATTTTCACAGAAGGGTCAACGCTCGGATAGAAGCGCGAGCCAACATTTCCCCTTCTATTCTCAGCAGGAGGGTCGACGCTCGGATCATATCTCGAGCCCATAATTCCCCTTCTATTTTCACAGAAGGGTCGACGCTCGGATAGAAGCGCGAGCCAATTACCCTTCTATTTTTCACAGAAGGGTCGACGCTCGGATGGAAGCGCAAGCCAATTCCCCTTCTATCTTTCACAGAAGGGTCGACGCTCAGATGGAAGCGCGAGCCATACCGCCTTCTGTTTTTCAGTATCAGCTCGGAGCTCGGATGGCGTCGCGAGCCAGTATATCCCATTCTTTCTCACAGAAGGGTTGACGCTCGAATGAAACCGCGAGCCATACCACCTTCTTCTTTCTCGGTAGGGGCTCGGAGCTCAGATGGAACCGCGAGCCATACCACCTTCTTTTTTCTCAGTGGGGGCTCGGAGCTCGGATAGCATCGCGAGCCAGTAATTCCTCTTCTCTCTCACAGAAGGGTCGACGCTCGGATAAAACCACGAGCCATACCGCCTTCTATTTTCTCCGTATCAGTTCGGAGCTCGGATAGCATCGCGAGCCAGTAATTCCTCTTCTATCTCACAGAAGGGTCGACGTTCGGATGAAACCGCGAGCCATACCACCTTCTTCTTTCTCGGTGGGGGCTCGGAGCCCGAATAGCATCGCGAGCCCCAAATGCACTCCCTGGTTCAAAAGGGGGCTCGGAGCTCGGATGGCATCACGAGCCCCAAATGCACTCCCTAGTTCAAAAGGGGCTCGTCGCTCGGATCGTACCCCGAGTCCAAAATACCCTCAGGCAATGGAGGGGCTCGGAGCACGGATAGAATTGCGAGCCCCATCAGCCCTCCCCTTATCACAAAGGGCTCGGAGCTCGGATGGGATCACGAGCCCCTCCAAGCCCTCCTCTTGCCCCAAAAACTCGTCTGCCGACCCATGACGCTCGACGAACCGAACTCCGCAAGAAAACCTAGCCTCCTCGCTCTTCCAACTAGCAAGGAGCTCGTCTGTCGACCCATGACGCTTGACGAACCGAGCTCCACAAGAAGACCTCGCCTCCTCGCTCTTCCAACTAGTGAGAAGCTCGTCTGCCATGATGCTCGACTAACCGAGCTCCACAAGAAGACCTCGCCTCCTCACTCTTCCAGCTAGCGAGGAGCTCGTCTGCCGACCTATGACGCTCGACGAACCGAGCTCCATAAGAAGACCTCGCCTCCTCGCTCTTCCAACTAGCGAGGAGCTCGTATGTCGACCCATGACGCTTGACGAACCGAGCTCCACAAGAAGACCTCGCCTCCTCGCTCTTCCAACTAGCGAGGAGCTCGCCTGCCGACCCCTTACGCGCAAAAAATGGAGACCCAAAAGAAAACCTCGCCTCTTCCTCCTCGCTCTTCCAACTAGCGAAGAGCTTGGCTATCGACCCCCTGGGCTCGGCTGCCGACCCTTGGTCCTCAGAAAAAAACGAGCCCCCTATGAGATCTCGGCGTCCCCTCGCTCTTCCAACTAGCGAGTGGACCCCTTCCGACCCTGGGAAGCTCGTCCACCGAGTCCTAGGGCTCGTCTGCCGACCCTCAGAAGCTCGTCCACCGAGTCTCATCCACCGACCCTCGGAAGCTCGTCCACCGAGTCATAGGGCTCGTCTACTGACCCTTGGAGCTCGCCCACCAAACCTCAGGGCTCGTCTGCCGACCCAAAACCTCGCCAACCGTCGCTTTGGCTCTCCTTTCCTAAAACTTGACCTCCCGCGCTGAATCCAACGAAGGGTCCCTTCCTCCTACCCCCTGGCCTCTTCGGGAAACAACAGATCCTACTTCTTACCCCAACATCTGCTCCTCCCCCAGAGGCAAAGAGTCACTTCTACACGGCTGGATCACCCAGCCCTACAGGAGCGTGGGGCTTGTGATATGGGTCAGGAATAACGTGGCCCATCCTGGGCCACTGGATCCCCTCAGGATACGCGATCTTTCTGATCCTTCAGATCTGCCACGTCAGCGCAGGAAAACCGCCCGGAGCTCTGCCACGTCAGCCCGGAAACCACTCCGGCGTCTGCCACGTCAGCCCTATATCGCCCGGCTTTCCACCGCTTCAGCCACTCGGGTAACCGGGTCCGAACCCAGCCCCAAACGGGTCTAGACCCGATTGGCTTCCCCTATAAATACCAGACCCTCCCCCCTGTCTGCAGGTAATAAACCTTTCTTGCACAAAACCCTAGTTACTGCTACTCTCCCACAGAGATGAACTAGATCGTTGGAGGGTCTGCCACCGGGACCAACCCCTGTGTTCCTAGACCGTTTGCAGGTACACCAGACCTCGGATCCGAGCCCCCTGATCCGAGCCGAGCATCCAGCCTCGCCTCACTCCAGCCTGTCACCGGTACCGCTCGGCCAGCTGAGGGTCGTCTGATTAGTAGCTTCCTCCTTCAAATACAAATCGAGTAAGAACTCACACCTGGTGCATCCATACGTCTCCCAGAAACAAACCGCATCAGCACAATTAACTAACGCAATGATGCACTTATTCTAATGCAAGCGAGACTCTGGAACGGTATGCAGCCCATACTACATACGTCCATATTAAGCCATTTCTCCATAATTAGGGATTTGAACCGGCGTTATGAATTCTACTCTTGTACCCATCCTGTTCCTGACACAATACTACATGACTATGAGGTGCAGATACGGTATAGTTTCGCTACTGTGGTACAATAGTGGTGTCTATGTTTTCCAGTATTTACCTGACGAACCGGACTTCACTCAAAAGCCAACACGAACCAAAAGATACTAGCCAATCTTGAGCAGTGCCTTCAACTCATCATGAGAAGGCATAGAACCTGACGGAATCGTAGAGTCAATTTTCCTAGAAAAACCTCATGTTCTTATCATGGCACTTCAGGAATTAATAGCCGAGATATGGATCCCATGCTCCCAACTAATCATGAAAAAGCACCACCCGTATCCCTTTGACAGGGGGATACATCCTAATAACACCACCTAGTGTCGACCTATAGGAGAAGTCGAATTATAAGGTATCACCCCTAACACCAACTCTCACCCTTCAGTAATTCATAGATAAAAATGGTTAAGTAATAGTTACTACCCTAATGATGTCACTAACCCTAACCAATCAAATGGGACCGTACGAGCTACAAGGTACTCTCAACCTAGAGTTGTACTCTCAACTTGCCATGAGACGGAACCAAAACATTCCAACAAGCGAGACATGCCACTATGCTTCCAACTTATCATGAAAAAGCACCGCACGTATCCCTCTTCAAGAGAGTGTAACAATTATTGATACAATCTACCAAGTCTCAACCTAGACTTCACAAGATCTCCTCGGATCCACTCATCGCCTATCTATTCAAGATAATTACTGCATACGAGCCTAATAAGCTACGCATAAATAAACAACTACATACGAGCTAGGTGAGCTACGTATGAGACGGATCAATACTTATTGCATGACTTATGAGAACAAGGAATACTTATTACTCATAATCAAGTACATGATTCAAACTACTAACAATTCACAACAACTCTAGTTAACATGAACTAGAGTTTCGTGTATAAGCTTACTAACAAAAACTTGATCTTTTATACACAAAAGCAACATAAAAAAACCTTCTAACAACCTAGAAGCAATTAAATATGCTACTCTTATCGGAATTCAACAAAATTAGACTTTTTAGAAAGATGAGAACATCTACTACAAATCTCTAGCTGACAACCTTCATAAATTCAGTCAATAAGAGGTAGAAAAACCTCGAACAACATAAACAGCGAGCTTCAGCCAAAAAGGCTAGCTGCTGTGACTTTGTAAAAGTCATAACTCATACTCCGCTTATCAGAATCTAACAAAATATGACATTTTGGAAAGGTGAGAACCTCTACTACAACTCTCTAGTTGACAACCTTCTTAAATTCAGTCAATAAGAGGTAGAAAAACCTCAAACAATCTAAACATCGAGCTTCAGCCAAAAAGGCTAGCTGCTGTGACTTGTAAAGGTCATAACTCCTACTCCGCTTATCGGAATATAACAAAATAGGACATTTTGGAAAGCTAAGAACATCTAATACAACTTTCTAGTTAACAAATTTCTCAGATTCCTTATGGAATTCAAATTCCTGCTCTTTGAAGAAAGTTCCAGAACAACAAAAGACAACACAAAGCTAAAACTTGTAAAGGTCACAACTTTTGCTATACTTGTCAGAATCTAACAAAATTGGACATTTTGGAAAGGGAAGAACATCTACTAAAACTTTCTAGTTGACCGCTTTTCAAATTTCTTATATAACTCAAATCCCTGCTCTTTGAACAAAATTCAAGAACAACAAAAGACAGCACAAAGCTGAAACTTGTAAAGGTCACAACTTTTGCTATAGTTGTGGGAATCTAACAAAATTGGACATTTTGGAAATGGGAGAACATATACTATAACTTTATAGTTGACCACTTTTTCAGATTCCTTATAGAGCTCAAAATCCAGATCTTTGAACAAAATTCAAGAATAACAAAAAGAACAGCAAAAGCTGAAACTTGTAAAGCTCACAACTTTTGCTATAGTTATTGGAATCTAACAAAATTGGGCTTTCTGGAAAGGGAAGAACATTACTTATAACTTTCTAGTTGACCACTTTTTCAGATTCCTTATAGAGCTCAAAATCCATCTCTTTGAATACATGCAAAAAAATCAACCAAAACAGCGATTTGCTTAAAAGCTCGTTGTTTTGGGGGAAACGTTTATTTGAACTATAAAATTAACCCCAAAAATCTTCAAAATTTAGAGCATGGTAGTAAAACATATAAGAAGCTCTCAAATTAATTTGGGCTCAAGATTTCCACTTTAGCACAAGTAATTAATTCCTAAGCATTAAAACAACATACTAGTTTTAGGATTGGGTTTTTAGGGTTCTTGTTAAGTTCTATCCCCTCAATATTTATATGCCATTTATTCTAGTCCATGTTCTTCAATATGCACATGAAACTAGTTCTATTTGTCCACATAACAAGCAAACAAAAACAACAAAACAATAACAATGAGTTAAGAAACCCCCACCCAAAAGTGTAGCAAGGACTTGCTAGTTCTTCTCCTCCTTGTTCTTGCTCCTTGTTCTTGCTCCTCCTCTTAAGAACCACCTCATGAAAATGAACCCATTCTTTCCTTTAATTTTGATCTCTCTTTCTTTTCTATTCTTCTCAATTTTTTTTCTAAAAATAAAACAAGTAGAAGGAGTAGAAGAAAATATAAGAGTATGAGATGAGAAGGAAATGGTGGAACACCAAAATGAAAGGGTATCTTTTCCCTTCTGTGTTTTGTCCGGCCATAGGAGGTGGGGGGGGGGGGGGGGGGGGGGGGGGGGGGAGGACGTTTATAAGAGAGGAGGGGTGAGCTTTGTGGATGAGAAGAACCCAAGTGTTCTCATTCTCATGGTTAAAACAATTTGAAATCAATTTGCAATTTTAAATTGCAATCACACCCTTATCCAATCCTAACCCTCCATTTGATCATCAATGATCAAGAATAAGTGGTATTTTTCCAAAATCACATACTACATGATTTCATACAAACATACAAAATCGATACAGTACATATACGTATATATATATATATATATATATATATATATATATATATATATATATATATATATATATATATCAGTCTGTATATATCTGTATTGTATCAAATTGGTACTGAAATCTTCCGAGGGGGTAATAAAATTATTTTTATTATTATTTTTAATATCAGCTCGGGATATTATAGACATTTTCTCAAAAACGCATATTACAGGATTTTGTACAAGTGCACAAAAATGATACAATATATATATATATATATATATATATATATATATATATATATATATATATATATATATATATATATATATATATATACAGATAAGTTTTTATTAGTAAAACCGAGTAATTTCTATGAGAAATATTTTAATTTTAAAAATAATAATAATACAAATATAGTATCCGACCGGGATATTACACTTTTTGAACATATACACTTGTCATGTAACAAATATATACATTTAGGCTATAAACAAATGAATGAGAAGTGTGCACATGTGGGAAATCCAAAGGTTAGCCATGCATAAGAAGGGGAAGAGTTGGGAGTTTGTGTAGTAAATGGTGAGTGGGTGATTAATTTTGTTAATGGCTATTTATTTTTCGGTAATGTGTGTCTCTTTATTCACCCATTTAACCCTATAAATATCACCATCTTTTCTTCATAATTTTGCACCAAAGATCAAAAGAAACAAAAGATAAGAAAGAGAGGAAAAGAAATAGAGGAAAAGAAAGAGAAAGTTGTTTGAGCTCTTGCTTGGAGGAAGGAGAGCTTGCTAAGAGGAGAAGGGAGTCCCATTCTTGGAGCTAGGAGGAACTTCTAGGAGTCTTCTTCTACATTAGAATCTTCATTGGGGTGGGTGTCTTCTTGAACATTCTAAAATTTTAGTATCATGCATGTGTAGAAAAATTAATATTTAAAATTGTTTATACATATGAGTAGTGGTTAGTTTGTGATAATGATTTTTAAATAAAATGCATGCTAATTAAAAGATTATCTTGTAGATAAGTTGAAATGATGTTGTTTGTGTGCATGGTAGTACATCATGATTAGATTAAATAATTTGGATATAGAATTGTACACAAAGTTGCTAATTCATGAAAAAAAAGTTACTGTTTTGTGTTTTGTTTGCACTTCAGAAAATCATGTTTAATAAAATATTAGGAATCTAGAACTAAAACTTTTATGGTAGTATCTTTTATATGTCAGGAATATTCCTTTAAAATTTCATAAGATTTGGAGGTCTTTCACTATTTTAATAAAATCTAAACTCAGAACTTGTTAGTAGTTGACAGGTTGCTGGAAATCTGTATACATTTCAGTTTTTGATCAATTCAGCATTGTAAATGAAATAATTTGAGAAAAGTCAGAACTAAGAAATTGTAGTAGACTCGTTAAATTTTTTGAAAAGTCTAAGAAATCAATTTTTTACATAGAATTGAATTTATAATGAATTTTTCAAGACTGTACAATTGACAGTATTTCAGTATTTCGACCCTACTTTATATTTTGAAGAATTCAGGGTTATAGATATAGTATTTTGAGGAAACTTATAACTAAGAAATTTTAGTATACTTTTATACCTTTATTTTGATATAAAGAACGCAAAGTTTCATCAGGTACATGATTTTCTATGATTTTTCCAAATAGCATGAAATGCAGTTTCTGATTTTGAATTTACTATTTTGCAAATAACACTTAACAAGGTGATTGATATATTCTCTCTATTTTAAGTTATATTTTGGGAAAGTAAAGATTATATTCATGCTTAGATGAGATGTGAACTCAAGAAAATATATATATGGTTAATGATGTAAGGAATTGGTTTAAAATAAATCAAAGGAAAATAATGAGATGAGTTTACAATGATGAATTTTAAGAGATTATGTTTTAATCTTAATTAATTTGTATTGATAAGGTTTTGATGAATATGAAAAGTGTATTGTGAAAATGAATATGTTGTGATTGTACTTATTGATGAACAAATAAGAATGAATGAAAGAATTTGAATGATTTATGAATATATGAACATGAGTTATAAGGGTATGAGTACCCCAAGATGTTGAACACGGAAAGATGTTGATTTTAGAGGCTTAGTGATACCCAGGTACCGGAAAAAGTAATGGAAATAAATAATTGATTTTGAGAAGTGGCCAATATGGGTTGCCGTTCTCGGTATTTTTGTGTAAGACCGGTAGGAGGGTAAACTAGCTCTAGGTAGTATTATTTATTCATGTTCAAACTTAAGAATTAGGCACTAAGTGAAGATATAGTAAACTTGGGCAAACGTGAGTGGAGGGCCTCTATATAGTCGGGCGGTGGATTCCGGAACTGTAGTTGCCTGCGATGGAGGCGAGCCTTAATTAAATCCAGGATTATGATTGATCGGTTGGTGGATTCTGGGATCATGATTAGTTGGGTGGATAGTAGGCCGTACTCCAGTGTATATGCGTATACCGGGGCTAGAGGGACACTTGCAAGGTGTTCTTACTACGAGGATTCTGTATAGTCGGGTGGTGGATCTCCGGGACTGGAATCCGTACTCGTGGAATGTTCAAACTTTGCTTTATTACTGGTAGTTATCATGGCGAGGGATGAAAAACTTTAATGTGGAGTACGCAGGTGCTTGCCCTCGGACCTATGTAGTATGAGATGCATAGAATTCAAACAAGTATGCATTAGTATCATTGTAGTGTAACATCTGTATTAGGCATTAAGTTATATCATACACTGACATGTTTAAGATAGTCACTCTTTACACTTTTATATGCATTCAAGTTTGTGTTTGTTAAAGTAAAAGATTTCGTTATAATACAACATAGAGAGGATCGTTGTTTATAACATTGCGTCGGTTGTAAGCAACTGACGTGCGGCAGGTGCCCATAGATTTTCAGTGCAGGGCTTGATTGGATTGGCAAAGACTTAAAGACGGTTGATGATAAAGATTATATTTAACCTGCTGATATTAGAGTTGTATTTCTTGTTGTATTTTATTCCGCTGTGTAACTCTATATTAAACATTGTTGTGTAATAAAAACTTTTAATTTCCTTTTAAAATTGTACGAATTGAAGTAAAAGATCTTTTTGTACTACGAATTGCATGTAAATGGAATTCGGGGTGTTACAACCGTTTAACCCCTGAGAGCTTTAAGATTCGCGCCCCGGTTTGAACGGTCTAGATTTAATCCCACTTTTAGCCATATCACGAGCCCCCCACTCCCGAAGACTGAGTATTAACAGCCTTTGGGAAGTAGTTTTTTTTTAATGGCTTACGAGATTTTATCGGAGTTCTTTAGGAGCTTTAGAATCGCCCACGGTGCGTAACATCGTTCAATTGAGCCTGCCTTGTACTCAAACGTGTTGGTGAGATCTTCTGGATTTTCCATTGATTTTTCTAATTTTTTAATTATTTTTTGAATTATTTATTCAATTTTTCAAAATAACAATCTATTTTCAAAAAGTATTAATTACTCGTTTTAATTAATAATTCTTTATCCAAGAGTTCAAAAATATTTTTCCAGAATTTATAATTATTTTATAGAATTTTTAATTAATTTTCTTAAATTTTTAATTATTTTCACAATTTTTAAATAATTAATTCGAATTAATAATAAAAATAAAAGAATTAATCAATTTAATACCAACGTGGCGCAATTTGGAGCGTCGATCATGTCACTGGCGTGAATTTCCGAACGATTAAACAGTTGATTTGGAGCTAGTTGACGTGGCTCGATCTGGGTGCTCTGATCATGTGCATGCATCGGGAGGTAAGCATTTTTCCCATTTCGACGTTCGGTGCGATCATAGGAGTTGATTCGGATCAAGCACGAATCACGAGGTGATGATTTTTGCCATTTTTATGCTCGGTTGCTCAGACGCTCGGACACTCGAATTCCAGATCTGAGCTACATAGTGCGATCAGAGGCGTCGATTCGGATCAAGCGCGAATCACGAGGCGATGATTTTCGCCATTTTCACGCTTGGTTGCTCGATGCTCGGATTTTAGATTCGAGCTACGTGGCATGATCTGAGCCGTTGATGGAGATCAAGCGTGAATCATGAGGTGACATTTTTAGCCATTTTCATGCTCGGTAGTTCGGACCCTCGGATTTTAGATCCGAGCTACGTGGTGCGATTAGAGCCGTTGAAGGAGATCAAGCTCGAATCATGAGGCAATGGTTTTCACCATTTTCACGTTCGGTAGTTCGGACCCTCGGATTTTGGATCCGAGCTACGTGGCATGATCAGAGCGGTTGATGGAGATCAAGCACGAATCACGAGGAATGTTTTTTGCCATTTTCATGCTCGGTAGTTCGGACCCTCGGAGTTTAGATTCGAGCTACATGGCGCGATTAGAGCTGTTGATGGAGATCAAGCACGAATCACGAGGCAATGTTTTTTGCCATTTTCACGCTCGGTAGTTCGAACCCTCGGATTTTAGATCCGAGCTACTTGGCGTGATCAGAGCCGTTGATGGAGATCAAGCGCGAATCACGAGACGATGTTTTTCGCAATTTTCATGCTCGGTAGTTCGGACCCTCGGATTTTAGATCCGAGCTACGTGGCGTGACCTGAGCTGTTGATAGAGATCAAGTGCGAATCATGAGTCTGATGTTTTTTGCCATTTTCATGCCTGGTAGTTCGGACCCTCGAATTTTTGATCTGAGCTACGTGGCATGATCATAGCCGTTGATGGAGATCAAGCGTGAATCATGAGGCAAATTTTTTTCCATTTTCACGCTTGGTAGTTCGGAGCCTCGAATTTTAGATCTGAGCTACGTGGCATGATCAGAGCCGTTGATGGAGATCAAGCACGAATCATGAGGCAGTCTAACTGGTCAATGAGTTTTGGGCGTCGTATCGTGTTCCCACCTTTATGAATTCTGTTGTTTAGCATTCTGATGGGCTTTCTAGTTGTTTAGGGGGCCCAAAGCTCTCAGAAGCCCAAGCGGCGCCCCCTCTTTTACTATAAGTCTCCACTTTTCCCCTCATTTTCGCATTCTCTCTTTTTACTCTTGGCAGAAATTTCTTACTGCTGGGTAGCTCAACTGGCTTTTACGGCCAATCATTAGTGCTTTCCAGAGATCTTTTCCAATCGTATCTGTCACATCAAGGTAACTATATATTTTATTTTATATATTTTATGAGATCTAGGCTGTCGTCTGGGAATGAGACCTCCACCTCGGACCAAGGGAGTGATCGGCTGTTGGTAGTCCCTCCAACCGTGGACAAGGGGAAGGAGGTTGTTGGGTTGGTGGTCATCAAGAAGATAGTGGAGGAGGTGAGGAGAGCGGGGTAGTTGGGAAGGCTACCGTCTACTCTGTCTAGCCTCGGGAGAATTAGAAAGTACTCCGACGATCTTCTCGCCAAGGTTGTATACGGGAGATCTGCTTCGTACGAGAAGAACAAGCTGAGGGAATGCTCCGAGGTTGACAACATCACTTCGGTTCTCACAGAGAGGGATTTGCTGCGCATCAGAAGAAGCTTTATGATACTGGCGGATTTTACCCTCCTACCGGGTCCGGGGTTCCGAGCATGTTCGGCAACCTCGCCAGATACGTGCGTCTTCCCATTTGATGCGCTCAATGCCGGTCTTCATCTACCCTTACCGCCATTCGTGACCGAGGTATTGCGGTGGTATGGACTGAGTCCTGTTCAGTACATGCCAAACATGTGGCGGCATGTCATTGGCTTCATACTCCAGTGCCAAGCAGTGGGGGTTAAGCCTCAGCTCAACGTCCTCCGAAGTCTTTATCGGATCAATCGCATGAGCAAAATGGAGTGCCAATACTATTTGTCACCACGGTGGGGTGTTAAGTTGATCGAGAATCCGGACTCCATCAAGTTGTGGAAAGAGAAATATTTCATGATCCGAGGTAGCAAATTGTGGGGTTTTGCTACGAGATGGAGGGAGGATGTGCCGAGGTGGACGAAGGCCGAGCCCATATTGAATCCGGAGGAAGATAAGGTCGTATCGAAACTCCTCGATCGCCCTACCTTGAGTTGTAAGGATATGTCCGAGGAGGTTCTTTTCGGTGGGGGTCTCAGTCCGATCGACCCCAGTATGCTTCAGATATTTCCCTTTGTTTTTACTTTCTTCTAATTTTGCTTTCTTCGTGCGCTAACTTTTTGGCCTTTGTTCCTGTAGAGGCCCCTGATATGGATTTCCGGGCGATGCTATTTGATCGAGGAGGAGTAGGTGGGAAGGCCACTCATAGAAAGAAGAGGAAGAGAAAAACAGTGGGGCCATCGTCTGGCCGAACTGCAAAGGGTTCGGCGGCGGCAGCCCTGGTGGTTGACTTGGAATCCCTCTCTTCCACTCCGTCTGCCCCGTCTGCCACTGTTGTCCCGTCTGCCCCTCCTGACCCCTCAGCCGAAGAATTCACTCTCGGTGCTGCACTGGCACTCGAGGTGCCACCACTTACCATCGAGGCAGAGACGATTCTCACCGAGGAGCACAAGAGGCTCCTCGTTCCTGATTGGCGAGTGATGAAGCATGATGGCTTCCTAGGGGACTCTGTCATGAGCATGTAGGCGATTCTTCATCTTCCAACCTCGAAGGATCAAGCAACGTTGAAGGCGGGACAATGGGCGACGATGCACTCGAGATTGCTAGGGCGACCATGTCGGTGAGTAGTTATTTGGACTCTCAAAACATATGAATTTTCTTTGCGCTAAACTTAGTTTTTCTCTTATTTTTTTGTAGATCACGTGGCACTTTATCCACCTTTTAGAGCAGTTCGCCGAGCAGGAGAAGGAGCTCAAAGCGGCGAGTGACAAGGATTGGTCGGAGAGAGCCAAGGCCGTAAAGATGTACGAGGCGGAGCGGCGTCTGTCGGAGTCTCAAGCCGCTCAGATCAGCCTCCTCGAGTCTGCCTTGGCGAAGGCGAACGAACAGACCGACTTGGAGATGGTGAGGGCAGACAAGGAGAGGGAAATGGCTGACAAGGAGAGGGAGATGGCCATGAAGGCTGCCGAAGACATGGCGAGAGATAAGGAAGCGACAGTGGAAGCGGCTGCGGAGGCGATTAGGGTTGAGGCGAAAGCGCATATGCGCACGAACATGAAACAGTCCTATGCCAAAGCCCTAAAATATGTGGAAGCACATGTCCCCAGCTTCGATAGCTCGGAGTACAGTTTGTACACCCTTTTTGAAGGCGAAGTGTTCGAAGGGGCAGAGGGCGCCGGTGGAGGCAAAGAGGAAGAAGAAGAAGGAGAGGAAAAGGAGGATGTCGTGGCGGATCCTCAGTCAGCGATCGTGGAGGTACTGGAGGCGATCGCGAAGCAGCCCCCAAGGTGGCTCCTTGACCTTTTTGTATCTGCACTTGTTATTTTTTCTCAGCGCTTTTATACTCATGCCTTATAGCGGACTGGCCACCTGTGACGGCCCTGCCCCTAGCTCAGACAATTGATACAATTTATAAGACAAATTAGATACTATATAGTACAGCTGCCCACCACAGGCTGCCTCTCAAAAGGTTGTTAACCGATTAGGTGACTCTTGATCATAGGCTTTAGTATTTATATTATATTATTTCTATGTTAATTACCGATATGGGATCAAATCCCATACCCTCTTACCTGTTTTCACTCTCCCACGTGTTGGCCACGTCACTTAGTGACCCTTGACCGAAGTCAACACAACACCAATTGCTGTTTGTTCATGGTTCACGTGGCCCCCACCTCCATGCATTATACTTTTCAACATTTTTTTACAACATATATTATATACCTTTGAACAGCCAAATCATTTTATACCTTTGAACAAATATTATATATATGTATATGTACATTTTTACACCTTGAAAATTACGGGGTGTTACACATCTCCTTTCAAAAATCACCGTCCTCATTGAGCACAGGCTTGCACAATCTAGTACAGGATCTCCTTTCTAGCCGATGTGGAGTGGAGTAACCTGATTCTGCTAGCTGCACCGTATCCTGATTCTGCGGGTGGTCCACTATTTTAGGCCGCCACCTCGCTCCCTCTTAGGCATACCCGATGTACATCTGCTAGCTTCATCTCAGGCATACATCTCACCCACTCTTACCCACACTCGGTGTCGAAAGTCAGCTCTGATACCATTTTTAATGCCCCTGCCCCTAGCTCAGACAATTGATACAATTTATAAGACAAATTAGATACTATGTAGTACAACTGCCCACCACAGACTGCCTCTCAAAAGGTGGTTAACCGATTAGGTGACCCTTGATCATAGGCATTAGTATTTATATTATATTATTTCTATGTTAATTTCTGATATGGGATCAAATTCCATACCCTCTTACCTGTTTTCACTCTCCCACGTGCTAGCCACGTCACTTAGTGACCCTTGACCAAAGTCAACACAACACCAATTGCTTTTTGTTCATGGTTCACATGGCCCCCACCTCCATGCATTATACTTTTCAACATTTTTTTACAACATATATTATATACCTTTGAAAAGCCAAATCATTTTATACATTTGAACATATATAATATATATGTATATATATATTTTTACTCCTTAAAAATTACGGTGTGTTACACCACCGCTCTTTTATCTTCTTTTTGGAAATGAAATGGACTTTTGGACTCAGTGTTTGGCTACAAGGCTTAAACTTCATTAGTTTACTAGCATTTGAACTTAGGATCAACTTTGTAGCTCCCCTTAGACCCAGTACTTGGCCTCCTTAGATATAGAACTCAGAACTATCTTGTAGCTCTATTCGAAGTTCGGGTGTTTTACATTTCTTTCTTTGATTGGTTTCCCGAGGGTAGCGAGGTATCAGATTGTAATGCCCTGATTTTTCATTTAATGAAAAATTACTTTATTTTGCACGTAGTGTGTACGTGCAATAGTTTTTTGATAAATATTTCTATCATGATGAGTATGGATATTTAAATATGTGCCTTTAATTATTTTTCTATAAAGCCTTCTTTCAATTAGACCAAAAAAAAAAATCCTATTATGTATGTCCTACTTTGTTTCCTTAATTATTCGTTAATGAAACGATGGCGTAGACCATCATTTGATCAAAAAAAATTAGACAAAAAAGCATTTTTCCTAAAGCCCAAAAATTTAGTTTATTTATTTTATTTTTAAATAATTATTTGGCCCAAAAACTAAAGCCCATGAACTATTTTTTATACAACTTGTCATGTAGAATACAATTTAAAGACTATTTTATTTTTATACAAAAATTTAATGTACAATTTTTGGACCTAGTTGCATGCACGTGCACTACACGTACACGTGCAATATGCATTCCTATGATGGCCGGTTGTGATCTTTTTGGAGGAAAACCAAAATTTGAGTGGGATCATGGTGTGGTGGTTACTTGGTTGTGGGTAGTTAATGCAACTCCTACTTTCATCTTAGCCCTCCATCTTATAACCACTTACTTGATCCTAGCCATCAATTCTCCTTGATTTTTAGTATAAATACCCCCCTCCATGGCTAGTTATTCTTGTCCTTATTACTTCCTACAAACCTATAGTCTAAATTATATGATCTAGTAGTGATTGTGCGAGTTAAAAGATTGAGAGTGTGTGGGATTTTTGCTTGCAACAAGGAGAGGAGGCCGGCCACCACTAGAAGGAGGAGCTCGGTTTACTTGGGTGTGCTTGGGAGGCTTGTGTGCACGTGTTCAAGGGGGAGCATTTTCGTTGCAAGGACATTTTTCTAGGGATTGCTAGTGAATTTTTCTCTCCATACAAGGTGGGTAAATTTTCTATATTTCTAAATAGGGATATATGCTAGATTGGAATGGAAAAATGATGCATGAAAAAGGCTAATAAGAGTACACATTTTAATTGGAAAATTGAGCTATAAATTGATTGGAATGTGGGTGTGCAATTGTTTGTGATTTGATTAGTAAAAATCTAATTTTTATGTGAATTAATTATGGCCATGGATTGTTGAAGAAAATTTCATTATCTACATCACAAACTATGTATACAAAAGTTAGTAGATTGTTAATGCTATTTCATGTGTTAAATAGATCTTTTGTGCTAATGTGGGAATGGACAAATTCAAATATAGATTTGTATGTTGGGTAAAAGATTAGAAACAGAGAATTAAGGTGAAATTTTGTTAATAAAGAGATTAGAATGTTAATTGCTAAGAAATTTCAAAAAAAGGAGAAATATGGTAGTTACAATGTAGAATTCGAATTAATTGTATGAAAATATGTTTTAATTGCTACAAAAATTATTTTGTTCATATTGGTATATAAATAATGTGAAAAGTAATCAATCTGGAATTTTACAGTAATTTTTTATATATAAAAAAAAAACAAAGTGAAAGGAGGTTTAGTTGAACATCGAAATGTTTTGATAACAGAGAAGATCGATTTAAGTGAACTTAGAATTATACTATAGACAACCCGAGCGCATAGCTCAAGTGGTTGGGTCAGTTTTAATCGCTACAGTGGTCTGAGATCGCTGGTTCGAATCCCTGTGGAACCATACTTTAAAAAAAAAATAACATAAGCAGCGGCCGAGAGCATTTAAGGCTCTCAGCGCCTCTTATACCGCCAGTAGCCTTCGGCCTAGTGGTTTGTGCTTTGGGTTGGGTTCTCTGTGGTGCTGGGTTCGAATCTTGCCCTCGGCAAGTTGGGAAAAAATATATTTTTGTGTTTTTAGTGATCGAAAAATTATGAGAAAAATATGGTTATTCTTCTAAAAATATATGGGACTTATTAAAAATAATTTGGGAATGATTTACATAAAGTTAGGTATAATTTGTGACTAAATGAGTAAATAGAACTATAGTCTACATTGATATTCTTTGTGAAATTGTATCTTGCAAAAAATGATTTGAAATGAAGGATTAGAAAATTAATGTGGCAAGAAGAAATTATATTGTGTGATGTGATGCAAATTATTCTCATTTGAGAATAGTGTGAAAAATGTGAATTGTGAATATTCGTTAGTGATGTGAGTTTCAAAGTGAAATTGATAATTGATAAAGCATATGAATTCCATGTATAGTTATGGACTATTTGAACGAATTAGAAATCATGATTGGAAAAGAGAAATACTTTTGAGTATGACAAATCAACAAATGAATGTATGAGTTGGAAATGCTTGTTTTGGAAATTGTGAATTAAAAATTGAAACAAAAAGAGTAGCTAAGTCTTCCCCGGCATTTTGGAAATAAATGAAATGAAAATTGAAAAGAAAGACCAAGTTTGGTCATGTTTGAATGAATGAATAAGTCCGGTTTAGTGGAGAGGCTAACTCTAGAGCTTTGATTTTTGTTCATGATTTTTATAATAACTAAGGATTAGTACATAGTGGAGATGTGATGAAAGTAGGAGAAAAACACGAGTATGAGGGCCATCGGATTAGCGGTGTGAGAGTGATCCACAGGCTGCCTGCTTGATGCGTCAAGACATGGCGTGGGCACTACTCCAGAATTATCGTCCTGGTGGCAACGCTTGTGGGATGTTTGAGTGGCTATGGGTGGTGCCATTGTTCCATGGCGGAGGCTGAATTGTCCATAGGTTGCCTGCTCGATGCGTCGTGTCAGTGCGTGGGATTCTCCTCCAGGCTGCCTGGACATGGGCTCATAGATCATAGAATATCTAAGATACCTACCGTAATTACAGTAGTAGATTAAATCATAACGAGGGATTGAACCCTACAAAGATGAAGAACGATTGAGGGCTTGCCCTCGGACCTATGTAGTATGGGATGCATAGAATCCGAACAAGTGCGCATTAGTGTCATCTAACATAATTAACTGCATTAAGGATTAAGTGCACATTCACAACACGACATCAACAGGGTAGTCCCTTTAGTTTGATATGTGACAAGTTTGTGTTTGCTAAATATGGAACATAAGTTATACTATTTCCGGCATAGAGAGGATGACCGTGTATAATGATCGTCGGTTGAATAAACTGACGTACCCACAGTCTTATATGCAGGTAAATGGCTTGATAAATATTAAAGAGGAACAAATTCTTAAAGATTACTCGATGTTGTTGTATATTTGTTTTCATTGTTGTAAAATTTTACTTCCGTTGTGCAATGTAAAGCTAGTGTAATATTGATGTAAACTCTGATGTAAAGAGAAAAGTTTAAATTTCCTTGTAAAATTGTACTAAAGGGAGCGGAAAGATCCTATTGAACATCTCGAATTCAGTGTATTTGGGATTCGGGGCATTACACAGATATCCACTCTAAGCTAGGCGTTACGAAGTTAGGGCTCACCGGTCTCGGGAGATGCTTTTTAAAGCAAAGCGGGAGTTAGGTCAACTAGGTTGACCTTAGCTCACGGAGATATCAAGATGAGGCATCTCGAAGAGGGAATTTGCGAAGTGCCCCCTGACGGTGAGGAGGCTTGCTATTCGATGGTTGTCAGCCAGGGTTTGTGGTTCAAGTTTCTTTGCCACTCTTTATTCGAAGCGAGATCCGAGAGGGACGGATTGAAGAACGTGGTGCTCGAGAAGAGTCTGGAAGCGGCTTATCTTCGGAGGACTATCTCCGATATCTTGCGGGGGGTTAGTTTGGGCCGAGTGCCTCACTTGAAGCTCAGAGTGACGGACGACTCTCTCAAAGAAAGGGTCGTGGAGTTAGAGGCGGAGAACTTTTGTCTGCAACGGCTTTCTGAGGGGAGTAACATTAGAAGCACTTCGTGTCCTCGAGGTGAGTACGCCTGAGGAAGATTGTTCCATGAGTTAGCGCTTATTTCGCCTCCTGTTTTGCGAAATCCTGGGGATTCCCAAAGCGGAGTGGTCGGCTCGTTGAGCGGAGCATCTATTGGGGTGACAACTAGGTCTACGGGTCCCGATGGTACCACTTGACTCGCAGGCTTAGACATCCCTTCGGTACCTTTGAATAAGACTTGTATCTCCCTTTTCGGTGGAACAAAATGTTTGTAGCATAGTCTTTGAATAAGATTTGTATCTCGACTTTTAATGGAATAATATTATTTGTAGTGTTCGAACATTGTTTTAGTCGAACGAGCTTCTTTCACCTGATAACACTGTGTTCAAGAGTTTTCAACAGTTGTGGCAGCCATTTCGAATGGTGAGCCACTTCTTACTCGCTTGTTCGCAAGTAGCTAAAGTAGCATCGAACCAAGCGTTGGACTCTAAACTTGCTATTCAGAGAGTTTTCAACATTTGTGGGAGAAATTTCGAATGGTGAGCCACTTCGTATTCGCTTGTTCGCAAGTAGCTAAAGTAGCATCGAACTAAGTGTTGGACTCCGAACTTGTTGTTTAGAGAGTTTTTAACAGTCGTGGGAGAAATTTCGAATGGTGAGCCGCTTCGTACTCACTTGTTTGCAAGTAGCTAAAGTAGTATCGAACCAAGTGTTGGCCTCCGAACTTGTTGATTAGAGAGTTTTCAACAGTCGTGGGAGCAATTTCGAATGGTGAGCCGCTTCATACTCGCTTGTTCGCAAGTAGCTAAGTAACATCGAACCAAGTGTTGGACTCCGAACTTGTTGTTTAGAGAGTTTTTAACAGTTGTGGGAGCAATTTCGAATGGTGATCCACTTCGTACTCGCTTGTTCTCAAGTAGCTAAAGTAGCATTGAACCAAGTGTTGGACTCCGAACTGGTTGTTTAGAGAGTCTTACATTTAGAGTGTACGCTTCGAGGCGAGACAAACAGAATATTTAGACAACAGGTTTTATAAGAAGTAAACTGCTTTTATTAAAGATGACAAAGTGGCGGCTTCTGAGTTGCAAGCCATTATTATATTTGAAAAAAATCAACTTAACAAGAAGAAATACAAACTTAGAAATTCTCTAGGATTAGAAGTTGCTTGGAGCGGTGTTCAAACACCCTCTTGGTACTTCAATAAGTGTTCCTTATTCCAGGTTCTTGGTACTCTCTTGCCCCCCTGGTCGTCAAGTTGATAAGGGCCAGGGCGGACAACTTTGGAGACCCTATGCGGCCCTTCCCAATTAGGTGATAGCCTGCCTTTCTTGCTCGGAAAAGAAATTGACAGCTTTCTAAGAACCAAATCTCCTTCTTTGAGATTAGTGGGGCGGACTTTCTTGTTGTAGGACTGCTCAATCCTACGCTGGTAAATCTCCTGACGAATGGAGGATATTTCTCAAATCTCATCGATGTGGTCCAAGTTTCCCTGAAGCTGGTTCGAATTTTGCTCTCTATTGAAAGCAATCAAGCAGGCCAAAGGTAGGCCAACTTCCAGTGGGATGACGGCTTCGGAGCCATAAGTAAGTGTAACACCTCGAATTCTAAAATAAAACTGAATTCAAAGTTCCATAGGATCTTTACACTTCTTTCGTACAATTTTACAAGGAAATAAAATAGTTCTTACATCAGAGTTACATTACACCTTTACATTTTTACAGCGGAAGCAATTTTACAATAAATTACATGAAACAACATTTAAATCAAACTTGAGCAGCATGTATACTTCAATTGTGTCAAGCATCTTTACCCTGTATGTAAAACTGTGGGCGTGTCAGTTCATTCAACTGACGAAATATTATACACGGCCATCCTCTCTATGCCGGAAACAGTATAACGATTCTCAATACTTAGCAAACCACAAACTTGTTCACAAACAAAGCTAAAAGGACAATCCTATTGATGTCATATTGTGAATGTGCACTTAGTCCTTAATGCAATTATTTGTATTATATGACACTAATGCGCACTTGTTCAGAGTCTATGCAGCCCATACTACATAGGTCTGAGGGCAAGCCTTTAATCGTTTTTCATCTTGTAGGGTTCAATCGCTCGTCATGACTTAATCTACTACTGTAATTACGGTAAGTATCCTAGATGTTTTCTGACCTACGAACTCATGTCTAGGCGCCCTGGAGGGAATCCCAATGCACTGTCACATGATTCATCATGCAGGCATCCTGTGGTAATTCAGCTCCTACCATAGACATGACACCACTCGCAGTCGTCAAACACCCCACGAGCGTCTCCACTGGGACGATACTCTGGAGCAGTATCCACGCCCTATCATGACGCATCATGGGACATCTTGTGAATACTCTCACGCCGCCAATCCAATGTCAATGTTTTTTTCTTACTTTCATCAAATCTTCACTATGTATCTAATCCTTAGTTTAATTGGATCATGAATAAAATCAAACCCGTAGAGTGTAGCACTTCCACTATACCGGTCTTATTCATTCATTTCACATGAACCAAACCTTGGTCTTCTCATTTCAAATATCAATTCCACATTTCTTTTATTGCCGGTATAAGGCTTGGCTATACCCTAATTCTCAATTTCAAGTCATAATTACAACATCGAGCTTTTCATACTCATAAGGTCTTTTCATGATTAATCACAATTCATGTTTTCATAAGCATAGTATTCATGTATTCACATCTTTCATAACTCATCACAATCAATAAGTCAACTTCACGTGCAATTTATGCGTAAGAATAAATTTCAAATAGTAGTAATCCGTAATTCATTTATTTCACAAATCTATTATTCTCATTTCAAAATCTTACTACAAGCACAAGTTATAAGTCCAATTAATTACACAAAATCATAACTTTCTAAAATTCCTCATTTCTAATTGTCATCTTTATAATTCACAAATCTCATTTATTTTTCTTTTATTTAAAAGACAAATTTTAATTTAAAAAAAAAGGTCCTTTCTTGCAAAAAGTCTCAATTTCTCAATTACACTGTATCAAAAGTTATACAAATTTTTCTCATAAGGTCCAAATAATTTTTAGTAATTAATTCCATATTTTTTCCAATTTTTAATCTATTTTTAAAAACTCAATTTAATTAAAATCTCATAAAAAAACAGTTTTTTTTAATTCCAAACCCCCAACCGGATTCGAACCCACAACCAGCGGCCCAATAGACAGCGCACAAGACCAACGCGCCAAAGCCCCAAGCCGATATAACTAGGGGTTATAATCCCTAAGTATCGACTCTCGGCAAATCGAATTTTTAACAAAAAAAAATAAACGAAAAGCCTCACTATCGAACCCGAGACCTCCTCTCTACTGTAGCGACCGAAAGCTCTACCGACCAGTTGGTCTAAGTGGCCATTTCATTTTGAAAGTAATTAATTTGGGTTTTGATTTTGCTCTCTGTTCATAGCTATAATTCATGAAGTCTCAAAACAAAAATTGTCTCTTTTTCACCTTTTTTGAAAACAAAATTTTTCCAGAATTAAAATACACCCAAATCTACAGCAACCAGTATTTTTATAAGTATTTTTAACTCTTTAAAACATGCATTTTAGCCCTAGTTTGTATTCCATGTTCATAATTTCGACATTTGAGAATAAAGCATAATTCTTCATAATTAAAGATAGGTTCCCACAAAAATCATTACATTATTGTTCTCTTGCTTATTGACAACTACTATGTTTTTAGAACACAAAATCATCTTTTCTAATGAAGAAAACTTCTATCTTTATCCACATTCAATCATTTGTTTGCAAATACAATCTTTTTCATTTATTCTAATATTCATATGGCACATATAAAATGGGAAATTCTACTACAAAAATTAATAATTATCTCTTAGTAATCATTCCATTAATTTATCTCTAATATTACCACTCTACTTTAATACTTTAATTAAACAAACATGGTTCCAATCTCTTGCTAGTTAATTCACATAATTTCATTTAAAATATACCTAGCATGCATTCTAATATTAGAAGCAATGAGAAATACCCACCTCTTTGGAGAAAAACCAATTAAAAGCTTCGAGAGTCTCCTAGAATGCGAGAGAGTAGCCTTATCCTCCTAGATTGTGATGCAAAAGTCCTCCTTCTTGCTCCCTTGCCAAAACCGAGAGCTCTCTTGTGGATGGGATGGGATGGCCCGGCCTCCAATGTTGGAACACACCAAAGAACACTCAAACTATATACTCTCTTATGTAATTCTCTCCTATATAAATTCTTTCTTTCAGTAATTTCTTAGTGTAATACATGTAGGTGGGGGTATTTGTACTAGTTCTAGGATGGATTGGAGGGCTAGGATTTCATTAGATGGTTAAAGATGGATGGCTAGGATAGGAGGGGAAGTTGTAGTAACCACCCACAATCAATTAAATACCCATGCACACACACACCCACTCCCCATCTTCTCCATGCACAAACCGGCCTCCCATAGGTGTGCAATGCACACTACGTGCATGCACGTACCCCTTAGTACCCTCATATTTAAAATTTGTACAATTTTAATTAATCAATTGTTCACAAATTGTGTCTACATGACAAGTGTGACAATTTAAATGATTAGTTAAATTTGTGGGCTTCACAAATAGTGGGCTTAGACTTGTGGGCTAAAATAATAAAATAATAAAATATTAAAGTGGGCTCAAAATAAGAAAATAATGTTTTAGGCTTTACAAAATAGGCTTTTAGGAAAATAAAGGAAAGGAAGAAAATAATTGCTCATACTACCAAAAGAAATTTTATATATAAAAATAAATAAATAAATATACATACAAAATTTGCACGTGCACAACACGTGAAAATCAACATTTTTATTAAAATAAAAGTTTAGGGTATTAGAGTAAGGTTGAAGGGAGATTCTCCTGTGGGGGTCCTCTTAGTAGTACGGTAGCTCCAGAGCGCATTGGGGAGTTGCTCGACCCATAACCCCTTGGCTAACTTTTCCAGTCTCTTCTTTAGGCCTGAGAGAATTTTTTGGTTGGCGTTCTCTGCTTGACCATTGGATTGCGGGTGGGATATTGAGGAGAGTCGTTGCTGGATTCCTAGGTCCGTACAAAAATTACGAAAGGCTGCCCCTGTAAATTGGTTCCATTGGCCTTACTAAGATTCGAGGTACACCGAATTGCAGACGATGTTCTTTCAAAAGAACCGTTGGACTCTATTCTCAGTGATCGTCGCTAGAGGCTCGGCTTCGATCCATTTGGAGAAGTAGTTGATTGCAATGAAAAGGAACTTCAGCTAGCCCGGCACTAGAGGGAATGGCCCGAGTAAGTCCATCCCCCACATTGCAAAAGGGGTCAGACAGGATAAGGAGCAGAGCTGGGCATGTGGTAAATGCCGAATTGTTGAGAACTTTTGGCATTGGGCACATTGGTGAACGTGCTGTTCGGCGTCGCTAAGGAGTGTGGGCCAGAAGTATCCGTAATTTATGATTTTGCGAGCTAGGAGCCTTGCTCGCAAATTAGCATCGCACATGCCTGCATGGGCCTCTTCGGGAGAGAGGCATCTCAAGTAGGGTCTGCCGTCCACTTGAGTGTAAGAATGCTTGTACATGATCCCTTCGATGACCGTACATCGCTCGACTCTGGTTTTGATTCTTCTAGCCACTTTAGGGTCTGAAAGGAGGATTCCATCTTTGAGGAACTCGATCAAGGGCCTCATCCAATTCTTCCTGAGTGCTATGGGCAGCGTCTTCATCAATTCGGGACCATCTTCCTCGATGCTAGGTTTCAAGAGGAATTCTATCAAGACGCTTTGTTCTAGCCCCTGGAGGGAAGAGGAGGCCAGCTTCGAGAGGGCATCTGCCTACGCATTCTCCTCTCGGGGGAACCGTTAGAGTTGTGCATCTTTGAAATTGGCCAGCAGCTCCTTGACCTTGGCCAAATATTTGACCGTGGAAAAATATTTGACCATGCGATCATCTCTTGCCCGGGTTTTAGCTTGCTCAAGAGTGGGGGGTTGACTAGATAGGCTTTGAGTTGATTGAAGGACTCCTACTGCTATTGCCCCCGCTTAAAGCCTTTCGCCCCTCTAAGGGCCTTGAAGAATGGGAGACATTTTTCTCTTGATTTGGAGAGAAAATGCCCTATGGCTGCGAGGCATCCTGTGAGTCTCTGTATGTCTTTGACACTAGAAAGGGGAGCCATGTTGAGTATAGCCTGAATCTTTTTCGGGTTGGCTTCTATGCCTCTTTGGATAACCATGAACCCAAGAAATTTTCCAGATGATACGCCAAAGGCACATTTGTTCGGGTTTAGTATCATGTTGTGTCTCCTCAACGCATCAAAAGCCTCTTGAAGATCGGAGACATGATCCAATTTTTTGATGCTCTTAACCAACATGTTGTCTACATAGAACTCCATGTTCTTGCCGATCTGTTCTTTGAAGACCTTGTTCACAAGGCGCTGATAAGTTGCACCGGCATTCTTTATCCCGAAGGGCATGACCCGGTAGCAGTATAGACTCTGGTCGGTTACAAACAAAGTCTTCGGAATATCGGGAGGGAACATCCTGATGTGGTTGTACCCAGAAAAGGCATCCATGAAACTCAAGAGTTAGTGTCCGGAGGTTGCATCAATTAGGACATCAATGCTTGGGAGTGGCAACGGATCTTTCGGGCAAACTTTGTTCAGATCTGTAAAATCAATGCAAATTCTCCAGCTCCGTTGGCCTTTTTGACCATCACAATATTTGACAACCATTCGGGATAGTTGACCTCCTGTATGAACTGGGCATTCAAGAGTTTCTCTAATTCTTCTTTGATTTCTTGCTGGCATTCGGGAGCAAACTTGCGTCGCTTTTGCTTGACAGGTTTGGCCCCAGGGGCAACACTAAGGTGATGCATGAGAAGTTCCTCAGAGATTCCAGGCATGTCGGTCGCGGTCCAAGCGAATAGATCGCGATTTCCTCTTATACATTGGATAATGTCAGTTTTGATGGGAGGGGGAAGGACCTTACTAATTTGGAATGTCCTGGTCGGATCTCCTTCTAAAAAGGCTACTTCTTCCAACTCATCGACTGGCTCTGAGATGGCTTGGCTGTAGAACCCCGTATTTTCAAATATTATTTTAAAGATTTGAAAATAAATTAAAATGATTTTTTGAAGAATTAATAAATATTTTCTAGAGATTTATCTTTTTACACGTGCGAAACACGTGCAAATATTTTTGGTGTAAATAATCAATTTTATATTTTTGGTAAATTCTCCTAAAGTTAAGGAAGTATATTCTAAAATTTGGGATTTTTCTGAGTAGAGAAACTATTTTTATAAATACCTCGAAAGGGAGGGGCTTTATGTAAAAAGTCGTTTGGATCTTAAATAAATCATGAAAATTCATTTTTACTGATATTTTGGTTCTCCATGGTTATCATTTGAATTTAAACATATTTAGATTTTATTTAAAGTCGATTTGGTGAAGATTTAAACAAAAAGGGTGTTTTTGCAAATATGGAATTCATGTAGAATCTTGTGCAAATATTTTTCTGGAGAATAAAAGTCAAATATTTTGATTGGAAAATATAATATGTATTATTAGATATTATTTCGGATTTTTCTGGATTTTTATGAATATTTTATGATGTAATTGCAAATATTACAAAAGGGAGGGCTTTTGTGCAAAATCGCCACCCTGAGTTGTAAATCCGAATTTTTCTTGTTTACTGGGCTGCTCTGGATTGTTGGACAACTCAGTGATAAAATATTTGATTTGGTTTTGATTTATTTAATCTATTTTAACTAAGAAAATGTTATATATGTAAGTTTACATTTTGGGAGGACTAATTTGCAAATACATTTCTAAAACCCTAAATCTGATTTTCAGCCTATATAAAAGAGAGTGTGCAGCCGTCTTTCGCTGCACAACTCAAGATTTATTATATTATTATTTTCTTGGTGATCAAGGGGAGGATTTCGGATCTCGCGAAAGGAGAGACTTTCTTGTTGGATCTCTTCATTCCTAAGGTGAGTGACATTGTTTTGCTTTATTTTGTTTTGATGTTTGATTTAGGTGAGTGATTGTTTTGTTTTATTTTGTTTTGTGATTAATACGAAATTTGTTTTGTGGTTTGATTTATGTGAACGATTGTTGTGTTGTTTGTTTGGCATGTATGTTATTTAGTATTTTGCATGAGAACGATGCAAAGGTTGTTGTTTGTACCATGTATGTGAAATCTAAGAATGTTGAGTAGATCTTGGTTCATAAAATTGTATTGCTAGAAAGCATGTTTAAGATTTGAGTATGGTTATGATCGGATGGGTGAGCATCTGGATCTTGTGTTTACAAATCAGATCTTGGTTATGTGTTGTGAAAGAAATTCAGTATTGAGAAATCCTAATGGAAGAATTAGGAATTTAGAACATGAGAACTTGAGTTTTGAGATATTGGATGTTTTGAGTAATGTATCCGATCTGAGAATACTTTGAGACGGTCGTTTTTATTGAAATACAATTTATTTTAGTAAACAATGATTTCTTTTGGTAAACTCTAATTTTGATTATCATGAACAACCAAAACTATACAGACTGTAGGCCGACAGTCGACTGGCAGACCTATCAGTCGACTGGCACGACCCAGCTGCTGTATCTTTAGTTTACTTGAAAATCCGTTCTGGACAGTCGACTTAGACCCTTTTCAGTCGACTGGTACACTTAGGATTTATTTTTCAAAGTTATCGTAGATTTTTCTCTAGTAAGTCGACTTATGACCTTTTAAGTCGACTTATATTCTCTTTTAAGTCGACTTATCACTTTGCAAGTCGACTTATAACACTTAGAATATTTTCTTAAAGATTTCTGGAATTTCTCTCTGGTAAGTCGACTTATGTTTTTATAAGTCAACTTATGATCTGGTAAGTCGACTTATGTTTTTATAAGTCAACTTATGATCTGGTAAGTCAACTTATGACTTTTATAAGTCAACTTATATTACTTAACTTATTTTCTTAAAATCATGGAATTTTCCCTCTGGACAGTCGACTTACTTCAGTATTAGTCGACTGGTGCTGATGTGTTCTCATAAGTTTGAATGTTTCCTTCAAATGATTTATTCTTCAAATGTTTTAGGCTATACCTTATCTTCTATTTTAACATATTATTTCAAGATGTTAAGTTGAGCAGTTTCAGATGTGAGTTTGGTTGAGATATTTGAGTTGAGTCTCTAGAGGATGTGTGTGACCCTAGAATACCGGTGTTTGAGTTAATTATGTTTGGGTCTGTTGAGGCATTTAGTTGTTCAGATATTGAGTAAAGTCCGGTAGGGTACACCGACTATAGGAGATTCGTTAAGTAATTAAATAACCCAAAAATGATAAGGACAGGCACTAGTGGTGATATGACGAACGGGAACATGGGTTATGCACCTCAGTATGGCTTTCGGTGTGGGATTTAATCTCCGAAATTATCCAAGTATCTTACTTAGGGTGTGGGATGTATCTCCGGAATTATCTCAGGTAAATTACCTGCGGTGTGGGATATATCTCCGGAATTATCCAAGTAGTTACTTGCGGTGTGGGATTGATCTCCGGAATTATCGGAGTCGAGGCGACGAACATGGGGTATTCATGTGATGAGGGTCATTGTTTCGGTGTGGGATTTAATCTCCGGAATTATCCAAGTATCTTACTTAGGGTGTGGGATGTATCTCCAGAATTATCTCAGGTAAATTACCTGCGGTGTGGGATATATCTCCGGAATTATCCAAGTAGTTACTTGCGGTGTGGGATTGATCTCCGGAATTATCGGAGCAAGGGCTAGTACTCACAGTTTATCTTTATCTCGTAGTAGTCATCGCGTTAGGATTAGTTGCATAGCGGGGATTGAACCCTATAATGTGGAGACGTTAAGGGCTTGCACTGAACCTATGTAGAATGGGATGCATAGACTTCGACAAGTACGCATTAGAGAGTCCACATATAGAATATGTGTTTTCTTGACTTGGTTTTTGTTGTGCAATCTAGTTATCTAAATAAACAAATCAACTAGACACAAATTAAAAACCTCGCAAGTGTACGAATCGTTTATAGAAGCGTAGTGACAAGCAAGGGTCGATCCCACAGAGATTGTAGAAATTAACGTACTAACCAATAAAACAGAGATAAGAATCTTAAAGTTTTGTTCTAAAGGAAATGACTAGATCTAGTAGTTCTGAATCACAAATATCTATTAAGTAGTTGGGCTTTGATTTCCACCTGTAGTCAGTAATGCTAAGTCACCTTCTTCACTATTCTAGTTACTCATGTTCGTTCCTTTAAGGGCATGGTATCTACTCCTTAAAGTATTGTTTTCCTAGCCAAGAATTAGGCATGATATCTACTCTAATTCGTTTCTTTCCTTAAGTATTTAGCATGGTATCTACTAAGTTGCACTTAAAGAAAACATAAGAACAATGGAAACGAACAAACACTCGAAGTTCTAGAAATTGGTATCAGATCTAGATCCTTCAAGTTGATTAAACCAAGAACCCCTAAAGATTCCTGTGTTACAAGTTATGAGCACGAGATACGGGTTGTCTCTATACTCATATAACAGATTCAGATTTATAACATGCAAACTCGATAATCTCAGGTTCTGTATGGCAGTCGACTTGCTGTCACTCTCAATCGACTGCTCTTAGAACTTCTGAACAAGTTTGTATATTATAAATCTATACCAATACTCTCAGTTTTAATCAATAAGTAACAGAATAGCATTCAGAAGAATATAAGCATTACATAACTACGGTTTCAATCTACCCAACTATGAAATTAGTTCCACATAATAAAATTTTTATTGACTAACAGTTTCGAATACATGATGAAAATAAAAACTAGAAAGAGAAGAAATAAATGATGATGTTTGGTCTGAGAAGTCGACTGCTGTCACCCAGTCGACTGGCTTGTTGCTTCAGTGTACTCGATCTCCTTCTTCTTCGATGCTGATAGAATAATCCTCTTGGTTGATGATTTGATGATTCAGAAGTTCCGTGATTCGGTCCCTTTTCGATCCCCTAGAATAACGCCTCTTGGTTGATATTTATAGAACACGGGAAGAGAATTAGGGTTTGCACTTTTTTCCAGAAAAGTCTTCTTCTTTTATTTATTTTCTTCCTTATTTGATCGGCGTTTTATTTCTTTCTCTTTTCTTCTTTTCTTCCTTTTCTCCTAACCACGTGCACTTGCCAATCCCCGGTCTCTAGCTTTTATTTGTTGGAGAAGTTGTTATTCGCATATAACCTGGGTTTGGATAACTAAATCTTGCTTCGTATTTGGATGAGGATGAATCTTCGCTGTTCTTATCTTTTGACTCCGCCGAATACCAGTCGACTGGTGTTGGAGTAAGTCGACTGTGCCGATCGTCTTCAACCGTTCTGTGAAGTCGACTGTTGAAGAACCAGTCGACTTATGCTTTGCAGTTCCCTGTGTATCATCCTCTCAGTCTGTATTAGCCTTGAATCTGCTTTGGTTGGCTTTTTTAGGCTGTTTCCTATGGAAAAGAGAAAATAAGAGTAAAATACCACATATAGAGCATTTAAATGTCTAATTGCACTAAGATTATTGCTCCTAAATGTGAATATTCTTGGGTTCATCAGTTTTATGTATGTGTTTTCCTGTTTTCTACACTTAACACGTAGTTAAGCTACACTCGATATTTTCATGTTTTCCTGCCATTTCTTTCTTCACAATACATGTTTAGTATATGTTATTCTCGTTCGGTATATGTTGTTTAGGAATCCATGCTTATTGTTTATTTATGTTGTTTGTTGTTTTATATCACTCACACCATTTATGGCTGACCCCTTTAGTTTTGGGGTTTAGGGATCATCTCTAGTCTCATATGTTACAGGTTGTTGCTTAGAGTTTGGAGGATGGATGCTTGAGATAGTTTTGGAGACAAACTGATGTAATAGAGCTTTGTGTAAAATTTTAGTAAAAGAAGTGTTGTAAAAAGAATGTTGTAATTCAAGGTGTTTTGTATTCCGCTGTGTTGGTAAAAGATTATTGTAATAAGAATTTGGAATAAAATTATTTGTGTTTTTGGGCTATGTGTACTGTTACATTGAAGTTGATGATGGGATTGTGCCATGTATTTTCTAAGTTATTATATTAGAAATTCGGGGCGCTACATTGGCTACTCCCTTGTGAGAGTTCGAGGGCTTCATGGGAGAGGACCGACCCTCCTACCGAAGTTATGTAACATTTGCGAGCCGTCTCCTGGCTCCCTCTCACTTCTTCCACCCCTGCTGTGGTGGAAAATTTCATCTTCATATAGTAGGCTGAGGGTACAGCCTGGAGAGCAGCTAGGCCAGGTCGGCCCAGAATGACATTGTAAGCGGCCTTCACGTCTACCACCATGAAATCCATCGGTTTGGTTCGGAAGATCGGGGTTTTTCCAGTGGTTACGTCGAGAGTAATCACTCATTCGATCGTCACTGGCACCCCGGAGAACACGTGGAGAGTGTAGCCAGCGGGCTTGAGTCGATCCCTAGACAACTTGAGACCCTGGAAGGCTTCTAGAAAAATGATGTTAATCGAACTGCCGTTGTCAACCAGGACTTGACATACTTCGAAATTGGCCGTATGGAGGTTTATCACAAGAGCATCACAATGAGGCGTTTGGATGCCTTCCAAATACTTGTCTGGAAAGGTAACGGGAACTCCAAGGCCCTTGGGGGGAGGATGGTTCTCTACCGAGTTCACCTCTCGAACGAAGGCTTTTCGAGAGGATTTCGAATCTCCCCTCATTGGGCCTCCGTGAATGAGGTGTAGGACAGCTTCAGCTTCGGAATCTGAGGTCTCGACAGGTCACTCAGTTCGCTTATTAGCCCTTCTGAGAGGTGGAGGAGGATCTACCCTGTCCTTCCTTATGAACCTAGAAAATTACCCCCTTTAAATGAGGGCTTCAATCTTGTGTTTGAGGGCCTGACAGTCATCCGTGCCGTGGCCATGATCCCTATGAATGCGGCATCATTTTTTCCTGTTCCTCTTCCTGCCTAGGGTATTAATCTTCGGAGGTGGTGGGAGCAGTCCTTCTTTCCCGACCTCCATCAGGATGGCTGAAACACTAGCATTTAGTAGAGTAAACTTCTCAAATTGGGGAGGAGGGCGGCGCTGACCCTCATTATCTTTCTGAAGCTTCTTAGCCCCTTCTTCTTCAACGCCCTTCCGTTTGTTCCCGGACAGGGGCTCTTTCTGGTCAAGGGGAGGAGGGCCTCCTCTGCCCTAATATATTTCTCGCTCCTCAGTCGGAGTTTCGAGAAGTCTCGAGGCGGCTTTTTAGCGAGGGATGCCTTTAAGTCGGCATGGTTGATGTTGTGTCGGAAGGAAGCAGAGGCTATCGACTTGTCTAGGGAGGTGATTGACCGGGTCACGGGGGTGAAGCGTTTGACATAGTCCCTTAAATGCTCACCCTTCCTTTGATTGTGTGTCAGGAAAGATGTGCTTGTCTTTTCGGCGTGGTGGCTACTCACAAAATGGGTAAGAAAGATCCTCTCGAACTTATCGAAGGAGAAGATGGAGGTAGGGGCGAGTCGGTAATACCATTCTCTCACGAGTCCCTTTAGCGTGGCCGAGAAGATTTTGCAAAGGAGCACATCCAATGCCTGGTGGATCATCATGAGAGTTTTGAAACTCTCAATGTGGTCAGTGGGATCTGACTCCCCATTATATGACTCAAAGTTAGGCGGTTTGAAGTTTTTCGGGATTGGAGCTTCCATGATGGTTCGGGAGAACGGAGTCCTGCTTGGGCCGAGTTTCCTCGCCTATTGTTCCTCTTCTCTGTCAAGTTTGCCAAGGCACCTCTCCATCTCATGGAGACAACATTAAACCGAGTCCTCCTTCCGGTCAAATCTTGCTAATCCCTGGGACTCATCCTTATGCGGAAGGGGATTGGGAGTGCGGTGGTGATGGCTTGGGACAGGTTGAGGGCTAGGCACCCATTGATTGTGGTTAGGAGCAACATTCAGGGCCCGCAGAACGACTTCTTGAAAATCCCAGAACTTCGACCTTGTGGCAGGTGCCTCCCGATCTCGGTGGTCCCTTGGGGTGGAGTTCCTCCTCTGACGGCGCGTGGGTGACTCCCTCCTCTGACGGCGCGGGGGTGACTCCCTCCTCTGACGGTGCGGGGTTGACTCCCTTCGCCTACTGGGAAAGTTTGGTCTTCTGCGGTATGGCCTACGGAGGGATCAGGATCTAGGGGACCGAATCGTAGGACCCCTTTGATGTTCACGGCGAGGGATTCCGTCATGGGTCCGCCTCTCATTCAAGTGGGTCCGAAGATCTATCTCATGTTGCCGATTGACAATAACGTGTCGGAGATCCTTTGGCGTTGGAGGACTGTGAAAGGCCATGGAGTCGGATGAGGGATTATGTACTGAGACATGGTAGTGAAAAGGAGGTTTCCTTTGAAGACTTCGACGGGAGCCCCCTGGGGTAGCTGTTTGAGGCCCTTGAGGAGCCTGCTAAGGGTGAGGTTGTTAAGGAAGAGGTTGTTCAAGCAGCGGTTGCTGGACCTGCTCTACGGGTTGAGGGAGGACATCATGAAGTGGAGGAGGAGAAGGAACGGGAGTGGCTCTGCGGCTGGAGACCGCTGCCTTCCCCTTCTTCGGAGGCATAGCTTGGGAAACAACTTCACCGGTGCAGTAAGGCTAGATTGCTATCCGTTCTCATAGACGGCGCCAATCTGTTGCTGCTGATTTTAGTGTGGGAGCAAACAGATGAATTTATGGATTCTTTTAGAAACGAATAAGGCAAACCTGTTGACTTTCACTAGCGTTTGACTGGGTTCTTGCCGCTGTCGTTGACCTGCAAAAAGTTCGATATATCGGGATGGATCCCGGCGACCACACAGCTTTTAACCATGTGGTCGTGGATTCAATTCCCACAGACAAGCCAATCTGTTGCTGCTGATTTTGGTGTGGGAGCAAACAGATAAATTTATGGATTCTTTTGGAAATGAATAAGGCAAACCTGCTGACTTTCACAGGCGTTTGACTGGTTTCTTGCCACTGCCGTTGACATGCAAAAAGTTCGATACACCAGGATGGATCCCGACGACGAACCCTCCGATGCTCAAGTCAGAAATCAGAAAGATTATGAAAAAGCGTTTATGTGGAAAAAATATTGATTACCTTGTTATGGTAGGGGAGAGGGGTATTTATAGTCGCCTTAAGAGACAGTTTAGAGATAATTATTTATCTCTATGTCCTGATTTTTTTGGATAGGATGTAGAGTTTAAACTCGTTTCATGATAAGAGAGGCGGTTTAAACCGGCTCTTAGAGATAATCACGAATTTGAATTACTCTTTAAGTCTTTGGGCTGGTTGGTAACGGGTCGTTAACCGTACCTAATAGGACAGATCCGTTTTTGGGTTACTGGGCCTTGAAGAAAGACCCAGTTTCCATTTCGGATCCGTTTGTTGGTGAAATTATCGTTTTACCCCTGAGAGGTTTAAGATTCGCGAAACGGTTTGAACAGTCTCAATCTAATCTCATTTTTAGTTATATCATGTGTCATAATGTGTAGTCGTCAATAAGCATTTATGAGCAGCCTTGATTACGATTTCTTCAAATTGTTGTTGCTAGATGTTAAACATCAAAAAGATTATTGAATAAATAGTTTATCGTAGTCACTCTTGAGTAGATGCTCCCCATTCCAAAGCTTTAAATCCATAAAAGCTACATTCATTCTCATACCCCCTGAGAGTAATTATGCTCATTTATTCGCACTTAGTATGATCATTTATTCATTCACTAGATTTGTCCGTGGGCACGTGCCTACGGCATGTCTTCGGAACGATACAAAACACGAAAAGTCTGTAAACAGTAAAACAACAATTATGTAGCTCAAGTTTGAATAGTATGACAATAATTAGAACTTTAAGTGTTGAAAAAGTCCATGTTTCCATTAGTAATATTGAAAAATAATTATAAATGGGGGTATAAAATCTAACTTCTTAGAATTTTAAGTGTGGAGATATTTACTATTTTCAATATAACATGTACAAAAAAAACATTAAAAATCTGAAAATCTAAATTTTTAAGTAAATATATAAAGAATGGGAGAGAGAGATAGGGAGAGAGAGAAAGAGAGAATATGAAAAAGTGAAGGGAGAAGAGAGAGAGATAGTAATAAAGTAATAAGTTTCTTAGTTTTGGGGGAAAAATTTGATTTTGGGGTTTGAAAATTTGGAGGGAAAATATGTTTGGTAAGGTTTGATCTAGGCCTTTGATTTTAGGAGGGATTGATTGTGAGCCACTTGATATCTTTCTTTGTAATTTATTATATAGATTTTGCAGGGTACAGTTTTGATTTAGGCAAGAAGTAGGGTTAGACTTTACTAGAATCCCCTCTATGATAGATGCATAACCACAAGCTAAGGACAAATCATGTTAAATCAGGTACGAATTATATGTACACCTAGCGCTCGATCTTTTGGCTTCGGCCGAAAGAGTCCGTTACAATAAATTTTTGTCTCGGTCACTCACGTATTCACTGACTAGCATTAGACCATCTTGTTAATGTTATAAGCATCAATTTTATATATATATATATATATATATATATATATATATATAATCATCAACCATGCTTCAACATAGGGTTGGAAATCGGGTCGACTGGGTCGGGTAGGTTGGTTGGTAAGCCGGGACGGGCCGGGCCAGGTTGGATGTGGAAAATGTTGACCCGCCCAACCCGTGAACCCATTCGGGTCCAACCCGGGTCAGGTCGTGTCGGGTCGCGGGTTGGCCCGTGTGTTTGTTTGTTTTTTTTTAACTTAAAAAAATTGTAGTAGTAATAATAATAATAATAATAATAATAATAATAATAATTAAAGAGTAAAATTGCTAAAACAAATGTATATATTATTCATATGATTTCAACTTATATAAATTTCAAATTTTTTTAAGAGAAACAAAGAATTATTATAAATTGGTTCTATACAATTACAATTTTCTTCTATAAAAAAATAATTTTCTTCAATTTTCTAGCTTATTTATAAGAAAATAAGATTTATTACAATTTTTAAAACATTTATAAATTTCTTGCATATGTTGGTCTTCAATTTGTTGTTGTTGTTGGTCTTCAATTCTTCATGATGGTTGCTATTGTTATTGTTGTTGTTCTTCCGGCGAGTTGCTTCCGCTTGTAGACGTGTCGAACCCTATTCCTTGAGTCCTATCTTCGGCCTTCATCAGATTCTCCAGTAGTAGTAGTAGACAGAGTAAGATAATAAGGTGTAAAATTTTTAGATTGGATTTAAGGGGGTATTTACAGGGAAAAAATACAAAAAAACAAAAAAAACAAAAAAACAAAAAAACAAAAAAACAAAAAAAAAACCAAAAAAACTGCTATAACAGAGTCGTTGCTATGTTTTCGGCCATTGGACCCGCGGGTCGAACGGTCGACCCGCACGGATCGAACGTTTGGCCTGTACGGGTCTAACGGTTCGAAACCTGCGGGTTGGCGGGCCGGGTTCAACGGGTTGGAAATCCGTATTACTCGACCCGGGTTGACCAGCTTAGTGTTGCGGGTTCGACCCGGACCCGAACCGTATATTCACGGGCCGGGTTTGGTGAGCGGGTCACGGGTCAACCCGGCCCGATTGCCATCCCTACTTCAACTCAACGCCATCCAGACTCCACCATACAGAACATGTTACCCAAAGTCGCCTGAGAATCCGCGATAGTCATTAGCAACAAACACCACCTATCAGCATGAACAAATAGGGGCCAGTCTGGATAAACAAATAAGCCAAAGCCCCTACATGACAATCATAACGAACATACGAAATGACAAGTAACAAATTGCACACATCCATCCCAAAATCGAAAAGTAGACACAACCAGCAAGTCCCAGCCAAAACGAAGAGTAAACAAACAGAAAACACAAAAACATTGCGAGGTTGGGGTTGCACCAATAAACATCACCAAAGGCTAGCATCACCACTTCACACAAAATAGAAGGAGGTCCAAACAAACGATAAAACACAAATTTAAGGCACTAAATTCATACCTTGATGAACAAGAGAAATCACAACATCATCAAGATAGCTAAGTTTAAGAGACTCTTTTTATTAGGAGGAAGTATATTTGCCCGTAAATGAACAAAATGAAGAATGTCTTCAATAAGATTATCAATAGTGCAGAATTTATTGGTGAAAATCCGATCATCCTTTCCTTCCAAATAACCCAAACGATTGCCATCATCGTAATATCCCACGATAATCTAAAAACACGTTGGACCTTCTTATTTCTCCAAGAGTTCCACCCCGAAGACATGGAGCCTGTTTCCCACGGATATGCCAAGCATGCTTGCAAATGTACCAAATTGGTTGGATGAAAGAACAATGGATTGTTAGACTTGTCATGGTTTTTACACAGATTATATTTCTGACCCAAAGCAAGATTCCATTTATTGAGGTTTTCATCCATGAGAAGTTTGTTGTGAACCACCAGCCATACGAGAATTTTGACTTTCAGAGGAAAATTTTTTTGGCAGATATGTTTGTAGAATGAGAAAATAACACCACCATTATTGAGAAATGTATAAAAAGATTTAACTGTTTAAGTGCTAATATTAGAACACCTTCATCTAATGTCATCTCTGGCTTACCACTGATAATAGCCAAGCAAGACAAAGAGGCAATATAATCAGAATGTTGCTCAAGCGAGAAAGTTCTTCTGAATGGAATAATCCAGTATCTTTTATTATTGTTGATTGTAAAATACGATGCCACAGTAGCTTTTTGATTTGAGGCTAAATGGAATAGAGAAGGAAATAACACTGAAATTTTATTGTTGCCGATCCAGAAATCTAAGCAAAATATGATGGTCAAATCGTCACCACAAATTTTCTGGAGACTGCACCTGAACGGTTCCACCGCTTCCGCACTCCTTTCCAAAAGGGAGAAGCGTGAATAGTCAGTTTGGAATGCAAATCCTAGACTTATTTTTATGGTACTGATTCAGCACCTTCCATAACCGTTTACCAAGAAGAGCCAGGTTCTGGTTCCTTAGGTTAAGGATGCCAAAACTTCCTTCTTTCTTGGATTTACTTGCTCTATTCTCATTACAGAGGTGCTTACCGATAGAGGTGAAGGCAGAGCCAGTAAAAAATAATTTACATCTGATTTTTTCAGTATGGTTGACCACCCAAGAGATAACATAGAGATAAGACATCACATAAAGAATGATGGAAGTGAGGACAGAGTTAATAAGAATGAGTCTCCCACCACGAGAAATTTGACGACCAGACCAAGCATTGAGTCTAAATTCATTCTTAGCTATCATGGGTGTCCAATCCTCTTTGTGGAGTTTGCCTCATCTGAGAAAAATACCAAGATAATTGTCCGGGAATGAATCCGAAAAACAGTTAAAAAAATTAGCAATCTCAGTTTGCCTATTGGCAGAACCACCGAGCCAAATAACATAAGTTTTTTTTTTAAATTAATAGATAACCCTGAAGTGCCTTTAAAGAAATAGAGGAGAAGTTTTAGGTTATGTAAAGAGGGACCATGAGGCTTAGCAAAGAGAATGTTTTCATCCGCATACTGAAATTAAGCACACCTTCAAAACCATTAAAACCTCCCAAACCTTCGATGATATTGGCCTTCCTGGCTTTAAGAAGCATTCTACTGAATACATCAGCGACGAGAAAGAATATGAGGGAAGATATTAGGTCACCTAAGGCCCTTTTTACACTTAAACTTATAACCTTCCACTCCATTAGTAATAACTAATGAAGTTCCAGTGAATAGGCTGGATTTAATCCAGGATATCCATTTGAGGCTGAAGCCCCTATGAATAAAAATATCGAAGAGAAATGCCCATTAGACTTTATCGTAGGTTTTTTCAAAATCATTCTTTAATAAAATGCCTTCCGATTTGGATTTATGGCATCCCGAGATAATTTCTTGAGCATAGGCCACACTATCAAAAATAAACCGATCTTTGACGGAGACCAACTGAGTCGGATCAATCAATGGGGAAATAACAGAACTCAACCTATTCGCGAGAATTTTCATGAAGATCTTAAAAGAAACATTGAGGAGGCTAATGGGTCTAAACGTCAAAACCGTATTAGCTCCAATGATCTTGGGGATAAGAACGATATGTGCATATGGTCAAATGAAAAGGTACCATTCAATAGATCGGAGAACATATTAAGAATATCATCCTTCAGAATGTCCCAAAACTTTTGAAAAAATGAACAGGGGAAAACATCAGGACCAGGAGCTGAATCACATCGAAAAGACGACCATTTTTATCTAATCTAGGGAGAATAGAGTCCCTAACATGGAGAGATCGAAATTCTTCGACCCGTAAAGATATTCCCAATTAGGGTGGAACGGCCTAACTGCAGAAGAACCCATCATGAGAATTTTATAGAAATTAAGTGAAGTAATGTGGAATTGGTTGAATGAAGTTCAACCTCGTTATCGATAATGGAAGTGATGTGATTGATTCTTTGCCTGTGAGAGACAAATTGGTGAAAGAAAGAAGTGTTGCAGTCATCTTTTAATTACTTAATCTTGGTTCTCTGAGTCCATTTAATATGATCTTGTAATAAAGAGGCATACTCAGACTTGCAGTCTAGTCCTTTTTTCTTATCAACCATAGAAATAGGACCCAACTCCTACCTCTGATTAATGAGATGAATGAAGTTAAGAAAAAAGTGTTTCAGGTGGTTAGCGTCGCCAAACCTAGCTTTACTCTAAACCTTACAATCATTTTAAATTAAATTGAGCTTAAGAACTGTTTGGGGTTGTAACACTCTGCAAAATTGAGTTATGACAATTTTACCTACGGGTGTTACGCACATATATTTTGTACCGTTATGGGTAAAATCCGTAGCATATTTTAATCTGAATATCCTATGTATTTTTGTATTTTCATTAATTATATATTTTCTGTCATCTCAAAATTTATTTTTTAATCTTATTTTGAGCCAACTCAAATATTTATTTTAATCTTTGTGTTTTTACGTGCATTGCACGTGTTTTCAATACATGTGACGATCACGTATATTCCACCGTTATGTGTACTGTTTCGACGTATTTCAACTATTTATTTTTATAACTCCTTCGAATTTGTTTTATAAATTGAAATTTATTTTTCTCATATTTTGACTCGAATATATTTTTATACGTATTTTCTATATACGTGTTGATTACATTGTCGTATATATAAAATTAATGAAATGTATTTTTCGTATGTTGTATTTCGATTATTTATAAACATTTCCCTTTGATCAAATCCATTTCGTATTTCAATATTTGTTTTTACGTGCGATGCACGTATTTGCAGTGCACATGTTGGTTCATAAAATTTTCTTGAGTCATGAATATTTTTCTTCTCATTTTTCTAGTCACAGTTATGTGATTTGTTTTAATTAAAATCAACTAGGCCTAAATCCATTTTGTAGCCCACTCAAATTAATTTAAAGCCCGTGATTGATTTTGTGTGCACTAAAGTGTACATTTAAAATTTAGTTAGTTTGATACACTTGCCATGTGTAACACACACACATAACATAATAAAAATTAATAATAAAATTTGTATAAAGAGTGTGCACACACATTGACTACACGTACACATGTTTCTTACCATGATTGAGAATGAAGGAGAGTGGTTTGAGTTAGTGAGAAGTGGGGAATTATTTTGGGAAGTGGGGAGCTATTTTGACCACACAATTTTCTATAAATAGTTCATACTTTTGTCATGAACAACACAACTCAAAAGAAAAACAGAAGAGAGAAAGAGGGAGAATAGCTTGCGGGTTGTGTTAGGAAGAGGCCGGCCATTTTTGAGGGAGCTAGGAGCTTTGGAGCATTATTTTCTAGGAGTTCTACTACTAGAAATTCTATATTTTAGGTGGGTGTTTCTCCAACTTTCTAATATAGTTTTATTAGTAGAATAGTAGATATGTGTGAATTTTTAGATGCATGATAACTTATATAGATTGAGTATTCATGTTTAGATTATTTGTTGTTGATTGAATGTGTAAAATTATGATATGATTGATTTGGGGGCATTTTCATAAGGTTCTGTTTAAAGTTTTAGTTGCACTTAAAAAAAATCATAACTATTAAACAAGATGGAATCTAGAGCTAAATTTTGTTTAGGAGCATCTCGTATATGTCAGGAACATCTACTTAAAACTTCATAATAATTTTTTTACTATTTTAATAGAATCCACACTTAGGGCTGGCTAGCAATTGACTAGTTGCTGGAAATTTGTACACATTCCGGAATTTGATCATTTCAACATCTTAGATGAAGTATTTTTGAGAAAATTCAAAATAAAGAAATTGAAGTAGACTCATTAACATTTCTTTAAAGTCTAAGAAGTCAATTTTTCATAAAGAATTGAATTTATATAAATTTTACAAGACTGAACAAGTGGCAGTACTTTAATATTTCAACCTTGCTGTAGATTTCGAAGAATTCAGGGTTATACACCATATTTTGGGAAAACGTATAACTAAGAAATTATAGTAGACTTGTATACCTTTAATTTGATCTAAAGAACACAAGTTTTTATGAAGTATATAATTTTTTATGATTTTTACAAGTAACACGAGCTGCAATTTTCAGATTTTGGACCTACTGTTTTGCAAATGAATTTAGACAAACTAATTAAGGATGAATGTAGATGGTCTTAACTAAAAAGTTGTAGTAGACTCATTCATGATTCCTATAAAAGTAGTAAATCTATTTTTTGAGTAGTACTGAAATTTATATGATTTTTACAATACCATTGGGTTGATGTCTCTTATCTAGTTGTCCTAAAACTTTTACAACATATAAAATTGGATTTAAAAATTGAAATATTAGTAAAATGCACCTTATGAGGGATAAAGAGATAATTAAAGGATAAAATTGGAATGTTAAACATGTGATGTTTATAAGGGTTTTAACTCATCAAGTGTTATTGAATGTGGATATAAGAAGTTGGTTACTTCATGATTGATGATAGCAAAGAGGATGAAGACAAGAAGTTAAAAGATGTTTAATGAACAAAATTTTTTATATAGTTGCTTGTACTAGAGTGAGCGGGACCTAGAATACCGGCAGTTGTGATAAATGAATTTTTGAGAAGTAACCAGTGTGGGTTGACTTTCTCTTTGAGAGGTATCTAGTGTGGGCTAATATTCTCAGTATTTTGGTTTAAGTCCGGTGGATAAGCTAAACTCTAGGTCTCGTTAACTGTAATTTAAATCTAAGGTCAGGCACTAGTTGAAGATGTGATGAAACTTGGACAAACGTAAGTGGAGCGCCTCTATATAGTCTGACGGTGGACTCCAGGATTGTGGTTTCTTGCGAGGTGAGATGAGTCTTAATTAAATCCGGGACTACGATTGATCTGACGATGGACTCCTGGATCATAAATAGTCGAGTGGATGGGAGGCTGATCTCCAATGTATATGTATGTACTGGGCTAGAGGGGCACTTGCGGGATGTTCGCACGACGAGGATTATGTATGGTTTGACGGTGGACTCCGAAACTGGAATCCATACTCGTGGAATGTCTAAACCTTGCTTTTATTACTGTAGTAGGTTTTGCATGGCGAGGGATTGAACCCTATATTGAGGAGCACGATAAGGGCTTGCCCTCGGACCTATGTAGTATGGGATGCATAGAATTCAAACAAGTATGCATTAGTGTTATCATAGTGTGTATGTCTACATTAGGCATTAAGTCATATCATACACTGACATGTTTATGATAGTCACTTTTCACACTTTGTTGTGCATTCAAGTTTGTGTTTGGTAAAGTTAAAGAATCGTTGTATTATAGCATTGAGTCAGTTGTATGCAACTGACGTGCCGACAGTTTCCCAGATGCAAGATTGGACTTGGCAGGGGCTTGAACTCACTATGATAAGTTGTTACTAGATTGAAGGATTTCATTATTGTAGATTATATTGTATTCATTTATTTCCGCTGTGTTGATGTAAAGAACATGTTGTAAATAAAAAGTTTTAAATTCCTTGTAAATTTGTACGAACTTAAAGTAAAAGATAATGTATTTGCTACGAATTACCTGTGTTTGGAATTCGGGGCGCTACAGGGGTAGCCCGTAAGAACCAATCACAGAGGAAAGACACTGGGTAATCATAATAAAGAAAATTTGGTCCTCCAACCAATTTTTTTCAAAACGGAATTTGAAAAGCTTGGAGAAATTAAAATTAGAATGTAGGGTCAAAGGAACATGGTCAGAAATGGGGTTAGAGAGCGCTTGAATAAAGGAGTTATGAAACGTGGAAATCCAATCATGTGAAACAAGGAAACGATCATGTTTGCTATATAAGGAACTAAACGATGGTTAGACCATGTAAAACGCCTATCATTAATGGGAAGGTCAATTATGTAATGACCTAATACAGCCATTAAAAAGAAAAGAGTCATGAACTCTAGCAGTGTTACCAATACGTTCATGAACGAATCTAGTGATATTAAAGTCGCCACAGAAAATTCAGAAGCCATTGATACGACCACCGAAGACTTAAATTCATCCAAGAATTCATTTCTGTGACCAATAGTGGAAGGACTGTAAACAAAGACCACCGTTAGAAGATGGTTGAATTCAATCCAGTTCATAACCATAATTAAGAAAAAGTTCATCCTAAACACCGATACAAGATTAAATAGAGAGGTTTTCAAGCCAATACGAATACCTCCGCAAGTGTTAACAACGTCCAAACTAATCATTGTGTCAGAAGTTTACCACCAAGGGACTTCTTAACCGAGGCATAAAGATAGTCAAGTTTAGATTCTTGAATAGAGATAACGTCATATTTAGAAGAAGAAATCAAATCAAAGATAACTTCTTTTTTGGGGGGAGTTACCAAGACCTCTAATATTCCAAGAGAAACTAATAATTAACACGATATGAAGTCACCAAGACCTATAATATTCCAAGAGCAACTAATTATATTATTTGTGTTGTATAGGGACACATGCTATATACGAAGTCAAGCCATGAATATCGGGTCATTAGGTAGTGGGCCTTATAACAAGTATCAATCAGCTATAAGGTGTCTTGCCTAATAAGTTGATAATGTCTATATATATCATCTTGAAACAATATGCTAGATATAGTGTTGTATAGGAGCACATGCTGTATACGAAGTCAAGTCATTAATATCGGGTCATTAGGTAGTGGGCCTTATAACAAGTATCAATCCGCTATAAGGTGTCTTGCCTAATAAGTTGATATTGGCTATATATATCATCTTGAAACAGTATTCTAGATATCTTGAATATTTAGGATATAATGCATTAAACAAAATATAGCCGTTGATGTGGATAATAATCCAGTGCAATCAGAACCGTCTGATCCCCTCAAAATCTGCTCATCTCAGATCAGCAGTCCTGAGGACCCAAATGGCCTTCTACTGGTTTAGGCCCACAGAGAAACAGGTCAACCTGGCCCATTAGGGTTAGGGCACCAACTCTCTATACCTATAAATACCAGACCCCCTCCCCCTTTACAAGGTAATGTAATTTTCTCCTCTGAAACCCTATATCCACTTTTTCCCCAGTGAATGACTAGATCGTCAGAGGGCATGTCACCCAGATCACTCTTAGTGCCTCTAGGCATTTTGCAAGTACTCAGGCGGCCAGCTATCAACAGCACCCCCTCTCCTGCTCCTAACCAAATCTAAATTTCAGATCCAGATCTGTGGTTGAGATCTGTTTCTCCCTCTACAAATAATAAGAACTCACACATGTTGCTCCCACCTCTAAATCAGCAGCATCATGTTGGCACCATCTGTGGGAATAGACAGACCTACTCGATCACAGGTTCAAAGAGCTTTCACGACGCCGTCCCCCTTTATGGCTCCCAAAGTTAGGAGAGCTTTCACGGCGGGACATCAGGTTGAATTCCCTCATCCTTCTCGCAGTCACGCGAACACACAGGGGTCTCAGAGGCCGAAGGTTGAGTGTTTGTGAGAACCTAGATGACCTTCGCCATGACATCGATCATCGACATATAGTGGATGACTTCCAGCACCAACTCAGTCGATCGAGGGTCGAGGCTACCTCCTCCAACCAGGCTCCGACCCACAGCATTCATCCTTCCCAGGATCTAAAGCGGAGGCACTCCTCGAGAGGCCGTCTACCCCCTACCGGTTAAGATGAACAGGTCCCAGTTACGAGAGCTGTATTCTAGAATTTTAGGAACGAGGTCCTCCAGGCCCTCCGAGGCGGCTCCAGAATTGAGCATCAAGGAGACAACTCTCACCAGGAAGAAGCCCGAGGCAATGAGTCTCATGGCTCTACTTGGCAGCTGAGGCGGGAAGGGGCCGTCCTTTAGCTCCTCCAAGAAATGGAGAACCACCTCGCTCGTATCGGTGAGGGCGGGTTACAACCCAATCGGGGACATCAGCCTAGCCGACCCCCGTTCTCTTTCCCAATTCTCGAAGCTGAGATTTTGAAGAATTTCAGATCGCCTCGGTTCGAGACGTGGAGAGTCTAATCCTGCTGATCACATGGAAGGGTTCAAAACCCTCATGATGATTCACAACACCTCAGATCCTCTCCTCTACTGCGCATTCCCAGCCACTCTGCAACACCTCAGATCCTGTCCTCTACTGCACATTCCCAGCCACTCTGCATGGTCCGACACAGAAATGGTTCTCAAAGCTCGTCCCCAGCTCGATTTTCTCATTCGATCAGCTCGAGGCGAACTTCCTTGCTCACTTTGTGACTAGTCTCAATATCGAGAAAAAAAGCGCATCCCTTCTGGACCATAAGCAGAAAGAAGGGGAATCCCTTCGGGACTCCGTGCAGAGATTCACCTCCGAGGTTAGGGCGGTCTTTTCTCTCAACATTGGCGTCGCGTCTGCGGCCTTCCGACACAATGTTCGCCAAGGTCTGCTCAAGCTATCCCTGGCAAAGAAGCCTCCCATTAATTTTTCCGACCTCCTCAACAGAGTCAAAAATTATATCCAAGCCGAGGAGGCCCTGCACCCAGAAGGCCAGAAAGAAACCCCAACCAAGGGAAGAGAAAATCCGTTGACTCCGAGCCTATGAAGAAGGCCCTGAAAGACACATTCGGTTAGAAACGACCACCTTCATTTCCCCGCTTCGAGAGGTTCACTCCGCTGAATCAGAGCATTTCAGCCATCCTTATGGAAATAGAGGACAAAGACATCGTCTGCTGTCCTCCCTGCTCGAGCAACAACAAGAAGAGGGACATGAGATTCTACTGCCGGTTCCATCGGGACCACGGGCAAGAGTCCGACAATCGCTGGGCCTTCAAAGAAGAGATTGAGGCCCTCATCAAGAGGGTGTGTAACCCCTGTTTTTTCCAAAAATGTATTTTTGTATTTTTTGTATTTAAAATTTTTGCAAATATTTTTTTTTCGGTTTTCAAATTATTTTGTCAAAATGATTTGTTGGATCTCCTATCAAAATCTATTTTCGATCAATAATTTTTTATTGTAACTAATTTCTATTATTTTATATTATATATTGAATACAATTCTTATTTGTTATTATTACTCTTATTATTATTATTTTTATTAATATTATGGTTCTTATAAATATTTTCGACTGGTCGTTCAAAATCTATTTTTATCTACTAAATGTATTGTAGTGTTTTAAATAAATTATATTTTTTTATATTGCAAATTACATATTTATTATAAACAATCTTTTTATTTGTTATTTATTTTCTCATTGAATTTTTAATACCCTAATGAATTTTTGTTTTAAATACCCAAATACCCATTTATTAATCCAAACCTATTTATTTAAACTAAACCCATACCCTGTTTCCCTAAAAACCCAACCCATTTAAATCCTTATTACCCAAACCCATACCCAGACCCATTAGTCTACCCTACACCTGATATTACCGCAAACCCAAGTATCCACTTATTATTACCCATTCAAAACCCATTTACTATAATCCTAAACTACCCCACCCGTAACCCACTTTCTGCTTTATCCTACCTGATATGGCTAAAAATGGGGTTAAGTCGGAACCGTCCAAATCGGGCAGGAATCTTGAAGCCCAGGGGTAAAACGGTAATTTCACTTACAACCGGGTCTGAGACGGGTACTGGATCTCCTCTCCAAAGATCCAATAACCCGTCAACGGATCCACCTCAACTGGGTACGAGTCCCAACCCGAAACGAACCCAGTCCAGCAGGATAGAATTAGGGTTTCTGGTTCAATCAAATCAACGGCCCTGATTCGTATCTATCCTCTCACCGGGAATCAGGGATCACATTCCTTATCTGATTACGAGGATTTTATTCCTTATCAGATCACAGGAATTACATTCCTAATCTGATCCCTAAGGCAACTATAAATACCCCCATCCACCACCATTAAGAGGTAATCAATCTTTTGCCAATTTACGCTCTTTCATAATCATTCCTGATTACTGACTTGAGCGTCGGAGGGTGCATCGCCGGGATCAGCCCCGGTGTCTCGTGCTTTTTGCAGGTGAACGGTGGGAGTCAGCGGTCAAACTCCAGCGGAACAGGTTCAGGTTTGCTATTCAAAGTTTTCTAAGAATCCACAAAATTCTGTTTGCCCCCACACCAGATTCAGCGGCAACAGATTGGCGCCGTCTGTAGGAAACAAACGAGTAGCAACCTCTCCTCTTCCTGTCGGTCAGATCTTCTCCAGCCATACCGCCTAGAAAGGTAAGATCCAGGGGGTCCAACCGTGGACCCAACCCCGTTGATCAGCAGGAGGAAGTCCCCGTTCAATCCGCTCCGCAGTAGGGGCAACTTGCTCCTCAAGCAGAGGACCCTTTCCAACAGGACCAGCCTCCTCTTCCGAATCAGCAACCCCCTAAAGGTCCCTCCGGTCCTCAAAATGCCGGTGTAGGGGTCTCGCGTCCCAACCCGCAGAAACAACCTCTCCATCAGGACCACGTCTCCATCCACAATGCCTCTTCGGATTCTATGGCCTCCCACAATCCTCGAGATTCCGACCTTCGCAACACCGTACTCAATCGGCAGAAGGATAAGGATCTTCGCTGCCGCCTGGATGAGAAGCGGGCCCGAGAGCGAGTCTCCCACCAACAACGTCCGGGTGAGCGATCTCCTCATCACCGAGATTACAGAAGACCCCTAACCGAAGGGGGTGGAAAGAGTCCCCCGAGCATCACAAAAGAAGACCCCATTCCCCTGCCGGTCGGCAATATCCAAGGAACGATGAGGCGCCCATCACTCGTGCCGAGTTCCAACAATTCCAAGCAACGGTGTTGCAAGCTCTCAACCTCCGGCCCAACAACAATAATGCCCAAAGGGTTCCTACACCCCCACGGGTCCCGAGTCCTCGCCATCGGTCCGTAACTCCTCCTTCGACTCCTAGTCACCAACAACATAATCCTAGTCCTCGCCGCTCCCAGGGATACCGTCGCCGTAGTTCCCGCTCCCCTTCCTATGAAGACGAGTCCAGAGGCTCGTTTGACTATCACCGGAGGGACGATGCTCTCTACTGCCGTCTCCACGAGATGGAGAGGCGCATCGGCCGGATAGACAAGGCGGAAGAGTCGAGAGGAAGGACTGTCCGTCCCAGTAGACCTCCTTTCTCCCGGACCATCATGGAGGCTCCTATACCAAGAGGATTCAAGCCTCCGCAGTTTGAAACTTACTCGGGGGAGTCGGACCCCGTTGACCACATCGAAAGCTTCAAGACCCTCATGCTTATCCACCAAGCTTCCGATGCCTTGCTTTGCAAAACCTTCCCCGCCACTCTTAAGGGTTCGGCTCGGGAATGGTACTCTCGCCTCGCCCCGTCTTCCATTTTCCCTTTCGAGCAGTTCGAAACCGTCTTCATAACCCACTTCGTGAGTAGCAGATGCACGGAGAAGACCAGCATCTCGTTACTCCACCTCCGTTAGGAGAAGGGAGAAAAGTTGAGGGACTATGTGAGGAGGTTCACTACAGAGGTCAGATCGATCGCCTCCCTCGACCAATCGGTTGCGACTGTCGCATTCCAATCCAACGTCCTCAATTCTAACCTTCGCTCATCCCTTGCTAAAAAGCCCCCGCATAACTTTGCCGACCTCCTTCTCAGGTGCGAGAAGTATATTCGGGCTGAGGAAGCCGAATATCTCCCGGGCTTTGGAGGATCTACCTCCGGGACAAAAAGAAAGACAACTGAAGAGGAAGGGCCAAGAAGCTTCAGAAGGATAATAGCGGTCAGCGCCGCCCTCCCCCCAGGTTTGAGAAATTTACTTCTCTCACTAACAATGTCTCCACCATTCTAATGTAAGTGGAGAAGGAAGGGGTCATACCTCCTGCTCCGAGGATGAACACCCCATCCAAGAAGAGGAACAAGGAGAAGTGGTGCTGCTACCACCGGAATCATGGCCACGACACCAACGACTGTCGGGCGCTAAAGAACGAGATAGAGGCCCTCATCCAGAGGGGGCAGTTGGCCAAATTTGTGAGAACAAATGATCGAGCCGATCGCTCCACTCCTCCGCCTCGGGGGCTAACAAGCGTTCCGAGCGACGTGATGTAACCCCGGATTTCGAGGAAGAGCGCATTCTGCATCTTATCCATGGAGGCCCCATGGGAGGCTCTTCCAACTCCTCTCGAAAGGCATTCGTCCGAGAGTTCAATTCAGTTCACTGTGCCCCTCCCCCCAATGGCCTCGGTGTCCCAGTCACATTCTCAGATGAAGATCTCGAGGGGGTTAGGACTCCCCATTGTGGCGCACTTGTTATCGACCTTCATACGGAAAACTTCAAAGTGCAGAGGATCCTAATAGACAACGGAAGCTCCGTGAACATCCTCTTCCTCTCAGCCTTCCGAGGTCTTCAGCTATCCCGGGACCGTCTCAAACCGGCCGGCTACACTCTCCACGGGTTCACGGGAGTGCCAGTAACTATCGAAGGGGTAATCACCCTCGACGTAACTGCTGGCAAAACTCCTACCACCCGGACAGAGTCGATGGACTTTATGTTCGTTGATGTCCCAGCTGCATACAACGTCATCCTGGGCCGAACCGGCCTAGCTGCCCTAGAAGCCGTTCTTTCGGCATACCACCTCAAGATGAAATTCCTTACCCGGGCAGGAGTGGGGAGGTCAAGGGCAATCAAGAGATGGCTCGGAAGTGCTACATGACTTCCACCGGGGGTCCGGTCCTCTCCCTCGAAACTTTAGAGATCCCCCAGGAGAGCGTTCGACCAACGTCCGAGCCGGTGGATGAATTGGAGGAGGTGCTCTTCTCGGAGGAGGATCCAAACCGAAAGTTCTTCATTAGCAAGACCCTCCCGTCCGCCCTATGCTCCGATATAGTGCAGTGCATTCGAAGGAACCGCGACCTTTTTGCCTGGTCTGCTGCCGACATGCCGGGAATCTCCGAGGAGCTTTTGGTCCACCACCTCAGTGTTGAACCGGGGTCCAAACCGGTCCAACAGAAGAGGCGCAAGTTCGCTCCCGAGCGACAGCAAGCCATCAAAGAAGAGGTAGACAAGCTTCTAAAGGCTCGGTTCATACAGGAGGTTAACTACCCGAAATGACTTTCCAATGTGGTCATGATAAAGAATTCGAATGGAACCTGGAGGATATGTATCGACTTCACTGATCTGAACAAGGCATGTCCCAAAGACCCGTTCCCTCTTCTGAGCATCGACACCCTCATCGACGCCACTTCGGGCCATGAGCTCCTCAGCTTCATGGACGCTTTCTCCGGCTACAACCAAATCCGAATGTTCCCCCCGGACATCCCGAAGACTTCCTTTATTACCGACCAGGGCCTCTACTGCTATAGGGTGATGCCGTTCGGGTTGAAGAACGCTGGTGCCACTTACCAGCACCTGGTTAAAAAGTCTTTCAGAGCCAAATAGGTCGTAATATGGAAGTGTATGTCGACGACATGCTTGTAAAAAGCATCCGAGGGGCCGATCATGTGGCCGACCTACAGGAGGCATTCGATGTACTGAGAAAGCACAACATGAGGCTCAATCCGAACAAGTGTGCATTCGGAGTCTCGTCAGGATAGTTCCTTGACTTCATTTTCAGCCAACGAGGAATCGAAGCTAATCCTGAGAAAATCAAGGCCATACTAGACATGGCCCCTCCCAAGAACGTCAAGGAAGTTCAGAGGCTAACAGGCCGCCTAGCCGCTATAGGGCGTTTCCTCTTGAAGTCCGGGGAGAAGTGCCTTCCCTTCTTCAAGGCCCTCAGGAAAGCTAAAGGTTTCGAATGGGGTCAACAACAACAGGAGTAGTTCGACCAGCTGAAGGTTTATCTCGTCAACCCTCCTCTACTCAGTAAGCCCATTCCAGGCGAAACCCTGTACCTCTACTTGGCTGCTTCCGAACAGACCCTTAGTAAGGGAAGAAGACCGGGCTCAAAGTCCCATCTACTATGTGAGCAAGGTACTTCAGGATGTCGAGCTCCGCTACCTAAAGATAGAAAAGATGGCGTACGCCCTGATCATGGTGGCGAGAAAGCTTCGCCCCTACTTCCAGTCCCATTCGGTGGTCGTCCTTACCGACCAACCACTGAAGCAAGTCCTCCACAAACCTGAGACCTCCGGCCGCCTCATGAAATGGTCCATCGAGCTAAGCCAGCACGACATCTCATACCAGCCCCGGACTGCGATCAAGGCTTAAGCCTTAGCAGAATTCATCTTCGAGAGCACCATTCCCGAGGTCAGCCGGGTGACGAACGGACCTCCTATATGGTCGGTTTTCGTGGACGGTTCCTTCTGCAACGAGGGAAGCGGAGCCGGGGTCATTCTGGCAGGCCCAGATAATTTCGTCCTCCAGTACTCCCTCCGCATCAACTTCAAGGCCTCAAACAACGAAGCAGAGTATGAGGCACTAATCGCCGGTCTTGGAATGGCCCGAAGAGCAGGGGCGCAGTGCCTCCGAATCTTTAGTGACTCTCAACTGGTGGTAAACCAAGTCTTGGGCGAGTACGAAGCACGAGACAATCGGATGGCGAAGTATCTCGCTAAAGTCCAAGCTCTCATGGCCCAGTTCGAAGAAGCGCTCATCAAGTGAATCCCCCAAGAAGAGAATTCCCAGGCCAACACCCTCTCCAAGCTAGCCTCCTCCTCCCTCCAAGGTCTCGAGCAGACCGTCTTGATCGAGGTTCTCTTAAAACCAAGCATAGAAGACGAAACTCTCGACTCGGTGGAGTCGCTGCTGGTCCTACTACAAGATAACTGGATGAAACCATTGGTGGAATTCCTAAGGGACGGGCTCCTCCTTGAAGACCCTAAGGAAGCTCGCCGAATAAGAACCAGAGCAGAGCGGTACACCCTAGTCGAGGGGATCTTGTACAAACGCTCCTTCTCGCAGGTGGACGGCAGGCCATACTTGAGATGCCTCTTCCCGGAACAAGCCGACTACGCCTTACAGGAGCTCCACGAAGGCATCGGCGAAGCACATTCAGGATCCAGGTCCCTAGCTCGAAAGGTACTGAATTACGGTTACTTCTGGCCTACTCTCCTCCAAGATGCCGAGCGACATGTTCGGCAATGCAGCTCTTGTCAGAAGCATTCGAACATTCGTCGCCTCCCACAAGCTCAACTCACCTCCCTATCAAGTCCAGTCCCTTTCGCAATGTGGGGGATGGATTTACTAGGGCCGTTCCCTCCAGCTCCGGGCCAGTTCAAGTTCTTAGTTGTAGAGATCGACTACTTCTCGAAGTGGATAGAGGCCGAGCCCCTAGCCACGATCACTGAGAACAAGGTACTTCAGTTCTTCTGGAAGAACGTCATCTGCCGATTCGGTGTCCCTCGAGTCCTCATAACAGACAACGGAACCCAATTTACTGGGGCTGCATTCCGAACTCTGTGTGAAGACCTCGCCATCCAGCAACGTTTCTCCTCCGTCTCCCATCTGCAGTCGAATGGCCAAGTGGAAAATGCTAACCGAAAAATTCTCTCCTGTATTAAGAAGAGGTTGGATAAGTGCTCCAAAGGTTTATGGGTCGATCAGCTCCCCAACGTGCTGTGGAACTACCGCACCACTAAACGGACCCCCACAGGAGAGTCCCCATTCAACCTCACCTATGGGTCCGAGGCTGTGATCCCTCTTGAAGTCGGAATACCTTCTCCTCGCCTTACAGCCTACAACGAAGAACAGAACGCCAGAGACCTTCGGGCAAACTTAGACCTGATAGACGAGCTAAGGGAAAGAGCGTCAGTCCGCCAATAGATCTATCGAAGGAGGATCGTGTTGGCATACAATAAGAAAGTCTGACCTACCGATCTCAAAGAAGGGGACTTAGTCCTCAGAAAGCTAGCTGTCTCCTTCCTTAGTCAGAAGAGTAAGCTAGCTCCAAATTGGGAGGGACCCTATAAGATCATGAAAGTAGTTAGGTCTGGAGCTTATCATCTCGAAGACCGCGAAGGCAGAGAAATCCCTAGGACCTAGAATGCCAACCATCTTTTGAAATACCAAGAAAGTGCCCCAGCGCCTCTCTAAGTATTCCGGGATGTCGAACCATTCCTCTCCTTTCCCCTGTATCTTCCCTCTTTATTTCTTATATGTAATAACGGCTCGCAACTCGGAAGCAGCCGACTTGTAGTCTTCAATAAAGAGAGTTTTTTCATATTTACTTGTGCAAATGCTCATATTTCTCTGCTCTTTGCTCTTCACCCTAACAATGGTTCGGAGTCCAACACTTGGATCGATTCTACTTCGCAAGCTCGCTCGTAAGCGAGCTAGAAGTAGTTCGCCATTCGGAACTGCTCCCACAACCGTTGAACAACTCTAACGATGGTTCGGAGTCCAACACTTGGCTCGATTCTACTTCGCAAGCTCGCTCTTAAGCGAGCTAGAAGTAGTTCGTCATTCGGAACTGCTCCCACAACCGTTGAACAACTCTAACGATGGTTCGGAGTCCAACACTTGGATCGATTCTACTTCGCAAGCTCGCTCGTAAGCGAGCTAGAAGTAGTTCGCCATTCGGAACTGCTCCCACAACCGTTGAACAACTCTAACGATGGTTCGGAGTCCAACACTTGGCTCGATTCTACTTCGCAAGCTCGCTCTTAAGCGAGCTAGAAGTAGTTCGTCATTCGGAACTGCTCCCACAACCGTTGAACAACTCTAACGATGGTTTGGAGTCCAACACTTGGCTCGATTCTACTTTGCAAGCTCGCTCGTAAGCGAGCTAGAAGTAGTTCGCCATTCGGAACTGCTCCCACAACCGTTGAACGACTCTAGCGATGGTTCGGAGTCCAATGCTCGGCTTGAATGCACTCCCTCAGTATCCCGAACCGAGCGGACGAGGAACCGACCTCCACATATGGAGAAAAATTCTGCCGAACCAATTTCACCGTTGGATCATCTCAAAATGCGTACTAGGGCATGATGAACGGATCAGATCGTGCCACGTATCCACTAAACGACAAGATAGTGTTTTCTCGAAACTCGAGCCTCCCGCCTCGTGATTCGTGCCATGATCGTGATCAGCCGTCCAAATTGAGCCACATGCAAACGGCGAGTTCGGAGTCCAACGCTCGGCTCGACTGCACTCCCTCAGTATCCCGAACCGAGCGGACGAGGAACCGACCTCCACATATGGAGAAAAATTCCACCGAACCAATTTCACCGTTGGATCGTCTCAAAATGCGTACTAGAACATGACGAACGGATCAGATCGTGCCACATATCCACAAAACGACAAGATAGCATTTTCTCGAAACTCGAGCTTCCCACCTCGTGATTCGTGCCATGATCGTGATCGGCCGTCCAGATTCAGCCACGTGGCTCGAGTCTAAAATCCGAGCTACCACACTACCGAAGTGCAATGTTGCCTCGGTATACCCCGAGCAAGAGCTAAAGTTCTACAGCTAAGGCAAGAATTCTATGGTTAGAATGCTCGAGGAAGCTAACTATTGGTTCTTATGGTTCGTTTCAAGAGTAAGGCAACTACGGCACAATAATGAGCAGACGAACTTCGATTTCATTAAAACAACTTGATAAATTTACAAGGCAAGAAGTTACAACAAAAAAGACGATGCAAGAAATCAAAAGCCCAGTACAACTTGTTCAATGCCTCCTCAGAATGGGGACATTCCGATTCAGAAACACTCGGGGTTTTCGTCGCTTCATCTTCGAGCTCGTCTCTAGGCCGACGAACTGGGATGCCTCTTCGCCACTAACTCTAACAGTGGCTCCGACCGAGGCTCTGCTCGAGCTAACAGCTATACCACTTTGGGCATCGGCCGCAGTCCGACCAACGACGGGAGCACGAGTCGCGAGCTCATAAAAGGAGATCCCTCGCTCGCGCTCCTCGCGAGTGCATGAGGTGCTGCGGACGTTAGTCCACACAGGCTAAGGCTTCAGACGAGCCACTTCCTCCTCGAGCTCGACGATCCTGTTTTTCAAAGTGTCGTCCTTAACCAGTATATTGAATCAAGGGAGTTTTGCCGAACCCAGGTACTCAGCACTATCAGATATAATGCGACGCAAATTGGTCAGCTCGATGCTCTTGTCGACCGTGACCCTCTGTAGCTTCTCGACCTTCTTCACGAGCTCGTCTCGCTCAGCCAGCACCAAGGCCAGCTCTTCCTCCTTCGTCAAGATTTCCTCCTCGACTATCCGCAAGTGGTGTACCTCGGCCAGCAGCTCGCAGTTCTTCTTCTCCACATTGAGCGACACTCTCCTAATCAGCTTGATCTCGCCCTCGAGGCGAGCCTCGCGAGAATGCTTAAACAGTTCTGCACAGCACTGAGCGGCTGTGGTAACCAGTGCGTGTTCGACGTTCTGAAAAACGAGGGCATCACATTGAAAGACTAAAAATCCGAACAAAACACTTAGACAAGACCAAAACAAATTTTTTTCATTCATAACAGAAGCAGTGGCCAGTCCGCGAAAAGACATTACATTCAAAGTAGAGAAAAAAAAAATACAAGAAGACGAGGAGATCAAGGGTCCACCTGCGGTGGCGGGTCGACCACAGGCGCCTCACCAGACGGCCCATCGCCCCCCGTTGCCCCGACTTGGGGGTCAATCACCACAGTCTCAGGGACGACAGGCGCTCCCTCGTCCTGCTCCTCGTCGTCTTCCTCCTCTTCGCCCTCCTCTTCTTCGCCCTCTACCGTGGCCCCGGGCCACAGCCTATATCCAATTCTCTGGAAGCCGGGAATGCGATCCTGGATATGGTCGAGTGCCCTTTCGTAGGACTTCTCCATGTTAGAAGCCATGTGCGCCTTCGCCTCGGCTTCAACCTCCGCACTTATCTTCGCCGCCGCGGCATACTTCTCCGCCTTCGCCTCCTCCAGTGCCTTCGCAGATGCCGCCAACTCCTCGGCAGCCTTAGCTACTTTGGCAACCTCTTCGGCCAGCCACCCCTTAGCTCGCTCCAGGTCCGCCTCGAGGTCGGCGACCCGAACCACCAAGCCTTCCGAGCGTCTCTGCTCTGCCTCGAGCTGCCGAACCACCCTTTCCTTCTCAGCCCTGTCCTTGTCGCTGGCAGCCTTCAACTCCCTCTCCTGTTCGGCGAACTCTTGGATGAGGTGGCCGAAGTGACAAGTGGCCTGCCAAAGGAAAAAGAGAGTAAGAACAAAGTAAAAGCCGAACGGCAGACTTAAGAAATTCTCAAAAACAATGAATGCAAGGCTTACCGACACAAGTGACCGAGCAACTTCGTAGGTGTCATCGCCAGTCGTCCCCGCCTTCAGTGTGGCTCGATCCTTTGGGGTCGCTAAGTGCTTGACGGCTTGCATGCACATCTGCGAGTCCCCGAGGAAGCTGTCATGGTTCTTCACTCGCCAGTCGGGGACGAACAGCTTCTTATGCTGCTCGGTCAGGATCTCCTCGGCCTGAGTGGTCAGGGGCGGAGCCTCGAGCGACAGCGCCGCCGAAACGTTGAAGGCCTCACCGGCCGTGGCAGACGCGGCAGGAGCCGAGGGGTCGGCGGAGATGACCACCGCTGGCGAGGGGGCCTCAGGAACGCTAGTAGGTGGAGCAACTACCGAAGGAGCCTTAGAGGGTTGGCCGGACGAAGCCGTCGTGCTCAGCCTCTTCCTCTTCCTTCCGTCGGCAACTTTGCCTCGCTCGTTCATCATTCCCATGAAGTCCATCTTCAGAGCTTCTGTTCCAAACAACAAAACAAACAGCAAGTTAGAAAAACGAGCAAGAAACTTGGAAAAAAATACTACTAGATGTCAGGAGCATACTCGGGTCGATCGGACTAAGGCCCGACCCGTGTAGCACCTCCTCGGTCATTTCCCTCCAGCTCAACATTGGGAGAGCAATGATCTTCTCCGCCACTTCCGCCTTGGCCGCTGTCAGTTCCGGGTCGACCCTTGCAAACTTCGGCACCTCTACTTTCCACTGAGTGAGAATGTTCAGCATCGAGGGCTCCCTCAACAAAAAGAACTTCTCCTTCCAACCTTTTATCGAGTCCGGATTCTCTATGAGCCTAACGCCTTTCCGAGGCAACAGGTAGTAGCGATGCTCGGTCTTGTGCATCCGGTGAATCCGATACATGCTCCGAAGGATCACCATGTCTGGCTCGACCTCGGCGTTGCGGCACTGCAGCAAGAAGGCATTCACGTGGCACCAGGTGTTTGGCATAAACTGGGTCGGCGCCAGGCAGTACCACTGGAGGACCTCTAACACAAAGGGGTGCAGAGGAAAACGCAATCCGGCGTTCAGCGAGTCATAGTCGAACACACACGTATCCGGCGACAGCTTGGAGTTCGCTTGCATCCCAGGGCCGGGGAGGATCAGCTTGTACTCCGGACGGATGGCGAACCCTTTTCTGATCCGGAGCAGGTCCTTCTCGGATAATACCGATGCAATCTCATCCACCTCGGTAGTCAGGACCGGGTTGTTCTCCTCGTAGACTGCCGACCGACCTACGATCGCCTTCTTCAGAAGGTCACCCTTGTATTGCCTGACTCCGGCATGGCCGGACAGTACACTAGGGTACCGACCCGACTCAGGGGCTCGCCTCTCGACCTCCACGATCTCCTCGACTACAGGAGATCGGGCCACTGCCTTCTTCTTCTTCTTCTTCACCTCAGCCTCGGACGGCCCGACCACCTCCTTCCCCTTTCATCGGATCTCCATTTGCCTCCTCTCCTCGGCGCCACTATCACCTGAGGACGAGGCCTCACTCCCCGAGTCTACCCTTGACATCTCAAAAAAAAAGCTAAGGCAAATAAACTGACCTTGATGTGATGTGGCCTTGAAGTGACGTTCACGGTCGGAATTAGCTTGCCGGAAATTGCCTGGCCCACGCGACAGCTAAAGCAACCGCCTTGGAGCTAAAATTGACGCTAGCAGAGCACACAGAGAGTAAAAGTGAAAACTTGGAGTGGAAAGTGAGAAATGAGCTCTGGGGTGGGGGAGTGAGAATTTATAACCTCAAAGCGACGTTTGGGCTTCCTTGGGCATTTAAGGGCCCACTAAGAGAAGGCAAAACGCCCAAACAGAGAGTTACGACTCTTCAAATCGCTTAAGTCCATGACTCGGCTATCGGAGTGTCTAGCCGAGCTACCGAACAGCTTGGCTAAGAAACCGAACTACTGGGTGGAAGAACGATCTGCCGAACCCATGGTGGTCCTCGCCGTTCTAGCCGAGGCGAGGTGCCGAGGTACCGACCTCCATATATGGAGAAAAATTCTGCCGAGGCTGAATCACCGTTGGATCGTTTCAAAATTCGTATCAAATCTTAATGGACGGTTCAGATAGTGCCAGGACCACAAAACGACAAAATAACGTTTTCTCGTGATTCGAACCCCGTCCTCGTGATTCACGCCGTGATGGACGCTCAGGATCGCGCCACGCGTCCCTTCCGAGCTGCCTGCCACCAGTGTGCATAGCCGAGCTACCGAACAGCTTGGCTAAGCAACCGAGCTACTGGGTCAGAGGATGGCGACGGTTCAGGACAAGGACTCTTCAAAACACCCAACTCCACCACTCGGCAATCAACACCTCGACATGTCACCGAACAGCCGTTCTAACCGAGCCGAGGTGCCGAACAGCCGTTCTAACCGAGCCGAGGTGCCGAAGTACCGACCTCCACATATGGAGAAAAAGTCTGCCGAGGCTGAATCACCGTTGGATCGTCTCAAAGTTCGTGTCAAAACTTGATGGACGGTTCAGATAGCGCCACGCCCACAAAACGACTAGATAACGTTTTCTCGTGATCTGAACCTCGTCCTCGTGATTCACATCGTGATGGATGCTCAGGATCGCGCCACCTAGCTCGGCAGATCCTGAGGCTCCGAACCGAGGTGCCGAGGGACCGACCCCCACATATGGACAAAAATTTTGCTGACCCTCCTCAGCCGTTGGATCTTGATAAAAAACGTGCTCGATGTGACGGACGGCTCAGATCTTACCATGTTCACTAAACGGCAAGATAACATTTTTGGGGATCCGCGCTGGGATGGACGCTCAGGATCGTGCCACGTAGCTCGGGAGATTCCGAGGCTTCGAGCCGATCTTCCGAGCCGAGGAGCCGAGCTGCCGACCCTCTCATACGGAGAAACTATCTGCCGAGGAACATGGGTCGTCCGATCGCCCAGAAAATCGTGCTCAACGCTGATGGAGGGCTCAGATCGCGACACGTCATAAATCGGTATTAAAAAGTAGTTTTTATTTATTTAAATCGTTTTATTTATTTAAAAATTACTGAAAATTCGGGAAAATTAACTAAAAATTCTAGGAAATAATTATAAATTTGGGGGTATATTTTTGAGCCCCTGAACGAATAATTGTTGCCTAGAGCGTGTTGTTAAGACCCCCGAACGACCGGTTAACACTCCGCAAAATTAAATAAATAATCCGAAAAAATAGATAAAAATCTCCAAACATCTAGAAAAGCTCAAGAGCAACTTAGAGTGCAACCAACTTGAAAAATCACCACACTACCTCCTTCAAAGATTCAAAACCTTCCATTTGGACTCCGATACAACTCCGCCAGCCATTAAAACCGTAAAACTACTCCTCAAAGGCTGATCAAACTTAGTCTTCGGGAGTGGGGGGCTCGTGATATGGCTAAAAATGGGGTTAAATCGGAACCGTCCAAATCGGGCACGAATCTTGAAGCCCAGGGGTAAAACGGTAATTTCACTTACAACCGGGTCTGAGACGGGTACTGGATCTCCTCTCCAAAGATCAAATAACCTGCGAACGGATCCACCTCAACTGGGTATGGGTCCCAACCCGAAACGAACCCAGTCCAGCAGGATAGAATTAGGGTTTCTGGTTCAACCAAATCAACGGCCCTGATTCGTATCTATCTTCTCACCGGGAATTAGGGATCACATTCCTTATCTGATTACGAGGATTTTATTCCTTATCAGATCACAGGGATTACATTCCTAATCTGATCCCTAAGGCGACTATAAATACCCCCATCTACCACCATTAAGAGGTAATCAATCTTTTGCCAATTTATGCTCTTTCATAATCATTCCTGATTATTGACTTGAGCATCGGAGGGTGCGTCGCCGGGATCAACCCCGGTGTCTCGCACTTTTTGCAGGTGAACGGCAGGAATCAACGGTCAAACTCCGGCGGAACAGGTTCAGGTTTGCTATTCAAAGTTTTCTAAGAATCCACAAATACTATCTGTTTGCCCCCTCACCAAATTCAGCGGCAACACTACCCAAACCCGAAACCATCTGTTCCCCCCTACCGACCTAACACCTCCTAACCCTGCCTATTTAAAACCATTCATCTATAAACCCATACTTCCTTCCGCCTCTTCATCTTCCTCCCACGCGCTGCCCTCCTTCTCTCACCCGTTCGCACTGCACCGTCCCTCGCTCTCCCTCTTTCTTTCCTCGACGCGCCGCTCTCCCGCTCTCCCGCTCTCCTCCTCTCGCCTATCCCCCCTGCAGCCAGCTCCTCTCCCCTACCGCCTATCCAACCTATCCTCTCCTCCTTTACCCTGTGAACCAGCCCCTCACCACGGCTGCACCCACTGCTCCCGACGCCTGCCCCCGCGACCAGTTCCCGCAAGTGCAGCGCCTCCTCTCCCTCGTTCTCCGTGACCCCACTGCAGCACGACCTCCCTGGCGCTCTCTCACCTGCACCCCTATCCTCTCAGTGGCCGCAGCCACCTGCGGCAGTCCTTCGACGCTGTCCCCACCGCCGTGTCCCCCAGTCTGACTCCCTGCCGGCGTCACGATCCCCTGGCCACCGTCGCCGTCCGCCATCAGCCTCCGCCGTCCAGCACAGCAGCATCCACACCCTTCCCTGGCCTTGTGGTTATTGTTTTATGTGTTTTGATGGTTTGAACGTGAGCCGTCCGTTCGTGATCAACTGTGGTGGGCCGTTCGATCTTGTCGTTTTGATCAATTGAGTTTTGATCAGGTTGATGGTGAGCCGTCGATCTTCATCATGATCATCATGATAGAGTTCTTTGATCATCCTTGATTGAGAGCCATTCGTTGGATCTTGATTATCATCTTCGATTATGGACCGTTGGATCTTGATCTCATCATCTTGGAGTTTTGATCATCTTTGATTGGTAGCCATCCGATCGTCGATTTGACCTGATCATCATCATCATCATCAAGATACTGATCACATCTCGATCTTGATCTTGATCTTTGATCAGAGTCGTCGGCCTGATCCGATCGCCTTGATATCGTGATCCTTGAATCTCAGCCGTCCGATCGTGTCTGTGATCGATTGTTCTTTGGATTCGTGATCTTGTTCGTGATCCGTTGTTGGTGAGTTCGTGCCCGGGAATTTGTTTTCGTTATTCTTGCTCTTTGCTCCATTGGATTCGTTATCTTTCAGGCAAGTAAAATGTACTACAATTCTTTAGGTTGATACAAGTCAAAAAAGTTCACATCTAGTGTAGTTGGGTCTAGAGACAACCAAAATTTGTATTTTTATTGATGGGTTTTTTCTCTATTGTGTAAATTGGCCATAGAAGACTTATAATACCAAGTTTGATAGGATAATAACATAGGTTGTGCCCAAAATTTGATTTTTGATGCGTGTATCTGATTAGTGCATGATATGTATTTGATTGATTGCCCAAGTGAAAATAATAGGTGTGTACATGTTAGAAACCCTTAATAATGATATTTAGATGATTTCTAGGCTGTGTTTCAAGTTTGGTTAATTTTGGATCAAAATTGTGGAAGTTATGATGTTTTTAAGTAGAGGTGTGAAATCTGTATGTTGCAGTCGGTTCTGTGTTGTTTGCTGTTTTCACTTATGCTACGGTCCTAATCTCAACTTCAAAATTAAAAGTGAATTGTAGATAATTGTGTCTATTTTCCAACCCCACTTGTTTTACTTGATTTGGAGTTCGTATGACTGAGATATGATAGTTTTGGTACAGGTGTGTTGATAGTTTTCTGATTCTGTTTTGTGTAAATTTTGTTAACAATTTATTTTCAAGAACTAGGTTATACATAATATCTTAGTATAATATTTTGCTCAGTGTTTCCTTATCATACTAGGGACTACCAGATTTTTGGTGTATTTTAAAGATCAGTTTTGTGCGGTGTTTCATATTCTTTTCTAAATTCCTCTTGTGCTGTAAATTGCGTGCTGTCTATATTGAATCCTGTTTTCACCATAATTCCTTATACTGTATGAAAATTATTTGTGAAATATGAAAGTTAGTAAATTTGTCTATTTTCATGTCGTTTTGGCGGAATTGGATTTCGATTCACTGATTGCGAGATATCCTAATTTTCGTACAGCAGTGTTGAGAATTCCAGATTCGTTAAAACTATGTTTTCGTATTGCTTCTTATTTTTTAAGGTTGATCTATACTTACTGGAATATTATGAAACTTGTTATTTTGAGTCTATACCTATAGGGGATTACCCCAGATTTTTCGTGGAATTATTTGATGTGGTTTTATACTGTGTTCATGCTTTTGAAGTCGTTCCTCTATTTTCTGGCTGAACATAAATTTCGTATTCAAATCAGTTTTGAGTTGAGATGTTGTGAACTAGTATGAGACTTATTTATATGCGTTGGATTTGTGTAGATGTCTAGTTTCCAGATCCTTCGACGGATCTTGATTTTCATATCTGTAGCTCTCAGAATCTCTGTTTTACTACTGATTGGTCTTGCTGACCTGATTATACATAGGCTAATTTGCTTGTTTGTGTGACTTTATATTACCTATACTTGCTGATGTGACTCCCTGAACCTAAACCTGATTATATCTTGTTAGTTTGACACTATTTCGCACACATTCATGTATGTTTAATAACCATAATAAAAGTAAGCAAGTCGGAATTTATGGGAAAGATCTAGTAGTGGAAAAGCATAGAAATGTGTACTTAGAAGGGGGCTCGTGTTTCCCATATAATTATCTGTATTCTGACCCTGTTTATATTGCTTCTTATATAAGAAGGTGTAGAGTAGAAGAGAACCACTAGGTTTTATCTGTCTGTTTCTGACCTTGTCTACATTACTTCTTATAGGAAGGTGTGGAGAAGAAGAGAACCACTAGGTTCTATCTGTCTGTTCTGATATCTGTCTAACCCTGAGTACACGGCCCTATATGATCCCCTACGAAATCTACAAACGCAGTTGTTTTGAATGTAGCAACCATGTGATAAAAGTATGGTGCATGAAGTGCGACCTAGTTAGTAATCACACAAGACTTACATAAAATCTGAATCTGGATTTGTTATATGGAAATCTGAATCTGAATATTTGTTATCTGAATATCTGACTATCTGAAACAAGGTTGTAAACGGCGTTAGGTGGTGGCGGTTCGGTCAAGGGGTGCCTAGCGCCTAGGGTGTGCCTAGGCAGCGCCTAGGGTGTGCCTAGGCGGCGCCTAGGCGGTTGAATTTATTTTACCGATTTAGTTAATTTCAGCTCTATTATTCAATCATAAGTATAATTATACAATCCAATTGCAAATATTCATCATGTTCTTGTGTAGTGTGTAATTAAAGGGTGTTTATGCATAAAAAAAACTTCCTCGTGCAATTAATATCTAATATGTGCAATTAAAAAAAACAATTGTCCAACTGTAATATGTGCAATATGTCAATAGATGTAATATGTGTAACATGTGCTATTTTAATATGTGTAATAGGTGTAATAGGTGCAATCCATCACCAATAATACTAAAAAAATTAAAAACAATTCCACTGCTATTTAAGATCCATACATAGTATATAACAGATTAATAGACTAACAGTAGTTCTCTTTTTTTTTTGTGTTATTTTATAGTATTTAAAATTTTAAAAAATAAAAAACGCCTGGGCGTTAGACATTAGGCGGACGCCTGATCGGCACCACGGATGCATACTCAACAAGACGACCGCCTAATCACCTCTAACTGCCTAAACCACCGCCTAATGCAAAGGCGGTTCGTTCTCCTCCATCTGAGCGCCTAGGCGTCCGAGGCGGACGCCATTCAGAATACTGATCTGAAATCTGTTATCTGATTACCTGACATATCAGTTATCTGACACTTGACACTTAACACTTGACATATGCTAGGATACTAGGCTAGTTGATTTTGCCATGCCATGCTAGGTCTGTTTCTGTTAGTAATTAGGTATGTTAGTATTCCCCATGTGCTTGTATCCTACATTATTTGTGACCCGCGACTTGCAATTGACGGGTACTTGTGTTTTCTCTTTTCCTCTTTCCTGCATTCGTTGTATTACAGATTTTGGAGGACAGGTTCCTGAAGGTATTGGCGAGATGATGTTTCAGATGCTGGAGATTCTGCTTATTATTATTATTTCTTGTAGTTGCTTGAACAATAACTGTATTCATGTATTTGAAATTATTATTTGTATTTGGGCGATGTGACCCAGGATTAGTTGTGTATTTCAGATCATGACTATTTGAGATTAATATATTTTATTTCGAATATTCTTGTTGGTATTTGGTTCATATGTGCATGTGGTTGACTTTTCTGGCTTCCGACTCTGATTATTTCTGTGATATGTTGTAAAGAATTACTGAACAGCTTATGGATGATGAAAATCATTCGCTGGACTTTTGTTACGTACTCGTATTCCGTATTTTTGGGAAGCGGGGCGTGACAGGGTGTACCTAAGGGATTTCACCCAAGCTAATCCGAGGGACCCGAGATCTTCGCCTCCACCCCAAGCAGCCAACAGACGTTCGGAGTCTGAGCCCGAGCCCAAAGAAGCTGGGAGGTGGCCATTCTTCACTTTGTCCACGACAAACCCATGGGGGCAGAGTCGAACAACTCCCGTAAAGCCTTCGTACGAGAGGTTAACTCGATCTATAACTCTCCGCCCCCGGGGAGCAAAAACTAGCGGTCTCATTCTCTGCGGAAGATCTAGAAGGTGTCCGAATGCCTCATTGCGATGCCTTGGTAGTCAACCTCAGAATGGTCAATCACGAGGTCCGTCGCAACCTTGTTGACAATGGAAGCTCGGTCAATATCATGTTCGTAGCCACGTTCAAGAAGCTCAAGCTCTCTCGCGAAAGGCTGAAACCAGACGGGTACACACTCCATGGGTTCTCCTGCATTCCAATCCAAATTGAGGGAGTAGTCACACTTGATATAACAGCTGGTACGACCCCGATCATCATGATGGAAGTGATGGAATTCATGGTGGTCGATGTCAAGGCCGCGTATAATGCCATCCTCAGTAGACCCGACCTCTGCTCCCTCCAGGCGGTGCCCTCCGCCTATCACCTTATGATGAAATTTTCTACCGACCTCGACATCGGCATTGTTCGAGGCAACCAGGAGTCCGCACGTTCATGCTACATGACTACGGTGGAGGGCGGAGTTTTTCCCCTTAACGTAGTAGAGCTTCCATCTGATAGGAGTCAACTCCGCTCGGAGCCCATCAACAAATTGTAGGAGGTCCCCTTTTTCGGGGAGGAAAAATCTAAATGGTTCCGAGTGAGCCAGTCTCTCACTCCAGATCTAAACTTGGCCATCATTGACTGCATCTGCCAGAACTCCGACCTCTTTGCATGGACGCCCTCGGATATGTCGGGGATTTCAGAGGACATCATCATGCACAAACTAAGTGTCCACCTGGGCTAGAGACCAGTCCTGCAGAAGCACCGCAAGTTCGCTCCTATCAGCAACATGCGGTAAAGGAAGAAGTAGACGGCTCCTCTCGACACAGTTCATACATGAGGTCAACTACCCAGAGTGATTGGCAAACAATGTGAGGATGAAGAAACCGAACATGAAGTGGAGGATCTGCATAGAATTCACCGACCATAACAAGGCATGTCCTAAAGATCCATTTCCCCTCCCGAGCATTGATGTCCTGATTGATGCAACCTCCGGTCATGAGCTGCTAAGCTTCATGGATGCCTTTTCAGGCTACAACCATATTAGAATTTTCCCTCTGGGTATTGTCAAGACAGCCTATGTTACCGACCAAGGCCACTACTGCTACCGGGTTATGTCCTTCGAGCTAAAGAACGTCGGGGCCACATACCAAAGTCTCGTCAATCGGGTCTTCAAAGAGTAGATATGCCGGAACATGAAGGTGTACATGGATGATATTCTCGTCAAAAGTCGCAGAGGGCAGGATCACGTCCATGATCTTGAGGAGGCTTTCGGGGTTCTGCGGTCCTATAATATAAGAATCAACCCCTCCAAATGCGCCTTCTGCATCTCCTCGGGGAAGTTTCTCGGATTCTCATCGGGGCATTGAGGCGAACCCTGAAAAGATTCAGACCATACTTGACATGGCCCCTCCAAGAATCGTCAAGGAAGTCCAATGCCTCATGGGTCGACTACCGGCCATCAGCCGTTTTCTCTTCAAGTCTGGAGAGAATTCGTTCCCGTTTTTCAAAGCTCTCCGGGGGCAAAATGCTTCGAGTGGGGAGACCCCCAACAATAGGCTTTCGACCAGTTGAAGTCTTACCTAGCTACCCCCCGCTCCTCAGCAAAGAAGAGCCGGGTGAGTCCTTCTTTCTTTATCTGGCTGCGTCAGAACATGCGCTCAGCGCTGTATTGGATAGGGAGGAGGACGGGGTCCCGAAGCTTCTCTATTATATCAGCAAAGTCCTGTACGATGCTGAACTTCGATAGACTGGGAAGGAAAAGGTAACCTATGCACTGGTGATGACCGTACTTTCAAGCCCACTCCATCAAAGTCCTTACGGAGAATTCTGACCGTTTGATCAAGTGGTCAATTAAGCTGAGCCAGCACCACATCAGCTACCAACCTCGGACAGCCACCAAAGGGCAAGCCCTCACAGAATTATGCACCATTCTCGAAGTGTCTGAAGCCCGAGAAGATGAAACAGTGTGGAAGATCTATGTCAACAGATCATCTTGCGAGGGTGGAAGCGGAGCAGATGTCATACTAAGGGGCCCCACGGACTTCATCCTCCAATACTCCCTGCGTCTCAACTTTCAGGCCTCCAACAACGAGGTAGAATACGAAGCCATGATCGCCGGACTCAAGCTGGCCCACAAGGCAGGGGCAAGCTGAGTGAGGGCCCTCAGCGACTCTCAGCACGTGGTCAATCAAATTATCGGGAATTACGAAGCCCTAGACACCAGGATGATCTAATACCTGGCCCACGTCAGGCAACTCTTAACAGTCTTCGAGGGTGCCACTGTCGAACCCATCCTGAGGGAGCAAAATGTCCCAGCTGATGCCTTGTCCAAGCTCGCCTCATTTTCCTTTGAGGGCCTAGATCACACTGTCCTCGTTGAAATCCTTCTCAATCCTAGCATAGAGAACCCTGGGGTCCTTTGCATCAATTCGGGCGTCCAAACGGGCACTTGGATGGATCCCGTCGAAAAAATTTTGGCAGATGGCGAGCTCCAATTAGACCCAGCCGAAGCTATGGAGACAAGGATCCGATCAGAAAGATTCATCCTGATTGATAATATACTCTTCAAGTGCTCATACACTAAGGTGGACGTGAGATCGTATCTTCAATGTCTGAGACTCGATGAAGCTAAGTACGCACTTGAAGAGATGCACAAAGGAATTGGGGGATCCATATGGGTAGCAGGTCGCTCGCGAGGAAAGTACTCAACCACGGCTACTATTCACCGACCATATTGCAAGATGCCTAAGATCTTATGAAAAGGCACGGCCCCTGTCAGAGATTCTCTTCGATCATACACTTGCCCCAAGTCAAAATCAAGTCACTTGCTAGTCCAACCCCCTTTTCCATGTAGGGGATGGACCTGGTCGGCCCATTCCCGAAGGCCACAGTCCAAAATACATTTTATCATCGTAGCCATCGACTACTTCACTAAGTGAGTCGATGCAAAACCCTTGGTCACCATTAATGAATATCAAGCCCAACAATTCTTTTGGAAACACATCATTTGTCAATTCAGAAGTTCAGAATTCTGCGCATGCTCATCACCGATAACGGGACTCAATTTGCAGGCAAAGTTTTTTGAAAGTTCTGCGAAGACCTCGGGATCCAGCAGTGGTTCTCATCAATAGCCCATCCCCATTCGAATAGCCAAGCTGAAAACACCAATAGCCAAATTCTTAAAGGCATGAAAAATGGTTGGAAAAATCTCCCAAGGGACTGTGGGTCGACGAATTGCCGAGCTTCCTTTGGTCGTATTGAACAACCAAAAGGATCCCTACGAGCGAGTCCACATTCAACCTGGCATACGGAACAGAGGCTGTCATCCCACTGGAAGTCGGGCTCCCCTCACCGAGGGTCATGGGCTTCAATGAGGAATTCAATTCAAGCGGCCTCAGGGCTAACTTGAACCTAGTCGACGAAATCCGTGAAAAATCCACCATAAGAAGAAACATCTACCAGCAGTGGAATGAAAGGTTCTACAACAAGAAGGTCCGCTCGACAAACATCAAGGTGGGTGACCTCGTACTCAGGAAGCTCGTTATTTCCAACCCAACCAAGAAAGGCAAACTGACCCCGAACTGGGAGGGCCCGTACAAGGTCTCCCAAGTGGTACGTCCGGACACGTACCAAATCGATGACCTAGGGGGCATGGCAGTCAAGAGACCTTAGAATGCAGAGCATCCGATTAAGTTCCATGACAGACCATAGAGACGTCTGTGCTTGTAATCGGCGCTACACGCTATTCCTTTTGTGTAACCAAGCAAGAAAAAGAAATGAATTTTTTTTTGTTAGAATGTCTCATGTTCACTTCGTCGACTCTCAATCTCTCACGTCCTCGCCGCTCGGCTTAGACTTCGATCCATAACGAGAGATTTCTCAATCTCTCACATGAACTTTGACCACAAATGAGAGATTTCTTGATTTCTTACGTCCTCGCCACTCAGCTTGGACTACGAACCATAATGAGAGATTCCTCATTCTCTCACATGGACTTCGACCCCAAATAAGAGATTTCTTGATCTCTCACGTCCTCGCCGCTCGGCTTGGACCTCGAGCCATAACTCTAGATTTCTCAATCTCTCACATGGACTTCGACCCCTAAATGAGAGATTTCTCAATCTCTCACATCCTTACCACTTGGCTTGGACTTCGAGCCATAACGAGAGATTTCTCAATCTCTCACATGGACATCAACCCCAAATGAGAGATTCTTGATCTCTCATATCCTCGCCACTCGGCTTGGACTTCGAGCCATAGCGAGAGATTTCTCTATCTCTCACATGGACTTCAAGATGGCCACTTGCTTTTTCACAAGCCAATCACACTCGACGCTCAGCAAGAACCTCGATCGAGCCAGCTACTAACTTTCTCACAAGACTATCACGCTCGATGCTCAGCCTGAACCTCGAGTTAGCCCCTAGCTTTCTCACAAAGCTTATCACGCTCGACGCTCGGCATAAATCTCGTGTTGTCTACTGGCTCTCTCACAAAGTCTTTCATGCCCTCGCCACTCGGCTTAGCCGTCGACCCGTAACGAGAGATTTAACAAAAAGTAGAAGAACCATTTTTATTACAACATATAAAGGTTTCGATGGTATAATCGACGAGGCCATGTTACAACTATCACAATCTCGATCATATGATTACAACTGTTACAATCTCGGCCTAACCCTCCTCCCGTGTAACACCCCGAATTCCAAATACAACTGAATTCGAAGTTCCACAGGATCTTTACACTTCTTTCGTACAATTTTACAAGGAAATAAAAACTTTTTGTACATCAGAGTTTACACTTTCATTACATATTTACAGCAGAAGCAATTTACAACAAATTACATGAATTGAAATACACAACACTTAGATCATCTTTTAATTAACATGCATTCTTGTTAATCACTTTGCCCTGCATAAAAACTGTTGGCACGTCAGTTCATTTAACTGATGAAATATTGTACACGGCTATCCTCTCTATACCGAAAACAGTATAACGATTCTCAACACTTAACAAACCACAAACTTGTTCACAATCAAAGCTAAAGGGACTATCCTATTGATGTCGTGTTGTGCGGTGCACTTAGTCCTTAATGCAATTGTTATGTTACATGACGCTAATGCGCACTTGTTCAGATTCTATGCATCCCATACTACATAGGTCTGAGGGCAAGCCCTTAACCGTTCTTCATCTTGTAGGGTTCAATCCCTCGTCATGACTTAACTACTACTGTAACTACGATAAGTATCCTAGATATTCTATGAGTTACGAGCTCATGTCCAGACAGCCTGGAAAGGAATCTCACGTCATGTTACGACGTATCGTGAAGACAGCCTGTGGACAATTTAGCCTCCGTCATGGGACATGACACCACCCGCAGTCACTAAACACCCCACGAGCATCGCCTGCGGTACGAACTCCTGGAGACATATCCACGTCATGTCACGATGTATCGTGAAGACAACCTGTGAATACTCTCACACCGTAACTCTGAGACCCTCATACCCGTGTTTTTCTCTTATTTTCATCACGTCTTCACTATGTATCTAATCCTTAGTTGTTTGAATCATGAACAAAATCAATTCTGTAGAGTTAGTCTTTCCACTATACCAGTCTTAACTATTTATATAACATGACCCAATCTTGGTCTTTTCATTGAAAATTTCATTTCAACAACATTTCTTTTCAATGCCGGTATGAGGCTTAACTACACTCTAGTTCTCAATTTCAATTCACAATCACAAGATATACTCATAAAACCTTTTTCATGATTAATCATAATTCCCGTTTCATGTTCATATTATTCATGTATTCACACTCGCCTTTCTTCGTAACTCATGTTGTGCAATCTAGATGATCTAAATAAATAGATAAACTAGACACAAATTAAAACCTCGCAAGTGTACGAATCGTTTATGGAAGCGTAGTGACGAGCAAGGGTCGATCCCACAGAGATTGTAGTACTTAACTCACTAATCAATAAAACAAAAGAAAATGCAAATCATAAAGTTTTGTTCTAAAAGTTCCGATTGAAAAAGATGAAAAGATAAAAACCTAGTTAAGTAGCATCACAATTTGAGTCACAAATATCTATTAAAGTAGTTGGGTATTGATTTCCACCTATAGTCAGTAATGCTAAGTTGTATACTACTCCAATTGCTCATGTTTGTTCCTTTAAAGGCATGGTATCTACTCCTTAAAGTAATGTTTCCCTAAGCCAAGAATCAGGCATGGTATCTACTCTAACTCGTTTCTTTCCTTAAGTATTTAGCATGGTATCTACTAAGTTGCACTTGAAGAAAGCATATGAACAGTGGAAACGAACAAACACTTGAAGTTCTAGAAATTGGTATCAGATCTAGATCCTTCAAGTTGATTAAACCAAGAACCCCGAAAGATCCCCTTGTTACAAGATATGAACACGAGATACGAGTCGTCTCAATATGTTCATATAACAGATTCAGATCTATACTACACAAACTTAATAATCTCAGATTCAGACCAGTCGACTTGCTGTCACCTCAGTCGACTGCCCTTAGGTCTCTGAACAAGTTTGATTATTATAAATCTATTCCAATTCACTCAGGTTTAATCAATAAGTAATAGAGTAGTATTCAGAAGAATATAAGCATTACATAACTACAGTTTCAATCTACCCAACTATGAAAGTTAGTTCCACATAATAAAACTTTTATTGATTGATAAAATAGAGTTCATGACTACAATAAAAATAAGACTCAAAGGAAGAACAGAAGAACACTGATTTGTATGATGTTGAAATTGAGCCCAATCAGCAGTCGACTTGTTCTCCTTCTTGATGCTTGCTGTCGACGATCAGTTCTTCTTGATGGATCCGGCCTCCTTTTTTTTCTCTTTATGCCTCTTGGTTGATATTTATAGAACACGGCTAGAGAATTAGGGTTTGCACTTTTCTTTTATAGAAAGGTCCTCTTCTTTTTATTTATTTCCTCCCTTACTTGATCTGCGTTTTATTTCTTTCTCTTTTCTTCTTTCCTTCCTTATTTGCAAAGTTCTTGATTTCTTATCTTTTAACGCATAAGATTGAGTCCACCTTCTTAATTAATGACAAGTTGTTACATGCAGACGACCTGGGTTTGGATGAGGATGCATCTTCATCTGTTCTTATCTTCTGACTCCGCCACGACCAGTCGACTGGTTTGGGACGCAGTCGACTATTCCGAGCTCCTTCAAACTCTCTGTCCGGTCGACTGTTAGAAGAATCAGTCGACTGTTGCCTTGTATATCATCCTTTCAATCTGTACTAGTCTGGAATCTGCTTTGTTTTGCTGCTTTTGGTTGTTTCCTATGGAAAAGAAGAAAAGAAGAGTAAAACATCACATATAGAGCATTAAAATGTCCAATTGCAATAAGATTATTACTCCTAAATGTGAATATTCTTGAGTTCATCAACTCATCATGTCAATTAATTCAATTTCATACCCAATATCATTCATAAACAATTTAATTCAATTCTTCAAACATATCACAATTAATAGTTACTATCTCCCACATAATGCTCTTAATCTCTTTTTAATCCATGCTAATTTTACAAATCCCTACTTTCAATTAATTTCACAAATCACAATTTCAATTTCCCATTACTAAATCTCATCTTAAATTTCTTTAAGCAAACCCATTTATTTTCTTTCTCAAAGAAAATTTGATTTAATAATTGGGCAAACCCTTTCTTGAAAATAGTCTCAAACATTCAATCACAACACACCAAAAGTTATAGAAAATTATTTCATAAAAACTACATAATTTCAGGAATTTTTTTCGGTATTTTTTTTTTCAATATAATTCCAAAAACTCTCAAAAAAATTTAATTTCACCAAACAAATCAACTTTTTAAACCGAAACCCACGCTCGGAATCGAACCCGCAACCCCGTGCCACGTGGCACTACAGTACCGCACTGTGGTGCCCCAAAGGCCACTGTGCCAAAGTCCCAAGGCGAAATAAGATGGGCTTTTATTCATGTGTATTAAGTTTCGGTGTTCAGGATTTTTTTCAAAACAAAAGAAATAAAAGGCTCTTCTCAGGTTTCGAACCCGAGACCTCACAGTCAGCCCATGGCTATAGTAAAATGCCACCGCACACTTAACCACTTGGTCTAAGGGACCAGGTTGTCTCAAAGGGAGTTGAGTTGGATTCATTCTAGTTTCTGTTCAATTCAATTTTTGATGATTCTCAAACGATTTTATTTCTTTTTCTTCTTTTTTTGAACTCAAAATTTTCAGAATGTAAATTATACGAAAATACCGTAAACCAGTATTTTTATAGACATTATTTGCTTTATAAAACATATATTGAGTCATATTTTGTGTTTTATGTCCATAATTTCGACATTGAGAACACTTTCCATTTCTACATAATTTATAAATCTAGCTTCCCGAAATTCACTTTATGTCTCTATTTAATACTTTATCAACCCATTATCATGATTAAAGCACTAGATCCTGTTCTCTACAATTGAATTGTTCTAATTCAAACAATTAATTCTACAAGATGGATTTAGTCAATTTGTGTCTCATAAGCACAAATTTGTTTCACATAGCATAATTTATAGACATAAAGCATGATAATAAGACTGATTCTAGCATTTCAATTTCACATATTTATTTATTAGCAATCATCTTAACAATCATTCTTTAAACTACTATTTTATCTTTAATCAACCAAACATGAGACTATAATCTATCAATTTCTTCTCAACTATTTTAGCAAATATCCCTAGCATGGCATCTACATTTAGAAGTATTGAGAACCACCCACCTATAGTTGAAGAAACGAATGAAAACTCCTAGAATGCAAGAAAGTAGCCTTCTCCTCCTAGAATGGATTGCAAATTCTCTCCTCCTCCTTGTGCTTGCTAGGAACCCGAGCTCTTCTCCTTGCTTCCTTGATGATGGACCGACCTCTACTAGGATGGAACACAAAAAATGCTCTCTAATCTTTTGCTCACAAATCTCCTCAATCTTTTGTTCTCTTGTCTTTTTCTCTCTTAGTCTTTTCTCTTAACAAATTGTTTAGTGGCTTCATGAGAAGAATATACATTTTTAAGTTGAGAATGGAAGGCTAAGATTCAATTAAGGAGTTATGAATTAAGGACCAAGATGAATTGGGAAGTTGTAGTAACTTCCATGATCACATACCCACTCCCCTCAACTACACCCACTCTCCCTCTCTTATTGCTCAAAACCGACCACTCTTTAGGGTGTGCATTGCACACTCTAGTGTGTGCACGTGCTCCCTAGTACCTCCCTATGATAAAGTTGTACAAATTTAATTAATCAATTATCCACTAATTGTGTCTACATGACAAGTTGTGACAATTAAAAGATTAATTAAGTTTGTGGGCCTAAAAAATAGTGGGCTTTAGGCTCATGGGCTATTTAATAAAATACTTTAATTTATTAGGGTGGGCTTAATTTAAGAAACAAGTTTAGGCTTTATAAAATAGGCTTTTTAGAAAGAAAAAAAAATAATGAGAAAGGAAGAAATAATTGTTTACGCTAATTTTATAAGAAAATATATATACAAAAATTTGCATGTACACAACACGAAATTTTTTTTAACAATTCTCATTTAATAAAATTCAGAGTATTACATCCCGGGGGGACCTTAGGACTGACCTTAGGTCGAACGTGTTTGCTCGCCGATGAGCCCACCAGGATCTGTCGGGGTCGTTAAGGTGGACACCCTAGCAATAGAGCTCTGGGCGTCGCCCGGCCTCGCTGGCTCCAGCCTCAGGGATGGAGACAGGTCTCCAACGAAGGGCCATCCGCCTCCGAAAGAACGAGATTAGGATCCACTCACTCTGAGCATGACCTTGAACCTTTGTATCTCCAATTCTTTCTCCATTATAACCTCGCGAAGGAAAGATTCAGAGATCGGTCGCCGAGCAGAAGTACCAGACATTGACTATCTAGTCTCCGTGCTCCCCAAGTCGTGGTCGGCAATCATCTTCTTCAGACGAGCCGACTCCAAGCTAAGCTCCTTAGACTTATTCATAAAATAATAAACAACAGCTTTCCTTTCTCGGACCTGGTTGTGATAGCGCACTAAGATAGACTCCATAGATTTCAGCTTGCCCCAAGGCGCTCCACCTCGGCATCACGAAGACCGGCCACGAAGGGCTCGTTCATCTGACACAAAGAAGGGAAGGACATATCATTCCGAGCCTTAGGGACTTGGCCAAATCACAAACATATGCTACGCCAAAAATTTCAAAGTCAAGGAGCTCGGCCAAAAAATCATTTTATTAATCAAAATTCTTACAAAACAGCAGTGGTCAGTCCGCACTCGGCAAAAAAAAAACAAACAAACAAACAAAAAAAAAACAAAAAACAAAAAACCAAACAAAACAAAACAAAACAAAACAAAAACAAAAACAAAAACTACTTTTTGGAAGAGAGGGGCACCTCATCGTCGGCCGACCCCGCGTCGATATTGGGGTCAGCCCCCTCGATGACTAGTACATACAACCCTCCAGGAGTGGGGGGCCTATGAAGTGGGTAAATAATCAAGCGCGATCATAGCTGTTTGATCCCTTTAAATTCCGCATATCTCAAATCATCAGGCATGAGGACCCAACAGGCCTTCTGCTGGTTCAGGCCTACAGAGAAACGGGTCAACTCGGCCAATTAGGGCACCTACTCTCTCTGCCTATAAATACCAGACCTCGTCCCTCTTTCACAAGATAATGTCATTTTCTCCTCTGAAACTCTAGCTGCACTTTTTCCACAGCGACTGACTAGATCGTCGGAGGGCCTGTCGCTGGGATCACCTCCGGTGTCTCTAGGCGTTTTGCAGGTACTCAAAGCGGCCAGTTACCAGCAACACTTCCTCTCCTGCTTCTAACCAAATCCAAATCTCAGATTCAGATCTGTGGTTGAGATCTGTCTCTCCCTCTACATATAACAAGAATTCACACTTGTTGCTCCTACCTCTAAATTAGCAACATCAACTGTTATTGCATAAATTTTTATTTCTTATTCTTCACATTCTTGCTTGGATGTGAGGTAAAAAAATGATTGTTAAAAATTGGAGTGTTTTTTGTCAGCCATATACTACCTTTTCAAAAAATGAAGATAGTTGGAAAAGGAAAAAAATTTTGTTTTAGTTTTCCATGTGTTTCTATAATTTTTTTTTCTTTACTAAAAAAACTAATTCATAATTTTTTGACCCTAGTACAAATCAGTGGAATCATCTCTATTCTCCATCTGTATCTTTCAATCTCAAATAATTAAATTTCAGCATAATAATAGCCTGTCAATTTAATCCAATCTAAAACAGAAACACACACAACTGCCTCAAAATTTTCACATATGGAAGGTTAGGTAGCAAGTTGCTATCAAACCCCCATTCTTTATTCAAAACTTTCTAAATACAATCAACCTCAATTACATCTGTGCTTGCACAGTTTCTACTAAATTTGCACTTGCTTAAATTACTTACATAAACCCTAAACTACCAATGCACTTCCAGTGATCATCACTAGGTTTGGCACCCATCTTGCGCAACGTCGGTGATCTGCACGCCCATATCGTAAATTGCACCAACCTTCCAATCCAGCGGCAGGACATCCTTCTGGGCCCACACCCACTTGCCATCATAGCCGCCTGTGACTATCATTCGAAAGTGGAGCGGTCCGGTTGGCACCTGGTTTGTGGTCCAGACCGGACCGTGGGTTCGGGCCATGTAGTGCCAGAATGAGGAACCGAGTTGGGCAACCTCGACCCCTTGGATGTCGGTCTGACCGCCTTGGTACAAGAACTTGATGGTCAGGTTGCTGGGATAGTGGCTGCTTTCCTCGACACGGATAGATAGGTTTTTCTTGTAGTTACATTGGACCCTATAAAAAGAATTTGTAAGTTTATATGATTAAACAGACATAAATTTATTTATTTGTCATTTTATTAATAGAGCAATTTTTGGTTTATTCACAAATATTGATATTGTGCATCAATAAGGTCCATGCTGTATAGTAATTATGTCTATGCACAAAAAATATATTCACAACCTATAATAGATTTGGGCATTCTATTCGGCAGACTGTAGTACAGTCCTACAGAATTAACATCTTTTTTAAAATTCACGCTTATGATTTAACGAAAATGTGGGCATATACTGTTCCTAGTATCTAATAGCACACTCTTTTTTATTTTGGGCATATATTGTTCCTAGTATTTAATAGCACACTCTTTTTAATTTTTAATCATCATACTAATTTTTTAAGGAACAATGGAAGCAGAAGATGGTACATTTACATATTCAAAAATTATCTTTCTTATGGAAATCTGGAAATTTATTAAATAATTAATTATAATTAATTGATAGTGATTTCAGTAAGTGCTTAGAACTGGAAAACGAAAAAAATCGTATGTGCAGTATACATGCAAACATCTATTATCTTCACCGTATAACTTTTTGTGAAACAAATTCGAGAAATTCATGACACTAACTGTATTCTAAACATTTAACTAATGAATGCCCCATTTGAACCAATTTCACATTGTTAAATTAGTGAAATTAAAAAAAAATCGTCTCAGATTGTTTGGACATATCCCACATAGATCTAGTAGTATCCCAGTTAAAAAGAATGATCTGATAAGTATTGATGGTAGACAGGGCCGGCCCTGAGTTTTCGGAAGCCCTAGGCGAACTTCCGAAGTGGGGTCCCTAATAACATTTTTTTTTTACGCGTAAAATACGTACCTATATTTACAAGGGAAGTTTAAATTTGGAGCCCCTAAAATCGCAAAATCTCCAGATGCCTAAGGCGGCCGCCTTACCGCCTCTAGGATAGGGCCGGCCCTGATGGTAGAGTTAGGGTAGGAGAATACCTAAACTTATTTAGGTGAAAACGGTGAGAAACTATAAGATAGCTTGTTGTCCTTACATAAGATATTGCGCTAAATCGAAATGAATGAAAAATTGGGATTTATGTAGAGACCTCGATTAGTTAGAAAAAAGACTTTGTTGTTGTTGTTCTAAAAATTAGTATAAAAGGTCCTAAAAGGGTTAGGAAAGCTAGGAACCTAAAAGGGTATATATTAATCAACAAGTTTTTACCTCTGGTACTCCACATCAATAAATCCAATATCCTTCAACTTCTGAGTATATCCAGCTTTAGCCATTGCCAAGAAAGCAGGTGCATTGAGCAAGAAGTCAGTGTCATTACCCTTCGCTTGATCCGTTACGATCACAGTGACCCCTTTGGTGGTGCAGGCCTGTGGATCCTTGCATCTTACCTAATCCCCAAATAAATAAATAAACACAGATCACAAACATAATTAATATCAAATTAAGCATAATTAATTAGGTCTACCTTTAGTTGACAATTAGTGCGTAATTACACTCTCCTTCTTCCTAATTAATTGATCAATTAATTTTACCTGAAAGCACGCACCACAGCCAACTCCATCTCTGTAAACCTCTGAGCTGGCAGCTGCAACAAACTCTCTGTTGAAAGTGGATGCCAATGATCCATACCCACAATCCCCACCTGCACAAACCCAATAAATATAAATACTAATTCCTCGAAGTACTAGCAATTTTTTAACATGGTATCAGAGCCGTACTGAAATAAATAGCAACAACAATGTACCGGAAACAGTAGAGACAGAGGAGAAATAAGCAGCTTTTGAGTGATGAACACAGCTAGCCGAAGCAGAGGAGATGAGGAGAAAAGAGAATATGAGGAAAGAGGAGAAAGGGTTGGCCATTATTTCTGTGCTTGGGTGATGTAATAGTAGAGATAGGAAAGAAGGTGGGACTATTGGATGGTATTTATAGACGAACATTTTTTTTAAAAACATTTCTGAAATAGGCAACTTTTTGAAATTAATTTTCGAAATAGGTCATTTTCTAAATTAATTCTTGTAATAAACCACTTGCTGTTATGAACTGTGTAGTCTGTTCGATTGTGAGGCGACAGCTGCCTCTTCAAAAATGTATTTTTTCAATGTCGCAATTTTCAACTACGGTATTAGTTCATTTTATATTTGGACTAAAGAGACATAAAGATTTCGACAAATTTATCTAAGTAAAAAACGGTTAAATGTAGGCTACAGTTGGGAACTGCGACCTAATTATAACAGAGGTCGTAGTTGGGAACTGCAGCTAACTTAGGCCACAGTTCCCAACTGCGACTTCTGTTATATTTAAGCCGCAGTTTTCAACTGCGGTATAAATTCATTATTTTTCTACTTAGAAAAATTTATCGAAGTCTCTAAGTCTCTTTAGCCCAAATATGAAATGAACTAAAACTCACGATTGTGAGGCTGCAGTTGGGAACTGCAGCCCCCAACTGCAACCTCACAATTGAACATGTTGCATTTTGCAACTACGAGTAGTCTATTTTTGAAATTAGTTTCGAAAGTGATCTATTTTATAAATTAGTTTTTAAAAAATTACCTATTTCGGGAAAAAAAATCATTTATGGATTTGTGTTAAAGAGTCTTTGTGGAACTCAATATTGAGACGAGGGGGCAAAGTAAGAAAAGGATTGTGGGACTTTGCACACAAAGGAATAAGAAAACCGACCGACTAGAAAACGCACATATTGGGCAAAGCAGGTAATGAGACAGAAGAGAGTGGGAAGTGTGGACTTAAAAGTTAGGGATTTTTAGAATGTCCTTTGGTTGTAGGGGAGGTTCATTAATATTGTAGGGATGGGCTGTCTTATACTAGAGTGTGCATGGTCAATAGCAGAAGTAGAATGGATTATGAATAACAACTAATTAAGAACTTAGATTATACCACATATAAAAGTACACAATTCTCTCCGTTTGAGAAACTTTATTCAAAGAAGAAACAATCGAAATATTATTCAACTAAAGATGACACATGAGTAATTACAAAACTGTCACCAAGAATTCATTTATCTCTTATGGCTTACTGAAAGATATTCAATTATTTATAATGGAAAATCTCATATGATGTACTCATATTTAAACAGAGGCCACAATAATTATTTACAGAAGTCTATAATTTCTAATGTTTAAATCTCCTCATTATCTCTAAACTTGTGTATCTCAATTTCATGTTTCTCTCCAAACCAAACCAAAATTTAAATACCAAAGGAGGACTTCTTCATCGTTATCGAATATTTAGTTACTTTCCATTCTCCTGTCAAAAACTAAAAATCGAATTATTTTAATTAGCCCCTTTGTTTGACTATTAATATTCTTGGATTTAGAAATGTTTTTCGTTTATGATTTGTTATCTCAAATGTGAGACATAAATCTAACAAGCTCCACCTTGATTTGCATTTGAAGTGTTTCCGTCTTGTATAATTTTTAGGCTCAATTTGAAAGAAAAAACAAACAAACAAACAAACAAACACTTGAACTATATCCTTTATGCAGAAAACTTTCTTGACCTTTTTTTTATATGCAGAACCCCCGAAGTATGGTTGTTGCAAAAAAAATTCCTGAAGTATACATCTAACTTTTCTACTTGTATCAGATAACCTCATTCATCTTTGCAAGTTGTTTCAAAAAATATCATATATCTTCTCATTATTTTCAAAAAAATCTCCCTCAACTTTAACAGAAGTCTCATGCTGGTGGGATGAGTTTTTTGTAACAACCATATTTCAGGAAAGTTTTCTGCATAAAGGCCAAAGTTCATGGTTTTTTTTTTCTTGTCAAATTTAGCCTAATTTTTACCTTTTAGACTACTCTTTTAATTCTCTTGTAAACACCACAATGCAGTGGCTTCGTCTCCTCGTTAAATTTACCACCACTTGTCCAATGTATGCCCTCTCAATAACGTAATCACCCTAGAAGGTGTTGACACAGAAACACCTTCCTGGATACAGACTTCACCTACCTTGAGACAACCTCTACATATCGACGATATTTCAACGTTGTAATATTGTTTCAATAGTTCTTGTGGCGGCGGACAACATGCTTTAAAAATGTTGTGCTTTAAAATACTTGGTTAAAATTTTCCGTTCTCAAAAAGCTTGACGGACTATATTTTTTTAAAATTTAGCCAATGGTCAAATTAAACATTGTTTGAGATTTGTTTGTTTGTACTGGTCGGTTGGCGTCTTTTTGTTTGGCGATTTTTAGGAGATAGGGTAAGAGATGGGCGAGGAATGAATATGATAATGATAGCAAGGGGAGTGGGTTAGAGAAAAGTATATTGACATTTTTTATGAATCTTCACGTCTAAGAAAGCAAGAATCACGAGAGTTTGAGTTTCACATGTGGCACACTTGAGTGATGTTGTATTGAGAAGCTTAGAAAATGTATATATCTCCCACAGTACCTGCCATACAATGGGGTTTAGAAATCAAAGGTAACATGATCTTCTTGAAAATCGAAACGATTTATGTAGGAGCTACAAGAAAATTCTAAGAGCATCCACAGTCGTTTGCTATAATTCTCATATTCTCATATTTTGAGAATAATATGAGAATTGAGCTCTGCAGTCGTTTGCTATTTTCTCAAAAAATAGCAAACGATCTACAGTGCATTCTCATATTTGAGAAGTCGCGTAGCGAATATAGAAATATAGAGGACGATACATGATGTATCGTTCCAGAGAGAAAATAATTTTTTATTAAAGTCGGACGGGACAAGTTGTCTCGCCGCGTTTTTTTATTTTTATTTTTATTTATTTTTTTAAAAATGGCTCGGACGATACATCATGTATCGTCCTTGCCAAATTTACCAAAAAAAAATTTGTAAACTCCTCCAACGGGACATCATGTCCCGTTTGATCATTGATCGGCCGGGACATGATGTCCCATCCGAGGTGTTTACATTTTTTTTTTTTTGGTTTGTTTTTGGATTTATTTTTAGGGACGATACAAGATGTATCGTCCCACCCAAAAATAAGAAAATTTTGCCAAATACGACTGCAGACGATACAATCAATTCCATTTCTATTCTTTTCATTTTGCCAAAAAATAAGAAACCCCATTGTGGATGCTCTAATGTCTTGGATCTCCTAACACGCTAGTTATTTTGGCTCACTAGAATAGACAAAATAAAGAACAATTGGTTAATTTGGTTTTCAAAAAAAAATCAACACCCCAACCATACTAACTATTTTAGCTAACCATACATATTTTAATACCCAAAATAAAATAAAATAAAATAAAAATACAAAACCCAAACCCATTAAAAAGTCCAAGCCCAAAATAAAAATCCCAAGCCCCAAAAGAAAGAAAATTGTAGCATCTCGCGAACAAATCGCGATTTCGAGATCTGAATGCGATTTCACGATCTTTGATTACAATTTTGTCGGGCAGGCGAGGGAGGTCGGGGCTGCTGGTTTGTCTCTTCTCATATGTGTGTGTGTGTGTGTGTGTGTGTGTGTGTGTGTGTGTGTGTGTGTGTGGAAATGCTCAGTTGAAAATGCAAATGTCTGTGAAAACGTGGAAAACCACTTAGGCCGTTGTTGGAAACAACGGCCTAGGTTATAATGCATTATAACCTAGGCCGTTGTTTCCAACAACGGCCTAAGTTCTTTTCAATGCCGGTATGAGGTTTAACTACCCTCTAGTTCTCAATTTCAATTCACAATCACAAGATATACTCATAAAACCTTTTTCATGATTAATCATAATTCACGTTTCATGTTCATATTATTCATGTATTTACACTCGCATTTCTTCGTAACTCATCATGTCAATTAATTCAATTTCATACCCATATCATGCATAAACAATTTAATTTAATCCGTCTAACATATCACAATTAATAGTTACTATCTCCCACATAATGCTCTTAATCTCTTTTTAATCCATGCTAATTTCACAAATCCCTACTTTCAATTAATTTCACAAATCACAATTTCAATTTCCCATTGCTAAATCTCATCTTAAATTTCTTTAAGGAAACTCATTTATTTTCTTTCTCAAAGAAAATTTGACTTAATAATTGGGCAAGTTCTTTCTTGAAAATAGTCTCAAATATTCAATCACAACACACCAAAATTTATAGAAAATTATTTCATGAAAACTACATAATTTCAGGAATTTTTTTTCTGTATTTTGTTTTTTCAATATAATTCCAAAAACTCTCAAAACAATTTAATTTTCCTAAAAAAATCAATTTTTTAAACCGAAACCCACGCTCGGAATCGAACCCGCAACCACGTGCCACGTAGCGCTACAGTACTGCACTGTGGCGCCCCAAAGGCCACCGTGCCAAAGTCCCAAGGTGAAATAAGATGGGTTTTTATTCATGTGTATTAAGTTTCGGTATTCGGGATTTTTTTTTCAAAACGAGAGAAATAAAAGGCTCTTCTCAGGTTTCGAACGCGAGACCTGTCAGCCCACGACTACAATAAAATGCCACCGCACACTTAACCACTTGGTCTAAGGGACCAGGTTGTCTCAAAGGGAGTTGAGTTGGATTCATTCTAGTTTCTGTTCACTTCAAATTTCCATGATTTTCAAACGATTTTGTTTCTTTTTCTTCTCTTTTTGAACTCAAAATTTTCAGAATGTAAATTATACGGAAATTCAGTAAACCAGTATTTTTTAGTCATTATTTGCTTTATAAAACATATATTGAGTCATATTTTGTGTTTTATGTCCATAATTTTGACATTGAGAACACTTTCCATTTCTACATAATTTATAAATCTAGCTTTCCAAAATTCACTTTATGTCTCTATTTAATACTTTATCAACCCATTACCATGATTAAAGCACTAGATCTTGTTCTCTACAATTGAATTGTTCTAATTCAAACAATCAATTCTACAAGATGCATTTAGTCAATTTGTGTCTCATAAGCACAAATTTGTTTCACATAACATAATTTATAGACATAAAGCATGATGATAAGATTGATTCTAGAATTTCAATTTCACATCTTTATTCATTAGCAATCATCTTAACAATCATTCTTTAAACTACTATTTTATCTTTAATCAACCAAACATGAGACTACAATTTATCAATTTCTTCTCAACTATTTTAGCAAACATCCCTAGCATGGCATCTACATTTAGAAGTATTGAGAAACACCCACCAATAGTTGAAGAAACGAATGAAAACTCTTAGAATGCAAGAAAGTAGTCTTCTCCTCCTAGAATGGATTGCAAATTCTCTCCTCCTCCTTGTGCTTGCTAGGAACCCGAGCTCTTCTCCTTGCTTCCTTGATGATGGACCGGCCTTTACTAGGATGGAACACACAAAAAATGCTCTCTAATCTTTTGCTCATAAATCTCCTCAATCTTTTGCTCTCTTGTCTTTTTCTCTCTTAGTCTTTTCTCTTAACAAATTGTTTAGTAGCTTCATGAGAAGAATAGCTAAGGGGTATTTATACATTTTTAGGTTGAGAATGGAAGGCTAAAATTCAATCAAGGAGTTATGGATTAAGGATCAAGATGAATTGGGAAGTTGTAGTAACTTCCATGATCACATACCCACTCCCCTCAACTACACCCACTCTCCCTCTCTTGCTCAAAACTGGCCACTCTCTAGGGTGTGCATTGCACACTCTAGTGTGTGCACGTGCTCCCTAGTACCCCCTATGATAAAGTTGTACAAATTTAATTAATCAATTGTCCACTAATTGTGTCTACATGAAAAGTTGTGACAATTAAAAGATTAATTAAGTTTGTGGGCCTAAAAAATAGTGGGCTTTAGGGTCATGGGCTATTTAATAAAATACTTTAATTTATTAGGGTGGGCTTAATTTAAGAAACAAGTTTATGCTTTATAAAATAGGCTTTTTAGAAAGAAAAAAAATAATGAGAAAGGAAGAAATAATTGTTTACGCTAATTTTATAAGAAAATATACATACAAAAATTTGTGTGTACACAACACGAAAAAAAATCAACACGTCCCATTTAATAAAATTTAGGGTACTACATCCCGGGGGGACCTTAGGACTGACGCAAACCAGTTCGAGCCCACCAGGATCTTTCGGGGTCATTAAGGTGGACACCCTAGTAATAGAGCGCTGGGCGTCCCCCGGCCTCGCTAGCTCTAGCCTCAGGGTCGGAAACGGGCCTCCAACGGAGGGCCAACCACCCCCGAAAGAACGAGATTAGGATCCACTCACTCTGAGCATGACCTTGAACCTTTGTATCTCCAATTCTTTCTCCATTATAACCTCGCGAAGGAAAGATTCAGAGGTCAGTCGCCGAGCAGAAGTACCAGACATTGACTATCTAGTCTCCGCGCTCCCCAAGTCGTGGTCGGCAATCATCTTCTTCAGACGAGCCGACTCCAAGCTATGCTCCTTAGACTTATTCATAAAATAAGAAACAACAACTTCCCGTTCTCGGACATGGTTGCGATAGCGCACTAAGACAGACTCCATGGATTTCAGCTTGCCCCAAGGTGCTCCACCTCGGCATCACGAAGGTCGGCCACGAAGGGCTCGTTCATCTGACACAAAGAAGGGAGGGACATATCATTCCGAGCCTCAGGGACTTGGCCAAATCACAAACATATGCTACGCCAAAAATTTCAAAGTCAGGGAGTTCGGCCAAAAAAACATTTTATTCATCAAAATTCTTACAAAACAGCAGTGGTCAGTCCGCGCTCGGCAAATACAAATTAAAAAAAAAAAAAAAAAAAAACTTAAACTACTTCTTAGAAGAAAGGGGCACCTCGTCGTCAGCCACCGCGTCGACATCGGAGTCGGCCTCCTCGACGACTAGTACATACAACCCTCCAGGAGTGGGGGCCCTATGATGTGGGTAAATAATCAAGCGCGATCATAGCTGTCTGATCCCCTCAAATTCCACATATCTCAGATCATCAGGCATGAGGACCCAATGGGCCTTCTGCTGGTTCAGGCCTACAGAGAAACGGGTCAACTCGGCCAATTAAGGCACCTACACTCTCTGCCTATAAATACCAGACCCCGTCCCTCTTTCACAAGATAATGTCATTTTCTCCTCTGAAACTCTAGCTGCACTTTTTCCCCAGCGACTAACAAGATCGTCGGAGGGCCTCTCGCCGGAATCACCTCCGGTGTCTCTAGGCATTTTGCAGGTACTCAAGGCGACCAGCTACCAGTAGCACCCCCTCTTCTGCATCTAACCAAATCCAAATCTCAGATTCAGATCTGTGTTTGAGATCTGTCTCTCCCTCTACAAATAACAAGAACTCACACTTTGTGCTCCTACCTCTAAATTAGCAACATCAACTGTTATTGCATAAATTTTTATTTCATATTCTTCACATTCTTGCTTGGATGTGAGGTAAAAAACTGATTGTTAAAAATTGGAGTGTTTTTTGTCAGCCATATTCTACCTTTTCAAAAAATGAAGATAGTTGGAAAAGGAAAAAAAGTTTGTTTTGTTTTCCACGTGTTTCTATAAATTTTTTTCTTCACTAAAAAAACTAATTCATAATTTTTTGACCCTAGTACAAATCAATGGAATCATCTCTATTCTCCATCTGTATCTTTCAATCTCAAAAAATTAAATTTCAGCATAATAATAGCCTGTCAATTTAATCCAATCTAAAACAGACACACACACAACTGCCTCAAAATTTTCACATATGGAAGCTTAGGTAGCAAGTTGCTATCAAACCCCCATTCTTTATTCAAAACTTTCTAAATACAATCAACCTCAATTACATCTGTGCTTGCACAGTTTCTACTAAATTTGCACTTGCTTAAATTACTTACATAAACCCTAAAAACTACCAAAGCACTTCCAGTGATCGTCACTAGGTTTGGCACCCATCTTGCGCAACGTCGGTGATCTGCACGCCCATATCGTAAACTGCACCAACCTTCCAATCCGGCGGCAGGACATCCTTCTGGGCCCACACCCACTTGCCATCATAACCGCCTGTGACTATCATTCGAAAGTGGAGCGGTCCGGTTGGCACCTGGTTTGTGGTCCAGACCGGACCGTGGGTTCGGGCCATGTAGTGCCAGAATGAGGAACCGAGTTGGGCAACCTCGACCCCTTGGATGTCGGTCTGACCGCCTTGGTACAAGAACTTGATGGTCAGGTTGCTGGGATAGTGGCTGCTTTCCTCGACACGGATAGATAGGTTTTTCTTGTAGTTACATTGGACCCTATAAAAAGAATTTGTAAGTTTATATGATTAGACAGACATAAATTTATTTATTTGTCATTTTATTAATAGAGCAATTTTTGGTTTATTCACAAATATTGATATTGTGCATCAATAAGGTCAATGCTGCATAGTAATTATGTCTATGCACAAAAAACATATTCACAACCTATAATAGAACTGGGCATTCTATTCGGCAGACTGTAGTACAGTCCTACAGAATTAACATCTTTTTTACCTACAGAATTAACATCTTTTTTATAATTCAACGCTTATGATTTAACGAAAATGTGGTCATATACTGTTCCTAGTATCTAATAGCACACTCCTTTTTATTTTGGGCATATATATTGTTCCTAGTATCTAAGAGCATCTGTAGTCGTTATCTATATATCGATAATATCGATATATAGGTTAAAAAGTAGCTGCAGTCGTTTGCTATATATCGATATTATCGATAAATCACTACAGTCGATTGCTATATATGAGAGACGAAATAGCTTTATCGATAAGTCAGCGACGGTGGTCGAAGAGCCGTCCCAGGCGTGCAAAACACTGTTGTAGGCGTCGGACGGCACTCCATATGCCGTCCGTTTCGAAAAATCCGCAATTAACCGGATTAATTAAATCAAAAAAGCCGAATAATTCCCACCGTCGGACGGCATGTGGTGTTGCGTTGGAGAAGTCGGCACCTTTCCCGGACGGCACTCGATGTGCCGTCCGTTGGGATTTTATTAAAAAAAAAAAATTTGGCCGAATGACGAGATTGCCCTGGGTTCATTTCAACGACCATAGTTCAACAAATGATCTTCAGATATATATAGAATATGTCACGAGGGTATTTTGGTCCAAAAAAAAATTAAAAGCCAGGATTTGTTGCATTAAATCAGGGAAATTAGTCATAAAGTAGGATAAAGTATGGAACAAGTTTGGAAATTGAGCTACACGCCAAAAAAAGGGTGTCGGACGGCACTTCATGTGCCGTCCTAGACATCCGGCGGCCAAAATTTTTTTTTTTTTTTTTTTTAAAACAGACGGCACTTCGAGTGCCGTCCGACAAGCGCGCACGCGTTTTTCGACTTTTTAGCCTCCGACGGCATACGGAATGCCGTCCCTTAATATTAAATAGTTGTTTGCTATAATATAGCTTACGACGAGTACAGCGAAATCGTAATATCTATTTCTATTTATCGATATATGGATAAATTTATAGATAACGACTACAGATGCTCTAAATAGCACACTCTTTTTTATTTTTAATCATCATACTAATTTTTTAAGGAACAATGGAAGTAGAAGATGGTACATTTACATATTCAAAAATTATCTTTCTTAAGGAAATCTGGAAATTTATTAAATAATTAATGATAATTAATTGATAGTGACTTCAGTAAGTGCTTAGAACTGGAAAACGAAAAAAATCGTATGTGCAGTATACATGCAAAACATCTATTATCTTCACCGTATAACTTTTTGAGAAACAAATTCGAGAAGTTCATGACACTAACTGTATTCTAAACATTTAACTAATGAATGCCCCATTTCAACCAATTTCACATTTTTAAAAATTAGTGAAAAATTTAAAAAGAATCGTCTCAGATTGTTTGGACATATCACACATAGACTTGGTAGTATGCCAGTTGAAAAAAATGATCTGATAATTATTGATTGTAAAGCTAGAGTAGGAGAATACCTAAACTTATTTACGTGAAAACGGTGAGAAACTATAAGATAGCTTGTAGTCCTTACATAAGATATTGCGCTAAACCGAATAGAATGAAAAATTAGGATTCATGTAGCCGACCTCAACTAGTTAGAAAAAAGATTTTATTGTTGTCGTTGTAAAAATTAGTGTCAAAGGTCCTAAAAGGGTTAGGAATGCTAGGAACCTAAAAGGGTAAATATTAATCAACAAGTTTTTACCTCTGGTACTCCACATCAATAAATCCAATATCCTTCAACTTCTGAGTATATCCAGCTTTAGCCATTGCCAAGAAAGCAGGTGCATTGAGCAAGAAGTCAGTGTCATTACCCTTCGCTTGATCCGTTACGATCACAGTGACCCCTTTGGTGGTGCAGACCTGTGGATCCTTGCATCTTACCTAATCCCCCAAAAAAAATTAAAAAAAATAAACACAGATCACAAACATAATTAATATCAAATTAAGCATAATTAATTAGATCTACCTTTAGTTGACAATTAGTGCGTAATTACACTCTCCTTCTTCCTAATTAATTGATCAATTAATTTTACCTGAAAGCAGGCACCACAGCCAACTCCATCTCTGTAAACCTCAGAGCTGGCAGCTGCAACAAACTCTTTGTTGAAAGTGGATGCCAATGATCCATACCCACAATCCCCACCTGCACAAATCCAATAAATATAAATACTAATTCCTCGAAGTACTAGGAATTTTTTAACATGGTATCAGAGCCGTACTGAAATAAGTCGCAACAACAATGTACCGGAAACAGTAGAGACAGATGAGAAATAAGCAGCTTTTGAGTGATGAACACAGCTAGCAGAAGCAGAGGAGATGAGGAGAAAAGAGAAGAGGAGGAAAGAGGAGAAAGGGATGGCCATTATTTTTGCGTTGGGTGATGTAATAGTAGAGATAGGAAAGAAGTTGGGACTATTGGATGGTATTTATAGAGGACTTTTTTTTTTCTGAAATAGGCAACTTTTTGAAATTAATATTCAAAATAGATCATTTTCCAAATTAATTTTTGTAATAGACCACTTGCTGTTATGAACTGTGTAGTGTTGGATTGTGAGACAACTGCTGTCTCTTCAAAAATGTATTTTTCTAATGCCGCAGTTGAAAACTGCGGTATTAGAAGTAACTCTGTGATCTCAGCCATGCCCCTTTATCTTATGTCTTTCTACCTCAACTCTGTGATCTCAGCCATGTCCCTTTATCTTATGTCTTTCTACCTCTTACCTTCTTGGGTCATCAAAAGAATTGACCAAATTAGAAGTAACTTCTTCTGGAACGGTTCTTCTTCTTTCAAACCTGGCTCCCACCTGTGTCAGTGGAAGCAGGTTTGCACGTCCAAGGAAGAAGGGGGCCTTGGTGTTCTGGACATTCGACATCACAACATTGCTCTCTTGGGTAAATGGTTATGGAAACTTCATAATTCCGACCATTTACCTTGGGTTCGATACATTAGAAGCTTTCATCCAGCCTCTTCCAATTGGTGGGAATTTCCTGAGGCGACTCATCGCCTCGCTTCTCCCTTTTGGAAAGGTATATGGAAAGCTTCTGCTGCCTTCAAGTGCAGTATCTTTCGTTCTTGTAAAGATGGTTCGAGAGCCAAACTGTGGACTGATCAGTGGATTGGCAACACTACGTTAGCTTCAGCTTTCCCCTCTCTCTTCCGTCTGGCAATTTTGCCTCTGGCCACTATAGCGGACTCCTTCATCTTGATCGATGATATTCGCTATTGGCTCATTCCTTTCACAATTGTACTTTCCCCCCTATTGTCGGAGGACTATGTTCGCCTCATTCATTTACTTAACAGCTATGAATGGCGTATGTCCGAGGGTATTGGTTGGCGCTGGACAGCAGCGGGGTTTTTTTCTGTTAAATCGTTTTATTGTTTCCTTAACTCCAGGGGAGTGAAATCGTCAGTCGCCAAATTCTTCTGGAAAGCGCCCGCTCCTCTGAAGGTTAAGATTACCTCTTGGCTTGCCTTTCATAACAAGCTTCTTACGGTCGATGTGTTAAACAAACGTAATCTGGCCTGGGGACAGCTTTGCGTTTTGTGCGACCAGCACGAGGAAGACGTTAATCATCTATTCATGCAATGTCCTTCGATTACTTCCTTATGGAAGATTTGCACCCTGGCTTGGGGCACAATTTCTTTTCCCCTTCTATTGACTTCGGTTTGGTCCACGAAGCCTTCCAACCCGTTGTTCACATCCGCTTGGACATTATCGGTTCATATCATTATTTGGATTATTTGGAAAGAGAGGAACAGTAGAGTGTTCCGGCAGCGCAAATCCTCTATTTCAGCGCTTATTGATGAGTTTCTATTCCTTTTCTCTCTTTGGTCTTCGGTTTTAGACTCCAAGAATTTAACTTCTCGTTTTTCTTCCGTTTTAGAAAGAGCTCACTAATGCCTTATCACCCTTCACGCTCTTTAATTTTTTAGAGTTGGAACTTATTTCTGTTTCTAACATAACTCTTTCTCCTCCCTTTATAATTGCAGGATAAAGTTACTGATCTAGAGCCGGCTCCCAGCACTGACCCGCAGTAACCTTAGTTATGCGTAGTATGGGTAGTTTTTTTGCAGCTCCCCTCTTTCTCCGTATGGCAGGTGGACTAGCTTCTTTTGTATGCTTCAGCTGTTCCACTTGATACTTTTGTATGCTGCTGTTGTTTGGTTTTTTGAGTGGGGTAGCTTTACTTCTTTTCTGTTTTAGACTTAACCTACTGGAATTTCCTCAATCTCATGCTTATTACGGGTTTCGTTCAGTGTTAACTATAATTTGGATTTCCTTTACTGCCCTGCTTTCTTATTTTTTGTTTGTGTGATGTTGTTGTGGGGTGGCGCTGGGTTTATGTGGGCGCTTTTATTATTGCCACCGTATAAGCCAGTTTCGGACATGCTTGATCGTTGAGCGTTCAGCTCCTTTGGGTGCTGGGTGGTTGTATACCACTTCCCAGTTCACTCAATCTTCACCCTACTTTGGGTTTGTGTGCTAAGTCTATGATCATCACCTTCTTGACTAAGTACTATTGGATCATTTCTAACTTTATCCACTCCCTGTTTTTCTACAACTGTGTGGATTTTTAGTATCTGTTTTAAGGCTTTTTTGGAGTACAGGTAGGACTTGGTCTTAGTCCTCATTCAGTGAGCCATGCTAGTGCGCCCTGGTTTCTTGTTAGTGCTGTCGTGGGGGCTCAGCGGTTCTTGTCTGCTCGGATGGTTTGCTTCAGTGCTCTCTCATTTTTAAGCTCGGTCGGCTGTTTGGTGGCAGGTTTCGCGGCTGCGATGTGCTTATCTTATCCCTTTCGCTGCATACTCATTCTCATCTTTGGCCGGTTTCAAGGAGCCAGAGTTCGCTTCCCGGCATTATTTCCTGTGTCATGATCCGTAGCGATTGTGTAGTTATGATTCGGCTATCTGTACATATTGTGGTTTAAATCTGCTTTGTACCTACTTTGGTCTTATAGGTTTTACCTCTTGTAAAGCTTTGTCTCTGTACAGTTATTGATTATAATATATGCGTTTTGATGCGGCTGGAGTCAAAAGACTCTATCCTTTCTCATCAAAAAAAAAAGAAAACTGCGGTATTAGTTCATTTTAATTTTGGGCTAAGGAGATATGAAGATTTCGACAAATTTATCTAAGTAAAAAAGGGCTAAATGTAGGCCACAGTTGGAAACTGCAACCTAATTATAACAGAGATCGTAGTTGGAAACTGGGCTAACTTAGGCCACAGTTCCCAACTGTGACTTCTGTTATATTTAAGCTGTAGTTTCCAAGTGGTTTAAATTCATCATTTTTTTACTTAGAGAAATTTGTCGAAGTCTCTAATTCTCTTTAGCCCAAATATGGCTAGACGATTGTGAGGCCGCAGTTCGGAACTGTAGTCCCCAACTGCGGACTCACAATTGAACATGTTGCATTCTGCAACTAGAGTAGTCTATCTTTAAAATTGGTTTCGAAAGTGACCTATTTTATAAATTAGTTTTTTAAAATGGCCTATTTGGGGAAAAAACTCATTTATAGAGAGGGGGATGTGTGTTAAATAGTCTTTGTGGAACTAAATATTGAGACGAGGGGGCAAAGTAAGAAAAGGATTGTGGGACTTTGCACACAAAGGAATAAGAAAACCGACCGACTATGTAAACACACATATTGGGCAAAGCAAATAATGAGACAGAAGAGAGTGGGAAGTGTGGACTTAAAAGTCAGGGATTTTTGGAATGTCCTTTGGTTGTAGGGGAGGTTCCTTAATATTGTAGGGATGGGCTGTCTTATACTAGAGTGTGCATGGTCAAAGTGTCCGATAATTTCGATATAGCAGAAGTAGAGCGACAGACGATAATGGATTATGAATAACAACTAATTAAGAACTTAGATTATACCAAATATAAAAGTACCCAATTCTCTCGGTTTGAGAAACTTAATTCGGACAAGAAATTACCAAAATATAGTGGACTTTATTCCTCCCAAAATAGGCAATTTTTTTAAATTAATTTGTAAAATTGGTCGCTTTCGAAATTAATTTTCATAACAAACCACTCGCTGTTGTGAACTGTGTGGTCTGTTCGGTTGTGAGGCAGCAAACTGCTGCCTCTTTAAAAATATGATTTTTCAATATCGCAGTTTCTAACTGCAACATTAATTTATTTCATATATGGGCTAAAAGGACTTGAAGATTTAAACAAATTTATCTAAGTAAAAATGGATAAATGTAGGCTGCAGTTGAAAACTGCGGTTTATATTCAGAATTTTTTAACTTAGGAAAATTTATGTAAGTCTCTAATTCTCTCAAGCCCAAATATGAAATGAACTAAGGCAACACGATTGTGAGGCCGCAATTGGAAACTGCAACCTCACTATCGAACATGCCGTATTTTGTAACTACGAGTGATCTATCTTCGAAATTAGTTTCAAAAGTTGTATATTTTAAAAATTAGTTTAAAAACATGGCCCTTTTCGGAAAAAAAAATTATTTATAGAGAGGAGGATGCGTGTTAAAGGGTCTTTGTGGAATTAAATATTGAGACGAGGGGGCAAAGTAAGAAAAGGATTGTGGGACTTTGCACACAAAGGAATAAGAAAACCAACCGACTATGAAAACGCGCATATTGGACAAAGTAAGTAATGAGACAGAAGAGGGTGGGAAGTGTGGACTTAAAAATTAGGGATTTTTGGAATGCCCTTTGGTTGTAGGGGAGGTTCCTTAATATTGTAGGGATGGGCTGTCTTGTACTAGAGTGTGCATGGTCAAAGTGTTCGACAATTTCGATATAGCAGAAGTAGAGCCATAATGGATTATGAATAACAACTAATTAAGAACTTAGATTATACCTAACCACAACAAGTGGCCTAGTGGTAAGAGCGATGGGACTTGGAGTGTGCTCCTCCAAGATCCCAGGTTCGAACCCTATGGTTTCCATAGATGGGGATTAAATACCTCTGAGTGGCCAGTGACCGTCATGGCCAGCAAAGCTGGTGCATCAACCCGACCAAAGGTCGGGAGCCTTGTCACGAGGACTGGGATTAGTCTGACCCGTAGAGGAGGATGGAGACCCAGTATAATCAAAAAAAAAAAAAAAACTTAGATTATACCCAATGTAAAAGTACACAATTCTCTCAGTTTGAGAAACTTAATTCGAAGAAGAAATAACTGAAATATTATTCAAATAAAGATGACACATGAGTAATTACAAAAGCTGTCATCGAGAATTCATTTCTCTCTTATGACTTAATAAAAGACATTCTGTTGTTTATAATGGAAAACTCTCATGTACTCTTATTTAAATGGAGGCCACAATAATTATTTACAGAAGTCTATAATTTCTAAGGTTTAAATCTCCATCATTATCTCTAAACTTGTATACCTCAATTTCATGTATCTCTCCAAACCAAACCAAAATTTAAATACCAAACGAGGACTTCTTCATCGTTATCGAATATTTAGTTACTTTCCATTCTCCTGTCAAAAACTAAAAATCGAATTTTTTTAATTAGCCCCTTAGTTTGACTATTAATTTTCTTGGATTTAGAAATGTTTTTTGTTTATGATTTGTTATCTCAAATGTGAGACATAAATCTAACAAGCTCTACCTTGGTTTGCATTTGAAGTGTTTCCGTCTTGTATAATTTTTAGGCTAAATTTGAAAAAAAAAAAAAAAAAACCCTTGAACTATGCTCTTTATGCAGAAAACTCTCCTGACCATCTTTTAATGCAAAACCCAACCCCCCCGGAAGTATGGTTGTTGCAAAAAAAATCTCTGAAGTATTTCAAAAAATCACATCTAAATTTCTACTTGTATCAGATAATCTCATTCATCTTTGCAAGTTGTTTCAAAAAATATCATATATCTTCTCATTATTTTCAAAAACCTTCCTCAACTTTAGCAGAAGTCTCATGTTTGCTGGATGAGTTTTTTGTATCAACCATATTTCAGGGAGGTTTTCTGCATAAAAAAAGTCAGGGGGGTTTCTGCATAAAGGCCACAATTCAGGTTTTTTTTTTTTTCTGTTCAAATTTTGCCTAATTTTTACCTTTTATACTACTCTTTTAATTCTCTTGTAAACACCACAATTCAGTGGTTTCGTCTCCTCGTTAAATTTACCACCACTTGTCCAATGTATGCCCTCTCAATAACGTACTCACCCTAGAAGGTGTTGACACAGAAACACCTTCCTGGATACAAACTTCACCTGCCTTGAGACAACCTATACATATCGACGACATTTCAACATTGTAATATCGTTTCAATAGTTCTTGTGGCGGCGGACAACATGCTTTAAAAATGTTGTGCTTTAAAATACTTGGTTAAAATTTTCCGTTCTCATAAAGCTTGACGAACTATATTTTTTTTAAATTTAGCCAATGGTCAAATTAAACATTGTTTGAGATTTGTTTGTTTGTACTGGTCGGTGGGCGTCTTCTTGTTTGTCGATTTTTAGGAGATAGGGTAAGAGATGGGCGAGGAATGAATATGATAATGATAGCAAGGGGAGTGGGTTAGAGAAAAGTATATTGACATTTTTATGAATTTTCATGTCTAAGAAAGCAAGAATCATGAGAGTTTGAGTATCACATGTGGCACACTTGAGTGACGTTGTGTACTGAGAAGCTTAGAAAATGTATATATCTCCCACAGTACCTGCCATGCTATGGGGTTTAGAAATCAAAGGTAACATGATCTTCTTGAAAATCAAAACGATTTATGTAGCTACAAGAAAATTCTAATGTCTTAGAGCATCTCCCACTAGTTATTTTGACTCACTAGAATAGATAAAATAAAGAATAATTGGTTAATTTAGTTTAAAAAAAAAAAAATCAACACTCCAACCATACTAACTATTTTAGCTAACCATACATATTTTAAAGTCCAAAATAAAATAAAATAAAAATATAAAACCCAAGCCCATTGAAAAGTCCAAGCCCAAAATAAAAATCTCAAGCCCCAAAAGAAAGAAAATTGTAGCAAAGAAAATTGTAGCATCTCGCGAACAAATTGCGATTTCGAGATCTGAATGCGATTTCGCGATCTTTGATCAGATTTTGTCAGGCAGGCGAGGGAGGTCGGGGCTGCTGCTTTGTCTCTTCTCATATATATATATATATAGGGAGCCCTTCGGTTGAGAACTAATTTTGGTGAGAACTCCGTGAGAACTCACGAAGTAGACCCCCCATGAAAAATCCGAACCGACCATCTCGTTCTACATGCCTTAGATAGCATAACATAAAGAATTCAAATAATTTGAAGTTCGTTTGCTCATCCATCAAATGGAGTCGAATTTTCAGCCATACAATTTTGCGATGATGTAAATCGTGGGAAAATGAACTTCAAATTACGTGATTTCTTTATGTTATGCTATCTAAGGCGTGTATAACGAGATGGCCGGTTCGGATTTTTCATGGGGAGTGTACTCCTTGAGTTCTCACGGAGTTCTCACCAAATTAGTTCTCAACCGAAGGGCCATATATATATATATATATATATATATATATATATATATATATTTTGTATGGTCCAGATCGGGTCCATTTTGAGTGGACTCAGAACCGACCTGAAAAATACGAACGAGTCCTATTTTAGGACCCGGACCCTGCCCGCAATACATCAGGTTGGTTCCAGTCCAATGCCGGGTCCAGGTCGGTTCCGAGTATTGAGTTTTTGTGAGACTACTTGTTGCCACCTACATTTAAGTTTTTTTTTTTAAAAAAAATTAAATAGAAAAAAAGAGAAAAATAAACATTTAGATCAAAAAGTGGTCTTAGCATATAATATATTGTGTAGATAGTGTAACAACGAACAATATTGCACCAAATTTTTAAAATGAGAAAATTAAAAAAAATATTTTTGAAAAAAATCATATAATCACATAAAACATTATTGCACGAATTTTTAGGTTAGATTAAGGTATATGATTCCATTTTAAAATTTGGATGGAGAAATAGTAGGTAGTTGCTTCCTATCATTACTTTCCTTTTTATATTTAAAAATATATATATATGAAAAATCATAGATAAAAATGATTTAGCATAATATATTGTATAGAAATCTTTAGATTACTTGCCATATGTAAATAATTTATTAATGAAACTTTTTCAACAATAGACTTCTACAATAACTATAACTGTTTTGTTCGATTAATTAACATATATTGAAATAAACAAATACTATCTAGTAAAACACACACGTCAAACATTAAAAAGTTTTCTTTATTATCTATGAAATATGATAATGGTAAAAATCACGCAGCAAATCAGGGCCGTACGATTTCAGTACAGATCTTAAAGCTTTTACAGACAGATTAATAGTAACGGGCCACTTTAATAGGTCAGGGCCTTTTTCAGGCTCATTAATAAGACTTGGGTAGCTTTCAAGCCCATTAAAAGAGAATGTGCCCACCAAGAGAGACACTAGCCTATTAGGGCTGTAAGTCAAATCTCTTGTCCACATCCAAAAAGTAACTGATTCTATCTCTTAAGGGGGAGAATCAACATGAGATAATAGATTCATATCAATCTTCTAATTGTTTCTGAGGCCTATAAATACCATCCCCCTCTCCCAGTCAGAAGGTAATCAGCAATTTCTCTCTCAAACTCTCTTTCTCTCTCTGGTTATGACTTCAGTGTTAGAGGGTCTGTTGCCGGGGCCATCCCCGGTGTGTCAGGCTTTTTGCAGGTCCATCGACTGCGTCAGAAATCGCCAAATTCAGATCAAGGCGCTCTTTCAACGATCCAGATCCAATTTTAGTAGCTCTAACCACTTTTTACAACGATGGTCAGATGTTAGATCTTTAGTAGTTTACTTCAAAATATAAACCCATTATCTGTTTTCTCCTACACCAAAATAAGCAACAACAGATTGACGCCTTATGTGGAATACTATACAGATCTACATCAAAGATTAGACATACCGCCATGCCACCGAGATTAAGAGGGAGAGCACGGCCTCAAGCTATCTAGCCAACCCTCTTCGTCTGCAAGCTTCTCCTGTGGAGAAACCTATTCCTCATCAACCGAATCTGCCCCGACAGCCTATTCAAACTCTGATCAATGGAGAGGCACCGGAGGGCTCCCGACAAAACCATCATGAACAACACCCTCTACACGACCGTGTCTCAGTGCATAATTCTACCAGTGACTCGATGACCTCATGAGGTCCCCGGAGGTCGAGATCTCCGTCAAATCATCAATGCTCGACAACAAGGGACCAATTTATGGATATGTTTGGATGAGAGGCGTACCAAGGCAAGGCCTCCTACTCAGAATATCAGGAGAACCGGAGAAGGAACTCTCCTTGTAGGTAGAGATCAAGACACTCCTCCTCTCATAGGGGGCGCACTACAGAAAGAAGTCCGATTTGTGAGAGTCGAAAGCATCTTGAGAGGAACAAAGAGCAATATGCCCCAGTCATTAGGACCGAACCAGAAAACTTCAAGCATGACATCCTCCTAGTCATCCGAGGTACTCATGATCAGGGTTTACGCTAATGGAGCTGCCACTCTACTCACTCAAGAGAAGAAGAATCTACCGACTCAACTAGTTCCAAGAGGAAGGATGACCAACTCCATCATCATATCCGAGAAGTAGAGGATCACCTAGAACAAATAAAACATGAAGGAACCGCTCTAGCATGGCTTATCGCCCCAGTTGACCTTGTAATGCCCCGGTTTCCATACATAGGAAAACTGTGACATAAGCCAGAATCTTTTTCTTCAATTAGCCACAATACACACAAAAAAAGGAAAATTTAAAACTTTTTTATCCAACACAAATGCATTACAAGTCTGAATGTCATAAACTACAATACATTACAACAGTGTTACAATAATGTCTTACAAGCCCAAGCGTTACAACTTCCAATCAAATTACATCAGAGTACAATGAAAAATAAATAACACTGGGCACTTCACTTGGATGCTTCTCAACAATAAACATATAACAATGGGAACAATAATCAACATAGTGCTTCACTTGAACGCTCCACTTGTCTAGAGTCCTCCTGAACCCTGAGCCTGTATTCCTGTAATCTAGCACCTAATTGAGTGGGGACATCAGTACTATACTAACGCAATTGCTGATTATAAACAGCAGATTCTCATCTTAAACAAACAGATTGATGAAAAGAGAAACGTGTATACATAATTTTGATGTGTCAGTATATGCTATGACTTAGAATCTAATGCAAGGTTAACTAATGCAATGATGCACGTATTCTAATGCAAGCGAGACTCTGGAACAGTATGCAGCCCATACTACATATGTCCATATCAAGCTGTTTCTCCATATTTAGGGATTTGAACCCGCATCATGAATTCTATTTTTGTACTCATCCTGTTCCTGATAGATACAATGTGACTGACGAGGCTGCAGGTTAACGGTCTAGTTCTGTTACTGCGAGATACTGGGCAACCACCTCACTCAAAAGGCCAACACCACCACAAGATACTTGTCAACCTTGAGCCATGCCCTCAACTAGTCATGAGCAGGCATAGAACCTGACAAAATCGTAGGGTCTATTTCCTTAGGAAAACCTCCCGTTCTTATCATGGCACTTCAGGAATTAATAACCGAGATACGGATCCCGTGCTCCCGACTAATCATGAAAAATCACTGTCCGTATCCCTTTGACAGGGGGATATATCTCAATAACACCATATAGTGCTGGCCTATAGGAGAACTCATATTATAAGGTATCACCCCTAACACCAATTCTTACCCTTTGGCAATGCATAAATAAAAATTGTTAAGTAACAAGTTACTACCTTAACGATGTCACTACACCTAACCAATCAAATGGGAACGTACGAGCTACAAGGTACTCTCAACCTAGAGTCGTACTCTCAACTTGCCATGAGACGGCACCAAAAGAGTCAAACAAACGAGACATGCAACTGTGCTTCCAACTTATCATGAAAAAGCACCACACGTGGCCCTCTTTCAAAAGAGTGCAACAATTTTTGACACAATCTATTAAGTCTCAACCTAGACTTCACAAGATCTCCTCGGATCCACTCATCGCCTATCTATCCAAGATAATTACTACATACGAGCTAAATGAACTACGTATGAGACAAACAAATGCTAATAATTAACATGAACTATTTCCCAACATAAACATGTTATAACATGACTTATGAGCACATGGAACACTTATTACTCATAATATGGTGCATGATTCAAACTACTAATAATTCACGACAACTCTAGCTAACATGAAGTCGAATTTCGTGTTAAGCTTACTACATGAACTAAAATGCATGTTAAACTTACTAATATAATTAACATACAAGATGAACATTCTAACATGATAATATATTCATCATTCCAGCTTACTAACAATGCACAAATTTATTATGAAAGCTTTTAATACATTCAAGATACCATAAGCTTACTAACTTGATCAAGGTACCGATAAACTTACTAACTCGATCAATTACACTTAAAGCTTACTAACATTTTGTTATCACGATCATTTTCCACATCTAAAGCTACTAACAATTTAAAACACATGTTATGCTTACTAACATGATCAAAACATAATCATTTAACCATTTATAAACTAAAGATGAAGAATACTCACATGATTAGTCTAAGTTGTTTTATAAAACAAAAACACTATAAAATTGAGTTCTTTATCAAAATAGAAGCCATAAAACAAAATAACTAAGGATGGGTTCTTTATCAAAATAGAACCATAAAACAACAGTACTAAAATGGGTTCTTTTGTATGCATCAACTAGAACCACCTACTTAATAGCTTGATCTTTTACACATAGAAGTAACATAGAAGTCTTCTAACAACCTAGAAGCAAATAAAGCATGCTATTACAAACTTGATCTTTTACCCATAGAACAAACATAGAAGTCTTCTAACAACCTAGAAGCAATTAAAGCATGCTACTACAAACTTGATCTTTTATACATAGAAGCAAACATAAGACCTTTAATCAACATGAAAGTAAATTAAAGCCTACTACTAAAGAAATGATTTTTTTACACTTAGAAGAAAAATAGGACTTTTATTCCACATGAAAACAACATAAAGCTCTCTACTAAAGAATTGATCTTTTTATACTTAGAAGAAAAATAAAATTTAATCTTTCACAACCTAGAAGCAAACAAAGACATGATCTTCCACTAGAATCAAATAAAGACATGTTAACTAAAAACAAACACAACACATAAAGTTATGTTCTTGGTTAATAAAAGTACTAAACATGGGTTCTTTTGCAACCTATAACAATTAACAACCAAAGATGAGTTCTTTTGCTAACTAGAAACATATACCACAATAATCTAACCATAAAATGGTTTCTTTTACACATACAACGAACCAAACATCATAAAGATGAGTTCTTTTTAACATACAACAAAAAAAACATCATAAAAATGGGTTCTTTCTAAAATGCAACAAACCAAACATCATAAAGATTGGTTCTTTCCACACATACAACAATTAAACAACAATAATCTAAAACCAAACATAAAGATTTGAAACCCCCACCTCTAGTTACTAGTGGAAGGACTTGCCAGCTCTTCCTTCTTGCTCCTTGTTCTTGCTCATATTCAAAAATAAAAACTAACCCATGAAAACTAAACCCATGATTTGATCTCTCTTTCTTTGCTATCTTTCTTTTCATTTCAAAAATCAAACAAAATAACTCGAAGAAGGAGAAAATATATGAAAGGAAGAGAGAAAGAGATGAGAATGGAGTGAGGGGATGAAAAATTGGGGCTTTTTCCCCTAATGGATGGCCGGCCACTTATAGAGGAAAAGGAGAGAGAGTGTGCTTAATCCAAAGGCTCTCATTCAATCTAATTAAATCAATGGCTAAAAATGAGTCTTATCCCCTTCATCCAAAATATTTATTCAAAATCAATCCTAGCGATCCATTTTAATTAATATTGATAAAAAATAAAATATATTTTTTCAAAGTTACATACTACATGATTTCGTACAAACGTATGAAATCGATACAATACATATACGTACATACATCTATATATACATATTACGTTTATTAATTAAACCAAACAATCCACACAAATAATATTTTAATTCTGAGAATAAAATAAAATAATAATAAAAATAATATTTATATCAGTTCGAGAGATTACAGTACGAAATCAATACAATACGTATATGTACGTGCTAGTATATAATTTTTATTAGTTAAACTAAGTAATCTCCAGCAAAACTATTTCGATTCTGAAAATAAAAATAAAATAATAATAAAAATAAATTTATTATCAGTTCAGAAAATTTCAGTATGAAATCGGTACAATACGGATATCATACTAGTGTGTGTGTGTGTGTGTGTGTGTGTGTGTGTGTGTGTGTGTAACGTTTATTAATTAAACCGGGTAATATCCACCAAAAATATTTCAATTCTGAAAATAAAAATAAAATAATAAAAATAATAATATTATATCAGATCGGGATATTACAGACCTCCTTTCTGCAAATCCATCATCGGCACACCCATTTCAAAGAACTTCAAAGATCCTCAGCTTGAGTATTACGATGGTGAATATGACCCGTCTGACCAAATTAAGTGTTTTAAGCTCTCATGATGGTCTATAACGCCATTGATGCACTCAAGTGCTGAACATTCCTCGCAACTTTGAAAGGATTAGAAATGGAATGGTACTCTCACCTTACCACAGAGTCAATATTCTCCTTCGACTAGCTTGAAGAGCTCTTCATAGCACACTTCGTCACTAGCCGCAAGGCTGAAAAGACAAGTGATTCATTATTGGTATTAAAGCAAAAGGACGGAGAACTGCTGAAAGATTTTGTCAAATGCTTCACAACCGAAGCAAGGTCCATCTCTTCCTTGGACTCGTTGGTGGCGACCACCGCCTTTTGCCACAATGTCTCTCACAAAAACCTGTAGGCCTCCATCGAGAAGAAGCATTATAAAGATTACACCGAGCTCCTAAAAAGGAGTGACAAGTATATTAGATCCGAGAAAGCTCTTTATCCTCAGTGCATGAAGGATTCACGTTTCGGGAACAAACAGAAGAGTATAAGCAAGGAAGGATCCAGAAATTTTAAGAAAGACAGCGCAGCTCAATGCCGTCCTCCTCCAGATCACACTTCGATAAGTTCATTAATCTTAACGTGAGCGTATCAGTCATCTTCATGGAAGTTGAGAAAGATGAAATAATCTGCCATCCCCTTAAGATGACCACAACCAGAAGGAGAAGGGATAGAAACAAGTGGTGCGCGTTTCAAAGAGATCATATGATGAGGGTGAAAATCACAGCTAACCGGCATCCCACAATCCTTACACGGATCTCGAGGCTCCTAAGGTTAAGATAGTAATCCCGCATGCAGCTGTGGGCCAAGACCAGCACACGGGCTGTCTACAGGCCCACCACCAAGGGTCAGCCCACCAAGAAAAGGATGACCATCCATTTATGTCTAGTAATTAAATCCTCTAAATTGAGGGGATTGACTATTTCATAACATCCCTAATCTATGAGATTTGATTAGGCAGCTGGAAAATATTTCCCTAACTAATTCTCTACCGGCCTATAAATACATGCCACTCTCCTCAGTTACTAGGTAATCAATCTGTTGTCACTAAACTTTAATTTACATTACTAGTTGCTGACTTGATCATCGCAGGGCATGTCACTGGAAAAAACTTCCAGTGTTTCAGGCCTTTTGCAGGTTTTCGGCGGCCAACAACCAACGTAACCACCACCAGATATACAAATCCCAATAAATACTAGCCTCTCATAAGGATCGGATCTGCGACTGAGATATGAGATTTCCTCCAAATATAAGAACTCATCATCTGTTGCTCCCACACCAAAAAACAGTAGCATCAGATTGGCATCGTCTGTTTGAAAGTATACAGATTCAACTTTCTCCTCAGATCCTAGGAGCCTTTTCCTGCCATGGCACCCAAAGCCAAGAAGATAGCTATCGCGGGGCGTCAAGCTGACCCTTACCTCCTCATCCTTGTCCATCCCACAGCCGAGCAGCCACTCAGGGGTCGCAATAGCCTCGAGTCGAACGCTGAAGGCCAGCTACGAGCACCTCGCATTCGGTCGCACGAAGGGCCGAACACCCAACGGTTTCGGACCTCCAAATTCTTATCAATAATTGGCTGGATGAGGAGGACCTTCGCAATCACATCAACCACTCTAGAAATGGTGAAGGAACATCGGATCACCCTCTGAACCAAAGTCTTCACTCCTCCCAGACTGCATGCCCAGTCCCAATACTCAGAAAATTTTTATTATTTTTAGAAGACAAATTAATACTTATAGTACTACTGTCCACCACAAGCTGCCTCTCAAAAGGTGGTTAACCAATTAGGTGATTCTTGATCATAGGTAATTTTATTTATATTAAACTATTTTTTGTATACTCCTGATATGGGATAACTCTTCACATGTCTCACATTCCAATCCCGTGTACAAGGTGAAAGCCCGTGGGCCCCCAACCAATGCACATGTCACCACAATTCCAAAGACAGCAGGCTCCTGGCTTCTCAACATCCAATGGGTGGGCCCCAGACCAGTGACGTCATCATGATGACGTCACCCCTTTCAACAATCCACAACACCTTCTGTGCTGTTACTCTTCACGTGGGACTCCCCCCCTCTTCACAACCTCTCTCCTGTTAATTACAGGATTGCCATTCTCATTTTATATATAGATATATATATTATATTATTCAGAAATTACGGGGTATTACATACACCCCACCTTTAGAAATCAGCATCCTCGCTGAGTACGAGGCATGCCATCTAGTGCAGGATCCTCCTTTCTAGCCTACCATGGTTGGGAACACGCGGCTGAGCAAGGCATCCGAGGTGCTGTAAATAATCATGAGGGTCTTGAGCCCTTCAATGTGATCAACTAGGTCTGTCTCCTCATTGTAGGTCTCGAATGTGGGAGTCTTAAAGCTTCTCGAGACCGGGACTTCGAGGATGTGGGAGGAGAAAGGAGGGCAAACTGGACGGTACCCCATATTGGATTGCCTCCTGTCATCCCTTAACCGGGCAAGCTGGTCTTCCAACTCCTGGAGTCATTTCAGGATTGCATCTTCTCAACCCTCGGACCGGGTTAACCTGTATGATTCTTCATTCTCAGCCTTTTTGACACGAGGGTTGTCTATACGGTCGTCATGTAATACCCTGTAAATTCTGAATAATATAATATATATCTATATATAAGATGAGAATGGAAATCCTGTAATTAACAGGAGAGGTTGTGAAGGGGGGGGGGGGGGGTTCCCACGTGAAGAGTAACAGCACGGAAGGTGCTGTGAATTGTTGAAAGGGGTGACGTCATCATGATGACGTCACTGGTCTGTGCCCACCCGTTGGATGTTGAGAAGCCAGGAGCCTGTTGTCTTTGGAATTGTG